>JACSYO010002166.1:2446495-2898995 GCA_016806645.1 Ophiodon elongatus
TACAGCTCATATTCTCCACAAAGAGACGTGTTATTGCCGTCAACAATCTGCTCTTTATCTTCCACAGAATGGGACGCTGTTGCATTTAAAAGACAAAATGTTCCTGAGTGTTTCAATTGTTTGTATGAGTCAAATGTGGGTGCATAATTTTTTGGGTGTGTGCCTGTAGCTTTTTGTGTACATACGATCTGTTACATGTCCGCATGCTGTGTCAGTGTGTGGATGTTCACTTGCGGGTCAAAGTCAAGTGGAAACCCTAGAAGATGAGGGCAGCAGTGAGAATATTTCTCTGGGAAATGACACTCAATCAGGCATGTGTGCAGGTTGGATCAATTATCACTCATAAAAGAAGAAGGAAACACCTCCCTACACATCTTTTCCTTTCCCAAAAGATAAACATCTCTCTTCCACCCTCCCATTACCCTTTCTCCCCCCGCCCCCTCCTCATTCTTTTCCTCATCCACCCATCATCCCTCTCTGTCCCTCTTCCTATATGGATGAGTGGTGATATTCCCGTGGGATAGTGGAGGAGGAGAGCTTTCCAGGGCCTGTTGCTTCATCGTCTCAAATAAAGTAGGGAACATGTTCAGACCACCTCACCCTGGGTTCAGTGATGAAACCCTCAGACAGAAACTCATTTTTTGCAGACATGCCCTCCTTGCACACACATTGTCTCTTTTTTTTATATAGTGCTGTTTTGCACTCGTTCACCGTCTCGCTCCTTGTACAATTCCCTTCTTTGATCCTGTATTTAGTTTTTATTTCTGCTTTATTGATTCGCATATATAAAAAAATATATGGGTGTAAATATCAACTTTTCATCGACATTGCTTCTTTAAGGGTTATTCTACACATTTCTTCTACATATATCTATATAAGAAAAAAAAGTGGCAAAATATACAACTTTCTGAATAAAGTTTACATTGACTTTTTCCCAGCGAAGTCCTCCTCTTATTAGAGCGAGGAAAAAACTTTCCATGTTCACCTGTGATACTTCTCCATAATCTATTTCTCTATCTCTCCCTCCCTTTTCCTTTCTTCGTCTCGCGCCCAGTTTCAGTCTACGTGTCTCAGCTCGTCTGAGTTTTAGAGGAACCACGCACTCCTTTTCTCCTCAATCCTCTGGAACAAGCACAGCGTGCGCTGCTCAAGGGCCGCAGCAAGGTGCGCCCCATTGCAGAACAGGGAACAAGGAAGATTGACGTATTGGTGTACGATCCCTGTGACCTCTGCTTGGTCCACAAATCTGTTGCCATGGAGATAAATTAATAATTTTTCCCTTGTCTCTTGTGTTTTTTCTATATGAAATGAGTCCTAAAACCCGGAAATGATTTAACATTATTGCACTTCAGGTTTCCTCGTCTCAAAGTCAATGGTTATTTTTTATGGATTATGGATAAATGCCAGAAATAAGGTCTGTGGTTAACGCAAGCTTAAGGGATCTCAACGTTTTCTTCTACAATATTTAATACATCAGTAAATACTCCAGTCGTGAATATGGAAGCTTTTACGTTTCTTTTAAAAAATGTATATTTTTACAAACATCATATGTGTAATTCATGGCACAATTCAAATACGATAAAAAAATGATTTGTCTCTCGCTGTTGACTACCATAGATATTTTTTTACGAAAAACAAGGTTCCCTGAAGGTCCACCAGAAGGGGTGGGACTTCGACTCTCTATACTTGCGTTCATATGTGCGTCAGGTAGTTTGTTTATAGCCTAATGTTAACTTTTTAATCCTGCCAATTGCATTATGCAATACAAAAATAATAAAAAGTGGTGTTCATTTGTGAAACCTACCTTGCTGTACATAGCATATAAGTATCAAAAACTTGTGTTTGCCACAGGCCTTATTTTCTGCAATAGTCCAAAATCCACAGAGGGGTTGATGCTAACTTTCAACAATACTTCATCCCTGCAGCCCTACTGTGACTCAAATAGCTAAATAGCGAATCTGAACCGCAGCCCTTGGCTTACATGTCGCCCCCCTCTCTTTCTAATAAAGGCCAAAAAAACAGTTAAGTCAGTATTGTGTTGGTGCTGTATTAACCTGAACTTGGTCCATTTTGACCCAGTGTTTTTTAGTGTGTGACTTTTGCCCTTGAGTTGAGTGGAATTAAAGTAGAAAACTGGAAGAATTGTAATGAACTACAAAAGTCTGAATGGGAACAGTGCCAACAACCGAATGAGTAAATAAAGATGATCTGTCAATTTCAATGCACAAGTAAATTGAAGTTGCAGCCTGCTTTTAATCCGTTTTTATTGATTTATTGTGTATTTTACTGTGCTTTCTTTTATGGTGTACTTTATTGTGCTTTTTTAAATACATGTCTTGTGTTACAAACCTCTTGTAATGTATTGGCCCTTTGTATGGTCGCTTTGTTTAAATTCTTTGTTTTCTGCTCCTGTCAAGCACTTTGTGACCTTTTGTTTATAAAAAGTGCTACGGTTAGTTAGTCTTTTACAAGTCTTTATTTGAGCCTCATATAAATTAGTTATGTTGTATGTTGCAATACCTTTCCTAGTTATCGTATGAAATTACAGATTTTACAGAAGAAAGTCATACGTGCCATATCATGGTCCAAAGTCTTTTCCACAACTTCAGTCTTACTTACTGAAACTTACTGAAAGTAATATATTTCACAATGCCAATGCATAATGTTGTATATGACAGCTCAAAAACAGACTGATTTTATTCCGGCTTACTTCCCCTTACATATAAAAGACTAGTAAAAAGCATCTTATCAAGGGTAAAGAACGTAAACCTAAATGTACAAGCTTTAGTGTGGTTTGCACACTTGTGTGGTCCACAAGTATGGCATGAAACTGATAACACTATTGAAATGTCTTTATCTGTCTCCATTATGTCTTGTGATTGTACTTGTAAACTACATTTTAACTGTGTAGTGAATTAACTGAAACTGATCTGAACTGAGCAGTAAGGTAGTTGTGTGCAATTAGTTACTGGACTGAAAAAAGTGTTTTGTCTTTTTGAGTCATATCCGGCAGACATGCACCTGCTATTGTATGACCTAAGCCTCTCCTGAGAGAGAATTCACCTGCTTGTGCAAAGGGGGGAGGAAAGAGGGGTAGGAGAGGACAGACTGATTATAGGAGGCCGGGAGAGACAGTCATGCCTTCAAGACAAATGCGGCAACCGTTTAAAAATGCAAATCAAACCAAAAGTGTGAATGGAAGACTAGAGAAGGTGTGAGGGGGTGACAAGGAGATGAGGAGGGCGGAGGAGACCGAAAGAGGGGGGAGGAAGGAGGGAGGGAGGGAGTTGTCGTCTCCTGCAACAAGTTTAACCTGAATCTAAAGCTAACAAGATGCCGTGATTGCGAAGCGCTGAAAATGAGGCAGTCAGGAAGCATGCAGGCAGCATCTGTACAGTCAATCTACAGGAGCACTCCCACACACACAAACCTGCACATCTTCACTCCAAGTCAGAACACTTCTCATGTGTTTGTAGAGCACTCACTCATTAGTAAATAGACAAAGACAGTTGCAGAAACTCCCGGTGGAATGGTGGAGGAGGGATTTAGAAATTGACAACGACGGAGTGAAAAACCAGCATTCAAAAGCTTAGGAAAGGAAAGTTAAAGTAGAAGTATTCATGTAGTATGCAATGATTTCTATTACTGATAAATGAATGTACAAACAGCATTTCAATTTGAATCTCTATTGATAATGCACACATGTCAAAAAAGAGCCTAAAACAAAAAAGCATAATTGCACACTAAATCAGTGAACTAAATCATGTAACAGAATTAAACTGTTTTCTTAAAATAATACAATAAATTGTACAGTTGAGAACCAAAGAGAGAATAAAAGAACTCTTTGACACATCTTTTACACACACACGCACACACACACACGCACACACACACACAGTAACTCGCTGCGACACTCTAGGTGCGTAACGTATACAGTGCATCGGGGTCAACAGTTGAGACAAAGTGTTATCTTACTCTTCTCATAACTGGGGGTGAGAAAAGGAAAAGGCTGCAAACCATGAGCGGTGTTGAATGTGGGTTCTCACAACATTGTCTATCTCACTGTTTCAGAGCTTGGTATCCAGGTTTTGAGTAAATTACATGAAAAGTCACACTGTAATGCAATTGTTTTTACCTGTGAGTCTGTGTGTGTGTGTGTGTGTGTGTGTGTGTGTGTGTTTCATCATGGCTAAATGTGGTCCTGGAGACACCTACTACAACATAAACTACTACATGGACAGTTTTGAGTCCTTTGCAAGGTGTTTATCTTTCTATCTGTCTGTCTGTTTGTCTGTCTGTCTATCTGTCTGTCTGTCTATCTGTCTGTCTGTCTATCTGTCTGTTTGTGTCTGTCTGTCTGTCTGTCTGTCTATCTGTCTGTCTGTCTGTCTATCTGTCTGTTTGTCTGTCTGTCTGTCTTTCTGTCTGTCTGTCTGTCTGTCTGTGGACAGATTTTGTCAACTCAATAGTGTCACAACTGTGCAAGATGCAGTCACGAAAATGTAAAGGTGTGTAGTCGAGATCAAACCAAAGGCAGAGTTTTAAGATGGGTGCAGTCCGAGCACAAGGGGGCTGGAAGTAGAAAGTGGGAAGGGGCTATTGGATCACTGGCCAAAATTGGTGTCCCGGCTGGAGTCTGTGGGAGCCAAGCAGAATTCCATTGTCCTAATGCATCATGAAGAATTAAGACTATGCGATGCATCTACTACTGAAGCCCTGAGTCATAATAATGTGTATTGACACAGATATTGTTGTCAGTTTTTCTATGATATCTGAACATTATCATCTTAAATTTAACTTGAAGGAAGAAAAAACGTTTTTTTCTGTGTGTGTGTGTGTGTGTGTGTGTGTGTGTGTGTGTGTGTGTGTGTGTTATTCAATTATGCCATTCATTTTATTCATAAAACAACCCCATTTTCTTGTTTCATTTTAGAATAGTGCTTTGTATTATATGACATCTGACAGCCACATGATATAAATGGCTCTATGAAGTGACCACAAACTAAAAGAACATAATATATCTGAATTTGTATCCTAATTATTCATGAAGTCCAGTCCATCAGACATGCTCTTTAATGGAATCAAGGCAGAAGTGTAATTTAGACGGTTTGTGACCTTTCAAGCAACAGCAGTCTCTAATTATATTCATTAGCACACTGTAATTTCCGTCTCACACATAATAGCCAGGTATGACCTGAGAACAACAGACGACTGAGCTTGGCTGCACAGGGCCACTGGGAGGTAAGATGGACACAGTTTTGTAGTTTTAATTATTATCTCAATAGTCAGATGTTTTGTGGCAGGCTTCTGTCATGATTCTGTCTGTACATTTGAAAGAGTTTGGGTTGATTCAGTCAGCTAAAAATTTATTTTCTAACAAAACTGGGAAAAGATTTTTCTCATTAAATGGGCTCAATGCCGGTATAACAGAGGATAATAGTATAATAATATAGATATCTTTTTAACTGGTAAATTAAAGTGTGCACTGGCTTTAAAGCTGACATTAGAAACTGTGTTTGAGATGCTCCTCATCAAGGAACTAATGAGTCACTAACATGAACAACTTTCGAATCATAAGGAAGTGTGAGGGGAAATTTTACAATAGCTCAATTTGCTTACAAGCAATCGGCCCAATAAAGACTCCGGATACTCATCAAAGTAAACAAGGATAAGAACACATGAACCTTTTCTCATTGTTGGATATTTATTTTCATCTGTCTGTGATATCCATGTTATTACTGTGACTAAAAACAGATGTCTTTTGTCACGCATGTTTCTTCATCCTGTTTGGCTGATGGGCAAATGCACACACAATGTCATCGAAACCAGAGTTCTGGAGGAATGCCCAAAAATCACAATAGTAGGTTGACTTGTTAATGCAATAAGCATTACACCCACAGTCACAAGTTGTGCTCAATTATAATCGAATATTTTATCAAGCCTTTATTTATAATCTTGTCATTGTTACGTCGGAGTCATTGCTAGAAATGTTCCCGACAGGCCTGGACTTGCAGAGCATTTAGGAAAAGCCTGCTCTTCCACCACCATTTTATAACGTGTTAACATTCCTTTCCATGTTGGAGTTTCAACTCAACTCAAATGACTTCCTGTTGCCATATAGTAATGAATACATCCCCTTCATTCCCTGTTCCTATTAACGTACAAGCATTCCTCAGTCATTACAAATGGATGCTGCCTTGTTTGGTTTTTAAAACAGGCCTGGCAGTTAAATAATACCCACTGACATGCTTGTCGCTAACGTTCGTGCATTCCTCGGGAGATGGTGGACAGCGCCCACGCATTACAAGCAACTGAGTGGTAGAAGGGACAAAAAAACCAAAGATTTTGTTGATAGTAAACAGAAAGTAGTTATTAAATATATCCTCTTTTACAGGAGGATGTCGAGAAGAACGTTAATGTTTTCAGGTCGCCGAAAGGTGTTGAAGGTGAGAAATGTAAATTATAGGACGCAGTAGCTAGAAAAGCTTCTTGAGTCTTGTAAATTACAGGACACAAAAAGCACTTCAACTTGGCACCAGAGGTGTAAAAGTTCAAGAAATTCAAAAGATGTCAATGGAAACACCTTTGTAACCTGTAGCAAATACATTTTCTTTACCTTGCAACAGATACAGAGGGAAGGTGGGTTGTATTGGAACTTAAACAATTAGTCAATTAATTGGATGGTTCAAGAGAAATTTTAGCAGCTAAAATCTTGACTATTGATGAATTGCTTGCATCATTCTTTTAAGCAAAAATGGCAGAAAATCAGTAGTTTCAGCTTTTGAAATATGTGAATACTGTCTGGTTTTCCGTATCGTTTATGTTAGTAAACAGAAATCCTCATGGGCTCTGGGACTCAATGATTAGTTGATTATAAGATGATAATAATAGGTTTATTAATTGATAATTAAAAAATAATTAGCAGGGTTGAAATAATCAGTTGATTAATCACTAAGCTGATTTAAAAAGAAATAATCAGCTACTATTCTGAAAGACAATCATTTATATATCATTGTAACATGTACATTATTGGGGTTAATGTGTTGGTTGGACAAACAAGACATTTGAAGACGGTGGCGGACTCAGGCTGTCTGAGGGGCCGTAGTGGGGGGAAATGGACAACAGCCGCACGGGGTGGGTAACCAGCATGCAGAATGTTTTCTATCATGTGACCCCTGCATCACGTTTCCACCACTGGAAGGGCACCCTAGAGGGCACTTTATCATGTTTTCTTGCACATCGGGCCACCGTAGAGGAAACAAACTCTATCCTACTGCCACTATTTCATCCATGCATCCATCCACAAACCAGCCTGTTAATCCATTCATTCATCCTCAGGGCCTTTCAAAGCTGCCTCACAGGGACACACACAGGTGGCAGTGAACAGGTCTGTCCACTCTGCAGGAAGACCCGATGCCCTGAGGAAGGGACACACCTTTACTTGCAAAGGACTTCTGACCCAGCAGGAACTAAAGACCGTAACAAAACTCCTGCAACTTATAATTAAAGATTTACCAAGATTCTGATTATCAAGATTATCAAGAAACTGTTGTTATCATGAAGGATGATAGATAGTTTTAATTGTTCAGTAGTTACAGTGTGAGGGTATGGCAATTATTCAAAATAGATGCTTTGTGGAGCATTTGCTTATTTAATGACATGAAAGAACATTAGATGTAATTTCTTGATGATGTTTGTCTGTCAGTTGTATTAGAAAAAACATGAGAGAGGCTTTCGATTTGAGATTTTTGTTTTGTTTCTCATTGTAATGTAAGGCATTGAATCATAGCATTGTATTATGTTGAATCCACTATAAACAAGTCTTTATTGATAATAAACAATAAAATGACACTGAAGTGACAATAAAATAAAAAATGTGGATGATATGCTTTATGTGTGTGTGTGTGTGTGTGTGTGCGTGTGTGTGTGTGTGTGTGTGTGTGTGTGTGTGTGTGTTTGTGTCTGTGTGTGTACACATTTGGCCTGACTGCAGTTCTATTGGCTGAGCAGGTTGCATCAGTTCACCGGGTCATGTTTTTTTCTTCTTTTACAGTTTTCAACATATTGTATTGGATTTTTTTTATTTTATTTAATTTGCTATTTTCCTCAACTTCCAGTTTATTTTTCTTTTATATATTTTGAGACCCTTACAGATGCATCTATCTATCTATCTGATAAACCTCAATCAATTACATGTATTTAAACTAGAACTGAAAACAAAAATCGAAGAAAAAAAAAATATTTTATTAAACAACCATTCTGATATATATGAATGTTAAATTAATTTCTCACAGCATTTGTACTTCATATGAGGTTATGCAGTGGAAAACGACATTAACCTGTTTACCTTGCACCTGTTAACACCTTGAGGAAGACACACCTGTCCTCGGCCCCCCTGCCAAACCAAAAGGCTGTGAGCTATAATCAATGTACATGTGTAATTAATATATATGGCCCATAACGCCACGTCTCATTCCAACAAGTCACAAATAACATTGAACAAGCTCAGCAGGAAAGAGAAGCGTTGATGTTTGAAAGACACACTGGCGTCCTCTGCATCAAATAATTGACTGCTGCTGTTGGTTTATAACACACTTATTAGTTAAGGGCCAAAATATATTTCTGAACTGCTGTTCTGACCAGACATTCAACCCTCTCATGTCGTCTGGGAGAGGTCTGCTTATTTCCCCGGAGACAAAACTAAACACGGAGAAGCAGCATTCAGTTTGTACGCACCACATACCTGGTAAAAACTTGAGACCTGCTACAACTCTCTGTTCTTTTAAATCGGAGTTTAAGATTCTTGAAATGATTTGGCATTATTTCATTATATTTTGCATTGAAAAAGTTTGTAATAATCTAACTTATTCTATTTTATATTATTCTATTATATCTTAATTGTATCTCACTTTAAAAAAAATCCTATTTGTGTTTTTATATTGCCTTGTGTTTCTTGTGTATTCTAGTTTTAATGGCTTTTATGTATTACAAAAAGGACTTTTTGTTGCCTTGTTGTTAGCAAAGCAAAGTAAATGAATAAACTTGTCTTAATCAACAGAAGTATTCTTTTACATAACAAGGCAGACCTAACTGCCATCCATTTAGAGAACATGCACAATAGGACAGCTAAAAAAGACATACTTCACTTTTATATGAAGCATTCAGGTATTTACAGTGGCAGATGATTGCAGGCAAAAAGCGAAATCTAAATGCCAATCAAACATCAAATGACCGGAGAATTTGACTGTCTTGGCTTTGATTTGAGAACAATGGGACAAACTGACAGTGCCCTACCAGCTATGGTATTTTACTCCCTCTAGTGGTTAGAAAATTAAATATAAAGAACAAATGTTGTTTCAGAGTTGTGTCAAAAATCAAAGAGCTAATTATCCCTCATATTAAGTTCATGTTATCAAGTTAACACCGGAGACTGGACGAATACACATATTAGTTTAAAAAAAGCAGTGACACATGAAAAACTTAAAACACTGCTCACTGGTGTTACCTCAGCTACCGCACTTTTACATATTTCTCGCCAATATTGCATTTGGAAGCGATGAGTCATCAGTCAACCGCATGATTGATGATGTCTTCTTTAACAATACGAAGAAGAACAAATGTACCCATATTAGCTAACACCCTTCATTGACCTACGTATGTTTTTCCACAACTCCTGTTATATAAACACTGTTGCTGACATACTGTGTTGTTATTGCACTGTGCCCCATCATGCTGCAATGAAGAAAAACAATACATCAGTGTTTGTCACGATTATGATACGACGAGAGTCATTATTGAATCATGAGTCATTATTGTCCTTTTTGTGTGAAGATTGTTTGAGAGACGAATGTGAAGAAATATCAAAAGTGTCACCAAACTCAGGAACATGTAGTCTGGTTGTAATAGATATAAAATACTTTAAAGAAAACAGAATAATGACAATAATAATTAAGTTTAGATATGTCCTAGGTGTCTGGCTAATGACACCAGGGCAGTGCTTTAGATGAGACCCAATAACGTACTGTAATTTTAATACTAATTAAAAGGATCAATATTTTCCGCCTGCCGCATGAAATGCTCTTGGATCACCAGCTCAATCCCAACCCTGCTGTCCTCGTGTGGTACTGCAGACTGCAGGCTCGACCACAGTAAACAATAGGAAACGCATGAAAGACGGAAGCATGTTTGAGGCAGTCAATTCGTCCTTTGTTGGCCTATCAACACAGTAGCATGAGCTATATGTTATGTGATATGAATGATTTATTTTTGAATGATTTATTGAATGAGTTTTCATTTGCATTTGTAAATAAACACTCGTCACTCTGCACCCCGGCACGTGATTCGAGCGTAACTGTCGTGCGTCAAACGCGTAGCCTGGAACAGGTGGAATAAAATCCGGAAGTGAGATGCTCCTCGTCCCAAAGATGGTGTCCAGCTCATCGTAACGCCAGATAAACAGTAAAATATGGGTGATAAAAACACAATGTCACAGCGATTGGATACAATATATACTATTTGAATTCCTGGCTCCTGCTGATGATTAATAACTTGCCTCTGAAGGCGGAGATGATGCAAATCAACAGAGCCCACGGAGGCTCCTACACGGTAAGACGCAACACACAGTAGTTTAGGTTTTACGCGTCTGTTAATACTCGAGTTTTAACAGACTTCTTATTTTTCTTGGATGTATTATGTGTCTGAATGATGTGTCGTTTCACGTCTACAACTTCCATATTGTGGCAAAACTTTGTAAAATGCCGTGTACCGTGAGTGCTTGTGGTTGGATGCCGATGGAACGGGAAATACACAATTGAAATAATCTTTTTGGTATATAAAAAGGTACAAATACAAAAATTGACGTATAATCATATTATATAATTTGATCTGTATTTCTTCTTTAGGACAATCTCATTGGAACATTGCTTGCTATTTTTGGAAATGTGCTTGTCAGCATCTCCCTCAGTATTCAGGTACCGTCCTCCACAAACACGTCCTTAAATGTGCTTATTGTCGTGCCTGCTGTGTCATCCAAGCACCCTGCTGTTAACTATGTTAAGTCATGACTTCCCCTGTATGGAATAGTTCAGTGTCTAATGTGTGTGTCCTTTTATGCCAGTGCTCTGTGTCAACACAGCGTCAGGGTCAAGCATGTACAAATAACCCTTTCGAGCTTGGCTGTTATATTATCCTCCTTCGTAGAAACCTATATGGCTAAAACAATATACAGTTATCCCTGTCGTTGATTTTTGTCCCCATTGCTCATCCCTGTCTTTACATATCATTTACAATATCTCTACTGCAAATTCGTTTTTCCTCTTGTTTGGTGTAAGCATACTTTACCTGTTTGCTTTGTTTAAGTGAGGTAGTCTGTGTTTACTCAACGTCTATTCCCTGCATGCCTCTGGTGTGCAGAAATACAGCCATGTGAAGTTAGCAGGAACCAAGGATCTGCGGGCCTTCTACCACACCAAAACCTGGTGGAGTGGTTTTGTCCTGGTGTGTCTCGGGGAGGGAGCCAACTTTGTTTCCTATGCCTTCGCCCCCCTCGCTCTCGTCACAACTCTAAACGCTGTGTCTGTGCTTAGTGAGTATTTGTTCCCTAATGTTTTGGAAGTGGATGTTAATAGACAAACGTCGACGTGGTGATCATGAGAACAATCTCTCTGAAATAGCCAGAAGAAATTGAGTCTCTGAATTGCATACATAAAACTAGTTTAAAGGGTAATTGTTTTATTAACCTCTTGCTTTTGCTTTTGCTTTTTGTTTTCAGCAAGCTCAATTCTAGGTCTTATTTTTCTGCGCGAGAAATTGAAGCCAAAGGAATTTGCAAGTAAGTTCACCCTACGTGTGTAACCGGAGACACATGGAATATGTGCCGTTGTATGCAAATTTTAATCAAACTCCTGACAAACGTCATGCTGCCTGCTCAGCTTCTTCAGTACAATGTGTGAAATAACACAGTCAAAAAGTTTGTATATGTACAGGCCATATTTAGTTGAAAATGCAAATTTGTAAGACCATATTAAAGAAAAATAGTTTTTTAAAAAAGTACTCTTTGTTGAGTTCCTGTGTGATGCCGATGGGTCTTTCTACTTTATCATGTTCTACCAAAAGTCCTAACACATGTCCTACGTCACTGGAATTGAATGCATGTAATTTGTATACTCTGTTATTTCAGAGCGCTATGGGCTGTCCTTCCTGGGCTCCATTCTAACCATAGGTGGAACATACCTCTTTGTAGCATTTGGACCAAACTCTCATGAAAAACTCAAAGCAGAGAACATTGTGACACATCTTGTAGGATGGCCTGTTCTCTTGTATCTGGTAAGGTATTTTCTTTTACTGACAAAGTTCAGAAGCACAAGGCTCAAAAGTCAAAAGTCTAACTGCAAAATTCCCTGACACAGTTACAGTATTGAAAGAAATGTTCTTTTAGACCTGTTATGCTAGACAGTTAAATTTCTACACACCTACTGCACCCACAATGTGTGGCGTGAACGTCTATTTGTGACCGCTGTGTCTCACGTCAAGCTAATCTCTCCTGCGCTTGTCATACGTGCTTCTTCACCTCGCATGATTGCAGCTTGTTATTGACACGCCAGGAATTCTGGCAATAAACAAAGGCACTTGCAAAAACCTTTTTTCCTCTTCTCTACCATAATAATGAAGGTAGACAGCTTTTTCTGCACAAGTGAGTCATAGGAGGTGGAAGGCCACGATTTGTCATCTTTAATTGAGGTCCGATACAAAATTATATTTCTAGGACATTTAAAGCCACCTTACAGAGGTATGAATAGGATAGATGGTCACGCCCTGAATTGCTGGTGGATCAGTGGTTTACTTTTCCTAGGTCTCTACTAAAAGGAGTAATAAATACATTTGGCGAAACACTTTACAACTGCGTAAGCAGAGAGGAACTGTGGCTACGAATAGACCAACGTCAACACTGACAGAGACACTTGGTGGGATATTTTCTTTTACAACACCACAGCAGTATAAATTACCTTCAAATCTCCTGTCATTCTCAACCATAACTAAACATTGGTCTTCCTCTTTCGGGACAAATGGTTTTCTACAAACTTGTTTTGACCACAGCAAATATCTCAGCCTTATCGACCTGCGTCGTTATATATCACAAATATTGGTCTCCGGCTGTAATCTGGCAACGACTGCAGTGCTCCCTGTTTTGTTTGTAATGTTTATTTGATACTAATTTGGCGTTTATTTTTGCTATCCTCCTCATTGACAGCTCCTGGAGATCATCACGTTCTGCCTGCTTTTATACTTCTACAAGCGGCGCCACGCTAACTACCTCGTTGTTATTCTGATGCTGGTCGCGCTACTGAGTGAGTGTCCGGCATTAAACACCACCAATTTCATACAATCTACATAGTCACGGTATTACCATACTTTATTATACATGAACACAGTTTTTTTTTTTTTTTATATATATATATATATATATATACGCACTTACTTCTCTCATTTGATGTGTATTAAACTGTTTTTTTTTCTTTCTCTGGTGTACAGGCTCGGTCACAGTCATCACAGTGAAGGCGGTGTCAGGCATGTTGGTTCTCACCATCGAGGGCACCATGCAGCTCCACTACCCGATCTTCAGCGTCATGGTTGTGTGCATGGTGGCTTCAGTGGTCTTCCAGGCCAAGTAAGTGACCGGAACGTGAAAGACAAAGTATTTACCGAGAAGTGTGCTCAGCGTGGTGGCTGCAGGTGGCTGTAGTGGTCAATGGGTTGCGACGTTAAAGGAATACTTCACCCACAAAATGACCATTTGTGTATCGTTTACTCACCCTGTGTTACCTTTTTTTGTTTTCTCACATGCCTCTACGTTGAATGGAGAATCAAAAAACAGAGAGAAGTCAATTGAAGTTTGGGGTCTGAATTTAACAACAGCAAAACTATAACAAAACATCTGTTTATAAGCGTTCACAACTTGTGCAGTATAATCTAAGTCCCAAAAACATGCGCCTTCGCTAAAACCTTACTATTTATGTACACAACCGGATAAATGAGACTTGGATTATACTGCACGGGTTGTGCGAGTGTGACATACGGATGCTTTGATGTAGTTTTGCTGTTGTTAAATGTGGCTCCCCATAAAATTAAATTAAAGACTTTTTTGATTCTCTGTTCACAATAGAGGCATGCGAGAAAAACATAGCGTTCTTCAAGATTTCAAGGTAACGCGTGATGAGTAATTTATATACAATCGGTCATTTTGTGGGTGAAGTATTCCTTTAAAGAATAACATTGGCTTGGTATTCTTTCAAGTTTGGATTCTCTAAAGGTGAACAAAGTCATAGTGTTTCAATAAGTTTTGTTTAAACTGTTGCTGTTTCCCATTTTTTGTGCGTAATTTCCTTTTTAGATTTCTCTCCGAAGCTTGTCAGCTGTATGACTCCTGTCTGATTGCCGGTGCCAACTACATCCTCTCCACCGTCTTTGCCGTGGTTGCTGGTGAGTTATGCAATTCTTAACAAGTAGTTTTCAATCGGGCGTGTTTGGACCGATGTTGGCAAATGCATGCAGAGAGAGAGAGAGAGAGAGAGAGAGAGAGAGAGAGAGCTCCTGATACACAGCTTCCAGAGTCATTAAAGATTTCTTCTGTTCTGGTTTTCAGGCGCTGTGTTTTACTTGGAGTTTAAGAATGAAGACGTTCTTCACATCTGCATGTTTTTGTTGGGGTGAGTGATTGTCCATTATGGGCCTTTCTGACAAAGACATTTTGAAAAGCACGCGTGTAAATAATAAAATCAATGATGGCTGAATTTTATTGAGCTACTCCTGTTTCAGGGTCCTGATATTGTGCATTGCTCACTATCACATTGCTTAACGGGACACGTGAATAGAACAGGGCCATAGTTAATGTTATTAGTAACGCCTGTGCTTTTCCTACCAAAGTAAAAATGTCTGCTGTGAGAAAGGCCTGTGACATGATTTGTAAACGCCATAGCCGAACAATATTACACCTAGAAGACAGACATTTGATGGGAATAGCTTATGTGTTGACTTACTGTGAATGGAAATATTGACATATTTTGTGCTCTGTACAGATCTGCATTCTGTTTCCTTGGGGTCTTTCTCATCACCAAAAACAGGAAAAGGACCAAGACCTTTGAGCCCTATGTCACTATGGATATGGTTAATGGTTTGTATAAACTTTACATAAATACTGATTTTTTTTTTTTTTTTTTTTTTTTTTTTTAACACATCTTATGTAAAACTAAACACAAAAGTGTGGCTTCAGCAGACAACACTCAGCATCTCTGTAACAATGATAGTTTACCCAAATTTGTCTTTTTAAGTTTTTAGTTATCTTTTGTTACAATTTGAAATTTGTACTACTTTTAAACTCTAAATATGAGGTCTATTACAAATAAACCATTTAGCATTGTCTTTTTCACATGCAGTTCCTGACTTTGTCCTACCTGTTCTTTCCATCATCAGGTGTCCCGACTATTCATGACAAGGGCCTTTTTGTTCAGCCGGACACCAATGGTGCTTTCTCCTACGGGGCTCTGGTCAACAACGAGGGAGTGGCTCCTACGGCTCTACCCGTCACCCCCAAACAACCACCAGTCGGCTCGATATCCACTCATCCATCTCGTGACCTCCCTGACCTAAAAGAAGATTAAAGTATTTGTATTGGGGGTTTTTTTCTCCTCTTTTCAACTGTAAACCATATCCAAGGACCTTGAAAGACCAAGATGGGTTCAGTTCTTTTCACAATTACCCAACCTCCAGCTCAAAAGGGGGAGTCCACTGGGTGTTTAACTTTCCGTGCACTCCTCTCCACCTGCTTTCCTTTCGGAAGTCTCTGAACCAAAACGTGACCTTGAGAAGCGTTCCATTATTTGAGAAGACGTCCGCTGTATTCTTTCCAAAAATGAACGGAAGAAACCTGAAGCTGCTGGATGTTGTAGTGGATTCACAATGATATGACAGCAGAGATGGCGTTGTGCCTTGGAGCTTCCACTACTTCTCACTTCCATGACTGTTAAGCAATGTATTGCTCATTAATAAGTGCATACAGGGATCTGTTCTTCCATTGAGGATTGTGAAGATACTCCTCAAATCTCCTCAAATATATATAATGTTGCTCCAGACTTGCCAATGAACATTGTGACTTTAAATATCTGCCTCTAACTCTCTTATACGAGTGGTTTTCACTCCATAATGTTGCCTCTTGTTCTTGGAATTGCATTGTGTTACTACTTTTCTTGATGGGACCAAAAGTGGATGCAAATTTTCTAATTTATTGTCATGTATTTATTCATTTTCAAGTTAGCTTTTAGTGTGCCTTAAAAAGTATCTTTACACTGGATAAATCACTGTAAGGTGGCACGTAACCCAGGTAGGTGAGTGAAGCATCACTGTAGCAGTCATAAAAGGGCAACTGTAATATGTCAGTACCTATTGGAATAAAAATCTAAAACCTTTGAAAAGAAAGATGATAATCACACCTTTTAATGACTCAAACAGGGAAGTGAATCACGCATGCATCTTGAAATAACTGATACACTTTTAATGTGCACTGTTTAGTATAAAAAGGCAAATCTACTGAAGAAAATGTGTCTAAATTTTGTTTTTGACCAGAAACGTTTGTTTGTCCCTTTAACCTGATGTTTTGGAAGTTTCTGTTGAAATACATCCATGGTACAATGTTTTAAGTACGTGTTTTTTGATTAAATTTAATAAAATACTCCTGAATGAATGAATGAATGAATGAATGCAGACATTGATTCACTCCACAGCTACGTGGCAGTTCATTTCTGCAGTGTTAATAAAGCAGAGAGCCTTTCCTCAGTATTCAGAACAGTTATTTTTCGTTATATCATCTGTGGTTTGTTATGTGTGTATATCCTCATCATTACATCACCGTGTAAACCAACTGAAGCCTATCTTGTTATTAAAACTGCCAACTAATGAAACCTGAAATGAGGATGTATGGACTCAAACTTCTTCCATTGTAAATTATATGCAATCTTGTGTCCTATAAAACTTAATGTAACCCTATTTCTGGTGTATTTGTTTGGTCACAATTTGCAGAAAGGTGCACTGGGTTTGCGACACGTTTGGCGTCGAGATTTAGTGGTCAAACGTTTTGTTCTAACTGGTAATCAATTTAAAAAACACTGATGTCACTCACCAGAGTAAAGGCCTGGCTATTCTGTCCTAACTGCTTTAGTGAAAAGGGCAAATAATAAATACCCTAGCAAAGTGCTCTGATACTGCAGAGTAAACCATGAACTGCATTATGGGATATTGGGATAATTCTGTCAGAAGGGAAAACCTCTTGCTCTTTGAGAGAGATGTTGGGTCACATAATCCAGTATGCATTTTGATGCGTGAAAAATCCTATTGACCTTTTTGACACCATGTTCCCTCATGTTGCTTGAAATTAAAGTATTGACCAAAATAAGCTTCTAAAATTCAATTTAAAAGTGTTTCCTATGTTGTGCATCTTATTTAGTGCGTGCAACAGGTGGGCCAGAGAACAGAGCTGTCATCTGTGTGGACACTTGCATGTCTGTAGAGACTTAACTACCTTTAACACACGAGGGGAGACAGCTGACTGGCCCACAGACCCGCTGATTTGGCTCCCCGGGGCGTCCTTGTTCAAATTAAAAACGCAGTTTCGCAGCAAAACTCTCTCCTGACATTGTGCCGCTCGGTCTCGCCACCGATCTTGAGACGTCAGCGTCATCCTCCCCCTTCCTGCAGCCTCATTGGTCGCTGCGAGCCTCCGCCGGCATCTCATTGGTCTCACCTGCGGGTGCTGACGCCGGAGCGGGCTGCGTCAGACGGTGTCCAATAATCCAGTAATAACAAACGCCGACGCGTCTGACATCAGTCTCACTAAACACCGGTGTAGCTTTCTGTCGGTTTGACAAGAGTCACCTGAAAAAAAATCCTCTATTTAGTCCAATTGCAATGGGTCGTTTCGGCCGCTTTCACTGACACTAGTGGGGTGAGTAGGACAGACGCGCATTTTGGCATTTGAACCCGGTTAGAAAGGACAATTAAACGGCAGCGTCACCCGTTAGCGCGGAGCCACGACTCTGCGCTAACTTTCCCTCTTTATTTTGAGAATTAAAGCAGCGTTTGGCACCCGGAAACACAGTGTTGTCACGAGGGAATCTGTTACTTTTATGCTAAACGCGCGCGCGCGCAGCAATTTTTGCGCGAGCCGTTTCCGCGAGCCCAGGTGTCCCCATCGGAGTGCACGCGATGCAAATGTTGATGCCACGATCCTTTACGGCCATTTACATGCTGTGGACGTGATGCTGCTGATGTCATCGCCTTCGCGTGCTCTTGTTGCACGTCATTCTACAGAGATTTAATGACAAGAGGATACAGATTTTGATCTCTAATCAACATGCATATCGTATTTCCCCTAATCTATTTGAGATAAACAGGTTAATTGTTAGATGGAGTTGTGATGAAGATATTAAAGAAACCTTCACTCGTGTTAAATGCCCCACTAGATGGCACTCTATCTACAGTACAGTGTGTGAAGTTTCACATCAGCGTCAGACATTTTCTCCATCATCACCCTTTTTTTCTTTTTTTTTTACAATCATTGTTATTCCACGTGGTGCTTCCTTTTTTGATCTGTAAAACGATGGTGAATAATCAATTGGTTGACAGAAATGAACCATATCAAGTTCTTTTTTTTTAAGCAAATATGAAAAAGTCATTGCTTCCAGCCTTTTAAATGCTAATGTGTACTGCTTTTCTTAGCCTTCTATGATAGTGGAGGGAATATCTTTGAATTTTTGGCTGTTGGTTTGACAAAACAAGCAATTCAAATTTACCTTCGGTTTTGGGACATTGAGATGGACATTTTTCACAATCTCTTATATATATATTTAATGGGCTAAATATTGAGTAAATAAATTACGAAAATAATCATCAGATGAAAACAATAATTTCTTCCAGCCCTAATACAAATACAGTACCTCAAGGGATCATTGAAAGATGGTTCTCTAAACCAATTGGATGAGGAGAAAGTGGTAGATGTTCTCATAGTCACTAGTGATTGCCCAAATATACTGCAATCGAACCATAACCTGACAGAATATCTTAATCAGGAATACTGACCTACAAGTAGATGTCAACATGACATCTCTGTTTTATATGTATTTATGATTTGGTTGCTTCATCTTTTGTCCTATTCATCTTTCTCTCTTCTCGCCATCTTCAACTGCCTCTCCGTCCTTCATCTTCCTTCTTTTCCCTCTCTGTTTTTCTCTTTTAGCCATCCCACAGCCACAGTGTGGTATCATCACTGACACTTAAGTGCAACCCTGTAATCTTCACGCACCAGTGTCTCACTACCTCATTCTCTGTGTGCAACATCCAGCCAGTATATTCACCAATTATCTCCCAACTTAAGCTCCCCTCTCCTTAGTTCCCAGCCTCTGTGGTCCCCACCTGACCGTCAGTTGACTCCCCAAAAGGCTTCAACATGCTGCGAGAGAGCTCCAAGGCGTGGAGCAACGGCTCGGAGGCCTACAGCAGCGATCCTGAGGAGGACGAGGAGGAGGAAGAGGACATGGTGTTTGGGGAGACCGATCACGACGGCATGGCGGAGGAGATGATGGATCTAAGCGACCTCCCCACGGCGCTCTTTGCATGCAGCGTCCATGAAGCAGTGTTCGAAGAGGACGTACACAGGGTGAGATGGAGCAAACTCACTTTCTGGGTCAAAAGTTGATGGTGGTGGTTTTGTGTGTGTGTGTGTGTGTGTGGGTGTGTGGGGGCGGGGGGGTCGTGTGTCAGTGTGTATGTTTGAGTCATCATGCTGAATGTGTCAGCGATTTCAAGATCCAAAGACTCGCAACTCATGCATGATGTCATCCACAGCTTTCAATCCTGTCATAATCTCAAGCTGCGCTGCTGATTGCTCAACCGCAAAGGCACACACACACACACACACACACACACACACACACACACACAGATTTACACACCTGATGCTGTTATTTATTTGCCAATAAACATGAATGCAGGGCAGTGGATTACAATTTGATACATGAGCCATACTCAGCCTGACTCTCTGTGCCTGTGCATATCATTCGATCATGCAGTGTGTTATTCACGCCCACTTATACTTGTAGATGTGGCGACAGGCCTCATGCAAAAGCCCAGATACAGTACAGACATGTTACGTTTGTGCCCATGCACACACATGCTGTATATATTCTGTTAAGGCCTCTCTGGGATGTGTAGTGTCCCGCTGTCACAGCTTTATTAGACTCCTCGAAGCGGGAACACTTGGGATCACTGGATCCTGTTTTCTGGAGGAGGATACAGAGCAAATACTTTTAATTTTCTGCCCCTCTAATCCAATTACGCTCCCTTACCATCCCTCCATCCATCCAGCTGGCATGCCTGCCTCTCTTTAAGTCTCTCAGTCTTTCATTCTCGGTCAAGTCTATCCATCCGTCTCACCTCTAGAAACATGTCCCTCTCTTCTTTCTGATCACTTGGTAACTTTCTTCTCCTTCCTCAATTCTTTTGATATCGCCCTCCTCTCTCTCTCCTGAGCGTTCTTTATTTATCCTCTCTATGTATATGAATGCAAAGCGGAGAGGCTAAATCTAGCGCATACACAAAATCCCTTTAAATGAATCACTCCTTGCTTTGTGAGTTCGCTGTTTGTACACCCATTGCTCCTAGCGATGGAGTCTGCCGCCTCCCCTCCCTTTTCGCTTTGCCTCCTCGCTTCATTACGATTCACACTCCGCGCTTTTAAGTGGAAATGCCACCCACGCACCCTTCAGTCAGAGCATGTCAATAGATTGTTCTCCATATGGTTCAATTAAATGAGCCACGCTAAAAATAGAACTTTTGACATTTATTTAAACTTTCAAAATGAGTACAGGAAAGGGTGAGGTATGAATTTGAAAACGGGCTGCCTGTGATATTTTCATAGCACAAACGGTTGCTCTATGAGGTTGTGTTTGGCTTGTAGCAGTGCTGTTTGTTTCTGCACACACATACACATACACAACATTTTACAAAATTGCAGTATTTTCCTAACTGCTTGACCTTGACATCTTTAACCCCAGTGTCTGCATCCTCAGTATAGAGCAGGGACATGGCAACCTACATGTTTGTGTCTTTGGGCTCTTGGCTCCCTCCCAACAATGACATTACCTTCTGTTTCTGTTCTCAAAGGCCTGCATGCAGGAGGATGGGCTGTTTCTGTAATCACACTGTGCTCTTTGAGAGAGGGAGGGAGGGAGGGAAGGAGGGAGAGAGGGACAGAGAGAGAAAGACATGTGCCCCCATATTTATAAGAAGCTCTTAGCCGGCTGTGAAAGCCTTTCCTTTCTTCTGCATTAGTGAAAAGACAGCAAAACCTAGTGGCACACTTTCTCTTTTATCTGCAGTATTTTGTTCCCCTGACCAGCTTTGACGTAGAATGTAGAGACACCGTAAAAGTTTTCACTGTTTCTTTAGGAGGTTGAGCTCACGTCTGGTCAGTTCAGCCCACCTCTCCACTGAAGTGATTGGGTTTGTTATTCATTTACTGATTAAAATTAATTATCACGATTAAAACAGGGCTGTGCAACCACATTTAATGATTTGAATGATCTCTCGCAGAGCTTTAATCATCGGACTCTCAATTGAGAACTTCAAATAGGAAGGCTATTATTATTAATTGACCATGTGTCATTATTATTGTAGACAAATGCAACATTTAAATAAAGTCAGGTGGCACACTTTTTTTATTTAATGCTAAAACTCTTTAACTGTCTGAAAACTCCTCAGACAAAGATGGAAATAAGTCCAAGACTTCATTGCTCCATTCCTGACCATGTCTGATATGTGTTGTATTTAAGTACTAATTAAACCAACCAAAAAGGTCAAATCATATTGCACTTAATCTGTTCTGAGTTTCTGGGTTTCAGATTTCACTTGGATTATGCTGAGTCACTTAAACCTCCCATTAGCTTTCTCTAGACTGGCTCTCGCTGTGGCCCGAGGGATGATCGACTACATTCAGCATATGAATACAATCGGCAGCGTTGCGGAGAGTGAGCACAGCGGCAGCCAGTGAGGCCTCTTAATTCTGACAAGATTCATTATCTATAGCCCCCACAGAAATCAAGTGTGGACAAGGAGTGAGGGAGTTGGAGACAGAGGTGTGCATGGGCAAAGTAACGAGGCAAAGTGGTTTCTGTGCTTGTCAAGGGAAAGGTCAGAGAAGCCATTATAAGTCGTCCCTCATAGTACCCAGTGTTCTACCAGGCCTAATCAGCAGAGAGCAAAGCTTTCATCGCTGCTACCGCTGCTGTCAGACGCCGCTCTCCTCAATCCATAACCAGTGCAATCAAGCAAGCACCAGCTGCAAACCTTAACACAACGCCAAGCAAGATGTTTTTATCTTTCGACAACCAAACAAAAATAGTTTTAGGTTGCGGCACTGTATTGTTAAAGTATGAAAGCTTACAGCTGAACTGAATCAATGTTTTTACATTAACAATGGGTCAGATGATTAAGTGTAACGTGAAGGGGGGGTTGGGGGAGGGGGGGGGGTACTCACAGTGACAGACCTTGCAGCTCCTTTCAGCTCTGGCAGAGCATTTCGGTGTCTTTCACTTCATTGTTTTGGTTTTACAAACTGTGACTTTTGTGTTTGGTTCACTCTCACCGCTCTCATCAACCTCATTTTCTAGACACAGCAGGCAGCTGTCAGGAGCTAAAAAGCTCATATACTGTGAACCCACTGCCCAATACCTGCTCACCACTAAATGGCTGATAGACAAGTTAGGGACACAGTGGAGCATTTAGCAGCTGAATAATATGGATATTGGATTTGCATATGTTGGGTGGCCAGAAACATGACTCCAGCTGAGTTCTACCTTCTGAAAGTAAAGTGACAATATTTGCCTTCTAACCCAATAAAATGAAATTAAGTTGACATACCAACAGCATTGAAACTGACAATGAAACAATAGGGCTGAGTGAGTGCTGGGGGGAAATTGGCAATACTAGTGTCAATACCAAAGATAATACTTTGTCCGATACCTTATTTGTCAAATATTGATAGGCATTCTTTAATGTACTCCCCTTGGTAGACTATTTTCTGTATCTACTCTTTTTATTATAGCTGTTTTCTGATTTTTGATTTGTAATTTGTGAGCTTATTTATTATTGTTTTTGTGTGATTTATTTGTGATTCTTTTGTGATTCACTGCTAACAAAGCTAGCCATTGTAATAGCTGTCTGAGGCTAATGTGTTGCTAACACAACAGTCAAAGTAACTGTTTATTTACTGTTGGACTAACTGTTATGTATTTTACTCTTGTGGACAGTGTATCTTTACGAGATGAGTTACTTTGCTGTACCTCATGTGTGGACTTAATGTTGATCTTTCACTGATGATACTTTGTTTCTTCTTGGCATGATACTATTCTTTTGCGAATCCAGTTTTCTTACCACCGTAGTGATTTAACTTTTGGTCTACCTATTGTTTGATTATATCTTATATTCTTCTGATTTATAATCACTATGATTGAGTTTCAAATCCTTGTCCTATTTAATAGCAACACCTTCCCCCGTTACTGTAGATAATACGCAGTACACTCTTTCAAATTCAAGCTAGGGACTAGTTCTTGGTGGGAAATAGTTCCAATCAAAACAATATTTAGTATAGTTTATCCAGAGTAGTGAGGTCATTGCTTCTGAAAAAAAACATTTATATAATTTTTCAAAGCTTAAAGCCCCACAAATTAAATGACATTCACCTCCATTGTATTGTGCTGTAGGCAGAAAACTCATGGACGTATATTATATATAAGCACATTAAACCCAAACTATTGCAGTATCCAATACAATTTCTTTTTTATTTCCGACTCATGAGTCCATATAGCAACAAACACAAATACAACAACAATATATAAAATACAATACAGTACGAGGACACAGATATAATCATTGCAGTTAAAAAGTCACTCGTGGTTAAAAACATACAGACACTTGTTCCAATGTTTCCAGAAACAAGAAGAATACCTCGTATCACTCTGTGGTGGCTCAGTTAAGGCTTTTATAATTACATTTTCTGAGTCATTTAATCGACATTTAAATTTGCACATAAAATTCCTCAACACCGCATGGAAAATGGGAACATTACGAGTCACAAACATATGACTTGCACTTGTCCATCTGGGAAGCTTGAGCAAGATTCTGAAAGCATCATTAAATGCCACCTGAATCTTTTTCATTTTTGCTTTACTATAACTGCAACAATAGATCACTTGTCCAGCATTTTTACTGCAGAAGCCCTACGAATATGTTCCAAACTGTTCCTTTTAGCGGATGCATTAGCAGTGCAGCAGCGATAGAGTGCTGTAAGTATGTGAAAAGTTGAACTGCTTCGGTGGACACTTTGGGCTAACATGTTTGATAGTGTGACTCGTACATATCAGACGATAAAGCAAGACGACCCCGGAGCAGAGTGGAGCTACGGAACATCTCAGGGACTAAAGATAGCGTGATGGAGGATGTGAAAAGTGAGATGTAAAGTGAATGACGGCGTGTGTGTGTGTGTGTGTGTGTGTTTTTATGTGCACGCACAACGGATTGTACACACAGCGGTAGTGATATGTTTGCATGTGTCAGACTATATGGCCTATTTCTGGGTGTCGGCCCCGGGGGGTAGGGTGGGGGAGGGGGGGCGTGAGGCAGCGGGTGCTTGGCAGGCTGAAGGTCAGACATGATGCAGTGCAGAGTGAGTGAGTGCCGCTGGCCCCTGCTCCCGCTGCGGCCCCGGATATTATTCTGGTACACTGACCGGGGATGTCTCGCCGACCTGGCGCGCTCGTTTTGTTCATGCCATTTATTCATCAAACAGAAGAAAGCAAAAAGCAGTTAGAGTCAAGCGGGCAACAATGCAACGCAGTTCGGTTGAATTGAGCTGTTGTGGCACTCGGGGTGGCAAAGTATTTTGCACATCTGACGAGATGACAGTGTTTCCTTTTGCAATGACGGTTTTCCCTTCATCTGTGTGAAGCTACAATGCTCCGTGCATTTTGATGAGAATCTCAAGTCGAAGTCAGCCACTAGGCTTTCCAGTGAAAAGTGAGCCAAGCTAATACTGTGACGCGATTGTGTGACAAAATATCTGTAATGTCTGTAACGCTAATGAATGTGTTTACGGGAAGTTGTTTTAACATTTACTACACAGGTTGAAAACATCAAAGATCTAATTTATCTTAATTATTTTGTATGTTGTCTTCTCAGGACTGCATGGGTTTGTACAGAGTGTGCTTGAACGTCATCTTGCTCATTTCCCTGTTTTATCTGTCAGGATGGAACGAGTTACTCCTTAATAATCAGCTGTGCTCTAGACACACCCGGCCAAGTGCCGGGCCAGAGTGAGTCAGACCTGGTTTTTACTTCATTTCAGGTCGTTATGCAAAACGGCCTGGCTGTCTTGCACTGACCGCACAGAGCCATCATTAATGTTATTAGTAACACCCGGCTTTCCCAGCTATGACAAGTCAAAGGCTGTGTCTGAAACCACTCCCTGGTCCACCCGTTCATTACCCAGACACGTAGTTACACTGCGGTGAGCTGCGAGTTGAGATTTTGGACACACAACGGTCATTTTTGTGGAGCATTGCATTGTGGTAATGTGCACATGGACACTACTTTTTTTTGTTTGAGTGAGTAACTGCTTTAAGTATATAGGTCGTGATTGCAGGCCTATACGCTCTTTTCCCGGGCCGCCGCTTTTGATTTGCCATTGCAGGGTAAATGCAGGTGTAATGAAATACAATAATTATGGCCCCGTTGCATTCAGGTGGGCCGGGGCTGTGGTTTTGTGAATTCTGGCTCACTGGTTGTTACACACTCGATAGAACAGGACCATAATTATCATCGGTTACATCTGTGTTTACCGTGCTGTGACGTGACAAGATGGCTGCTGTGAAAAGGGCCTCTTCTCATTAGTCCACGGAGTCCCGTTCCCTCGTGTAATTCCTAATTCACGTTCATCCTGGCCGGCGGTCTAATCAGCCAGAACACCCATATGGCTATGTTTTTAAAAGTGCTGTAATACCCGGTTCACGTAATATAGTTTAAACTGCAATTAGGAGCAGCAGAGTGGGGAAAACTCCTCGTCAGCCTCCAACTGATAAGTCGAAGTCGATATCTCCCACCTGGTTGAAAAAGAACTACAGACATGTCAACAAACTAATTATTTAATGAACACCGTGAGGTAACAGAATAGAGTCTGCTAATTGAAATGGAAGTATACACTCTTTGTTTATATCTGGTTCTGTTATTGAATATATTTCCAACGATTATTCAACCCATCCATCAAGCTAAAAGCAGAGTTTGCTTTTATATCGTTAACTATCTTTGTGAGTTGGACAAAACACGTCTCTTAATTGAAGTCTCTCGGAATTTGTGATTTTTCAGCTTTTTTTTGTCATTTTCACCCCTTTTTTTCTCTTTAGCTCTTATTTTCTTCTTTTCAAAAGAACTTTACATCTTCCCACAATAACCTACTTTTTATTGTTCTCAAGCTTTCTTAATTGCTCTTCCGCATTTTCTACAAAGAGGTTGTTCGCCGTCTTTTTTTTTGTTTTTTGTATTTGTACTTGGAGAGACACACAGTGATATAAGAAATATCTCTTAGACACAATGTAATTTAATTACCTTGTAATTTAGAAAAATCCAGGTCTATTATGTCACATTGTACTTTCTAAACCTCAAACATATACACATGTATTTATTTAAAGATCCTTCTATCCTCCTCATGATGAATTAGTTTGATTTCAGAGTTTTCTTCTTCTATATTATGATACTCATACAGCACCACTCCCACACCGTCAGCGTTAGAGCTTCAGGGAAATAGATTTTTTTCCTCTTTGATCCGTGCTTACGATTGGTTTTGTGTATGGTTGCTTTGATAAAAGAGACGGCTCATCTTGCCCACGGACTCATCTTACCCCGCCCTCTCCTACTACACAGCGGCTGATTATGAAACTGCAAGATTTAGCATGCTTCGTAAGCTGCTGTGTTTTTTTTGTTCTTAGTCGTGCTCCTGTGAGTCTATTTAAATCCAGATTATTTTCTGGTTCAATCAGTCTAAAAAAAGAAATGTTCTGTGGGCGTTTTCAAGAATAGCAGTTCACAATACAACCACAGAACATGATCTCTTATTTGACTGAAGCATAAATGGACTTCCATGAATTTAGGCGTAACTGCAATCAGTCCATGACATAGAAAATGTTTTGCAGATAATTGCTTTTAGGTATGAGGAGCTGAAATAAACCCACGAGCAACAAGAAGTGTGATGGATCTGACCGTGAGGATTTAAGAGAAACAGTCCATTTGTTTTGATCAGCCTATCTGTCTGTACTTTAAAGATATGTTTTGAAAATTAAATGGAATGGTTTTTTTCTTTACAGATTCTGTTGGACTGTGTTGTACGTCTAAAAGTGGTTACCTGTGAAAAGAAAGATTTTACTTCACTGTACAGTACTACTGTAGCTCCAGTTTGGCTTGAATCCTCCTTTTCTTTCCTCTTTTCTTTTACCTTCCTGTTTACAGAGCTCTGTTGACATTTCAATGTTGCGTGGCTCCTGAGTCTGAGCCTGTTCCCCTGTGAGGCTGCTTCTTGGAGTTATTTATGAGGAGAGAGAGGTGGGGAGACCGGCATCCAAATCAATTTCTGCCGGTTGTCATTTACAGAAAGGGGACTATTGACAGACTGTTGTTGATTCTTTTTTTTTCTTCTCTGCACTTGTCAAGCGCTGTTACTTTGCTGGGAAAAGGAAATACAACTGTGTATGTGACTCCCCCCAATTCAATTTGCTTTTCTTTGGTTCTTGTTTGTTCCTGTTTTTCTTTTGATCCTTCATTTGTTCATTTCTCCCACGAGTGCTTTTTCTCCCCGTCATTTAGCTTCGTCTTTGTGTGCATCTCACTTTCTTTGCCTATCACTGTCTCCGTCATGTTGCTTATTGATGACTTATACCCTATACCCAAGTTATTGGCGTCTGGGGGCCTGTGTGGCAACCTGTCCCTGTGATTTGTACAGTTTGAGCATCTGTTGCACTGGTGGCAGGTGGGTTGTCTGAAAAAGATATGGAAGCTAGAGCATAACTCTTTTTCTCCCTTTTTTTTCAGTTTGCTTATGAATCATCCTTTTAAAGTTTAAATTGTTCTCATCAATCTTTTTTTTAAATGTAACTTAAAATGAGTGAGAGAATAGAGAGCTCTCTATTTGTTTGTGTTTCCCTCTTTGTTTGAGGAAATGGCACCCACTTCTTCTCAGAGCACCGTGTTGTGTCCGAAGCTCTGAGACCACCTTGGGTCCTTCCCCGCCAGTTCTTTTTTTTTTCTTCTTCTTCCTCTTTTTTTTGTTGTGTCTGGTATTCAGTGGCGATGCCTGCATGCGGGTCAGAGAGTGTACAACCAATCCAACGATTTGACCTGATTTCAAAGCGAAGCAATCAGTGGAACCATCGGCACGTGTCGCTCTGTGCTTCCTCGTTCCTCCCCCTCCTCTCGCTCTGCCTCCGTGCCGCTCACACGGCTACATGGCGGCTCATCTCTCCAGCTCCTAAGCTGCTGGACTGGGTTAAAGCATCCAACAGCTGCTGGTGTCCCACCAGATGTGGGGCTGTGAACCAGAAACATACTATGCTGTTATCTCCCATGTTTGTGATGCTGTTTGTAAAAGCACTCTGTTCAGCAGCTTTTGGGATTTTGTTCATTTACTTATTTACACATTGATACGTCATTGATAGGTATTCTCACAAAACGACCAAAAGCGCAATCGGAAGTGCCTCTGGTGCAGCCTAAAATGTTGGATTGCATATCGGTGAGTACGCGAGTCTATGCGCTGATCCGATATCACGTTATCATATCATTTCTAAGCTCATTTTCTCTACACAGGAACAACAACACGTGGCACTCGCTACCCAATCCGAACATCCTGCACGATCGGTACTGCACATGTGCAAACTAGTACTACACACACTCTCATGCACCCTATTTTTTTCTCTGATAATGTCACATTGTGAACAACAAGTCTGTTGAAATTAGAGGGAGTACTAGTTCATGTAGCTATTAGGGCATCACAGTCCTGCTTGGCTAAATGACGGAACTAACGGCTAACGTACGGAGGTTGCATTGAGTTACATTATGATGCACTCAGACTCCAGTCAGTAAAAATGGTTTATGGGGCGAAAATAAATTATAACGTGCCATGATGTATTCAAATGTATTCTTGTAAAATTTTGTTTAGGCGAGAAACCTGAATAAATACAGTTGTTTTGAAAGAGATGTCTTTACATTAATATATAAAAAAAAAAAAGATATGAGAGCGTGAATTATGACTTGATTCACTTTTTTTGTTTCTACTGTACTTGTATCTGATCGGTTCTCAGTTTCCGCTATCGAGAGGGGGAAAATATTGGTATTGAAACATGTCTACTAAACATTTCCATTAGTCGCATGACATTTAGCTGCTCTTTCTCTGTGTGTATCGTTATTTCTTTGCCCGACTGCATTCTACTTTGCCTCTGATTGGCTCTGACCCTGATGTTCTCCTTCGCTGAATGCGGATGGAGAAAAAAAAATAAGGCAGGGAATGAAATCTTACCCAGTTTTCCAACTCGAGCAACATCAGAACCTTAAAACATGCCAGTAATTCAAAAATAAAGAGAACTTTTAAATGTTTTTATTAAATTGCTGCTGTGCCCATTACACCCATCCCCGGCTCTGAAAGGCCCGGAGCAACATCATCGGTGGAGGTAACCGCTCCAACACCTGTCTCCCCTGTCCCCGCTAAAATGCCAACATCAGCATAAAAAGAATGTTGGTGTATAAACACCTGTATGGTGCATTATCCTCCTACGATGCATTGAGTTTTCTTATTGATCAGTGCATCCCTATTCCAAAACTACTACATTCCTATTTGTATGAGATTATTGTCATAGACATTAATTAAAATACTTTGAATACTTGTATCAGAATTTCAATGAAACCCATAAAAAGCACCTCCATCTTTCTGATAAGAGTACACAAGTTCAACACGCTTTTATTCTCCTGGCAACTAATATTTCTCTATCCTAAATATTCATTTATTCACATTTAAGATCGGGAGGAAAACATTAGACATTATTTATTCAGAGATAGATACTCAGCTAATCTCCTCTATTGTGACCTTGAGGGTGTAGTTTGATCAGAATGACTATTGGACAGGCAACATACGCAAACAACCAACAACTGTCATCAGATTTTGATTAAAATGTTGCTAAATCCTGATTGGTGCTCAGAAGTACATAACATCACCTTTTTCCACCTGAGCCCCGCCCACTTTAAACCAGTGAAAAGAGCACAAGTGACTCAACTGAAATAACTAAAACGGTTCTAACTTTGGAAAATAAAACCTTGTGATAATGTAGTCATGGTCTGAAGTTTTTTTTTTTCATGTAGGAATATTGGACATTCTAACTGTACAGTTGCATGTGCACATTTCCCATGCCAACACGCTCATTTGTTGATTAGGAGAAAGAAGGTTATGTTCAGAGTTGGCCTCAGGGAGTTGTCTGCCACTGTTAATTAAGGCTTGATTGCCATAAGTCGTGTAAAACTTATCTGTCAACATTTTGTTTTTCCTCCAAATCACTAAACACTGCAGCAGCCACATTCTCTCCCTCACATGTCATCCTGTCAGCTCGTCTGCAAAATTCAAACCACCAGATGAAAACATTTCGGAGCGCTTTGAAGGAGTGTTGATCGCGGCTACTTGTGCTCATCATTTACATTTGATGGCTTGTGTCTGCACCTCAGGTATTCATGTCCTTTGCACCGATAGATCCTCCCTCTGTCTCTCGCTCTCTCTCTCTCTCTCTCTCTCTCTCTTTCTATTTTCACTCACCCTCTCACTGCTTTTATTCCCTCTGTGCCATCCCGCCTCCTTGTGCTTCTCTGTTCTCCCCCGCTCTTTCTCACCTCCACTCTGTGGATCTGTCTCTGCCCTGTAGACACTCTTTTATCCTCCCATCCCTCTGTCTCCCCCTGGCTCCCTGCGCCTGTACTTGGCTGCTTGCTTTATAAATAGCTTGGCCTAGATTGCAGCAGCTGCATTGGCGCTGGCACCGGGGGTTGGTTTGGCTAGGCCAAGAGAGGTAGCCTGGTGTAACAAGAGGTTGGCAGTGAAGGGATGGTGTGCGCGTGCGCATTTGTGTGTGTGTGTGTGTGTGTATATAAAGATCATATTGATAGTGCACCCAGAGCCTGCAGTCTTCATTCCTTCCATTCTTCTGCTGTTACATCACACACACACACACACACACACACACACACAGCTCATATCGCTTGTTTGCCATATTTTTATGCATTTCTATTTTGGGTGAATTCTTGTAGTGAATACATGTTTACCAGTTTGTGTGTGTGTGTGTGTGTGTGTGTGCGTGTGCGTGCATGTGTTCGGTTTGCACAAATACATTACATATTTAAATAAAAAAAAGTTATTTGTCCTTTTGTTTATGTGTTGGATTGTTTGGTTCGTGCATTAACATGCATTGTGTGTTATGAGCATGCGTACATCTGCCCACCGTGATGATCCACTGCCCTGATTTTCTCCCTCCTGGTCCTCTGCAGAGCTCTACTTCAGAATACAAATTCTGCTCGTCAGTGAGTCTGAGACACAGCGTCTCACCCTTTGAGCATCTCTGCTGCCTCCGTGCCTCCTCCTCTTCTCATCTCTTATAAAGTGCATCATGCAAATTAGAGACACTGCAATATCTCGATTCCTGTGTGCCTTACATCTGAATTTAGGCTGCATGTACAGTACATTCATTTCTGTTTACATGCGCATGAAGAAACAGGTTAAATTTCCATTTCCTTAATATCACAATCTCCTTTGCTTTTTATGTGCACGATGCAACTAACTTCAAGGCCATAAGAAAAGGCAACTTTGCGGTGTCTTTCACGACAAATTCAGCTCCAGTTTTTAACTGAAACATCTGGATTTTCTTGCCAAGAGTTAGATAACAAGGTGTAACGTAAGCTTTCGAGGTGCTGGTTGCCTTTGAACAACGAGCTGTATACAGTATTTGTAAAAGCTGAGCTAACCGGCTGCTGGCTCAGATACACAGATGAGCGAGGGGTATCAATCTTCTCATCTAACTCACAACAAAGATACATATACAGTGTAGCAGTACACATTGTAAACATATACATTTATTCCAGACAAATCAACCATTTGTATCAGTGACATCCTAAAATAATTGTTGTTATTAAAGTAAAACACATACTGATACTGTTATTAACAAGTCTCACAAGGTGAGCGCACTTAAATGGTTCTAATCATCCGCATTTTGTAAGAAATGTTGCAGTCGCTCTTCTCACCTATAAATCCTTCTTTATCACGGATAAAGAATGTGTTTTATTTTCCAGGTGTGCTGACTGAGATCTAACAGAGGGGATTGTGAATGAGGAGAAGAGAATTGAGAATGAGGAGAAGAGAATTGAGAATGAGGAGACGAGAAGAGAATTGAGAATGAGGAGAAGAGAATTGAGTGAGGAGAAGAGAAGAGAATTGAGAATGAGGAGGAGTAGGAGAGCTGCAGAATGAGGCCAGAGAGGAGGAAAAGTGCTCCATCAGCCACAGTGATCCATCCTACTTATCAATAGTGACAAAAGGGATCAGAGGAGTGCTTTGATAATCAAAAACATTTAAGTATACATCCAATGAACTGTACCGTATGTCTGTGGTAAGTGCTGTACAGCAGCGGTTACGAACCTTTTTATTTTCAGACGTCCATCCCAACTGTCGTGCTCATAAATTGATATTAATGTGGATGTCGTTGAGATTGGGAGCATTTCTATTGCCTCTCACCCGCTCGCAAAATGGCGACGGCTGAGCTTGCGGCTAACGGTAAAAGGACTTTCTAGTCTTCTGACCACTCAAAGCACTTTACTCTACATGTCAATATTCACCCATTCTCACACACACACACACACACATTCATACACTGATGGCAGTAGCTGCCGTGCAAGTTACCAACCTGCCCATCAGGATCAAATGTAAATGCTCATTCACACACACACACACACACACACACACACATACACGCAGTGTGTGGAGTTACATATCTTACCAAGGGCACTGCTCTACCTCTGAGCCTCAGACACCTCCAAAAAATGCTGAGGGTGATTTGGAGGGTGCGTGCTAGCTTCCTGCGTTATCAGCTGTAACCGCCATATGAGCGCAGTGCAGAGCGTGAAGAGCTAACCAGTGGAGTTCGCTCACATGCCCAAACACGCACTAAAAGCTCATATAAAAGTGGATAATGTTTAAATATTTCTCTTCATATTATTGAATTGTCAATGTTCAGGTCAGTTTGTTCACGTTTCCATTCGTACTACAAGCACTTGGGGTAGCAGAAGCTGGATGTTTTAATCATCTATTCTTTAGTTTTAGCTACTGTAACTATCTCAACCATTTGTTCATAATCTTTAGCAATTTCAACCATTAATCCATGTGTTAGCTATTTCAACAGGTTCTGAGCTATTTTAATCATTCATACATTACTTTTTGCTAACTATTTTAACCTTTTTTATCTATTGTTTTTTGCTATTTCAGTCATATATATCTATTAACATTGCGCATCCATTTTTCCATTACTTCTGGCTAACTCGTATGACCCCTGTGCCCGCTTGTTAACTAGTTTCCATGCACTTTTCCGCCACAGCAGGTGCTGTTCAGGTGTTAACACTGACTCAGAGGTGCGAACTGTGCAGGCAGCCTCTTGTAGCTCGCTTGTTATTGTGACAGTGAATTTATTAAAAGACCACGATGACACTAGTTTGTAAAACAAAATATATGGACATGTGTTTTTATTAAACTCCGTTCTTTTTTTTCTTTTTTCTTAACTGAGCATCTCTACAATCTTTCTACATACCTCATGGCAACCGCAGTTGCCCTGGTTACAAGTACTCCGAAATCACTGCTAAACAGTGCAGCAGTAACACTTGAGTGGGACAGGCTAAACTACATCGGGCTGGACTTGATTAAACTAGTCCAGACTAAATGTAAGGTTAAGTACAGGCAGGATGGCTTTGAGTGAAGCACCTGATCGGCTGAAGTTTTTGTCAGTAAGACAGTCAATCTCTGCCACCTTCTGTTGACCCAAGTCTTTGTAAATAGAGGCAACTGAAAAGAGAATTTTTCAACAGGCCCTAAATAAATGATCACAGCGTTTGGCGAGCTAAGGCTACATTAGAGTCCAGAAAACGGAGTGGATTTAAAAGAAAAGGCGGCACAGATGCTCTGCTTTATCACTTCTGAGCTTGTGATTAACGGGCTGTGGGGGTGATTTTGAAATAATGTTTAAACCTGCCAAGTAACATCTTCTCTACTGCCTGCTCTTACTATCGTGACTTGAAAGAATAAAACGGGTTCACTCCAGCACATGAGGCAGCTGACGATGCAGTTCAGGCTCAGGCCTACATGTTACAGTGTCTGATATCGGGCGTTTTTTTGGCGTTAACAGCCAGATTTTTCCAGACCGGGTGACTGACTGATGCTGTCTGGTGGAGGAATGTCACAGTCATCCTCACATATCTCACTAATGTTCTCCGTATGCACAGCGTGGACAATGCCTGACACACACAGACCTAAATAGCCCTCACCGCCAAGAGCCTTAATATTAATAGCTTATAGGGGACTTAGCTGTCTCGGCCGGCCGGGCAATTATTATTATGAAATGAAGGGACGGGGAGAGATGATCTGACTGATGGAAAAAAGACATGGTTTATTATGCAATGGCGTAATGTCTGTGGGAATGTTTTAAATGATTGCTCTTCAGCCGAAAGTGGAAACTCACACTGTATACTCATAATTTAGAGAAAAGGGAGCTGTGGCAGCGGTGGTACAGTCGGCTCCATCAGCTGCCTTATTGTGAGCGATAACGAGCCACGGTACAGTTAATCTCCAATCAACTAGTCAGCACTAAAAGTACCGCACAGCTCACCAAGAAGTTCTTTTCAAGTTTCCGTATTTGAGTCTTTCCAGGCTCCACAAGGCATTCGCCCTTAAGACTCCGATGTCCAAAATAGATCTCTGTAAATGTTTTGTTAACAGCATGTAGGGAGACAACAGCTTTGGCACTGAACTCATCAGCGTGACCACCATGTAACAGTGTTGTTTGTCTGTTATTCTTAGGCCCATGAAGCCACATACCATGTCAACTGAAGGCAGCAGTTACTCTGGAGCATGCAGCTGACAGGCGCGGTTATGTAATAGTGCCTTGAAAGGGAAAGAAAGTGATAAAAAAAATATATACAAGACAGTATTTTACGCTATATGAAGTAAAACAGCTTTTCTAATATAGCGTTGATATGATTGTACTTTGATCATAAGGACATTACTAGTACACTATAACTGTGAATCTTGCGTGCTGCTTCTAATGTTGATAATACTGAGATGATGGACACAATAACAAGAACGCCTGTACAGTGTAATGCAGTGGTTCCCAATCCTTTTGCTCGTGACCCCTAATACATAGCAACATACTTGTGTACACAACTTAAGGCACATGTCCTTAAGTTGTGAGCTGAGCGAGTGTTTTTCCCATAATAGTGTTTCATTTGACTGCTTTTTTGTAGACTGAAAGCGATAAAGCATCAGTGTTTCACACAAAAAAAGAACAATTGGAGAAAAGATTGAAAAGAAATAACACAACTGATAAGATTAGTTGATTAATCAACTAGAATTAATCACCAGTTATTAAATCTTTAAAGCTATTTAATAATGCAAATACCAAAACATTTTCAGCTTCTTAAACTTGAACTTCCTTCTCGGTTTTACCAACTGAATATCTTTGCTGTTTTGGACTGTTAGTATGACAGGAAATGTATTTATATCACCTTGGACTCTTTGTGATGTGGGGTTTTTCACTGTGTTCTCATATTTCATGGTCTGAAAAAATTGACAGATTCATTGATAACAATATACATTTTTAGTTGCATTCCTACCGAGATATGACCTTGCAATGTGCAGTTTTTTATGTGACTGCGTTGGATTTAACGTGATGGTGATTTTTGAAACTGTACATGTTTTTATTAGGTTTAGGTATATTAGTATCTAATATAACTATTGCCTCTACATGTCTCTGACAGAGCCTTTAAAAAATACCACAGTTATTGCAGGGCTTTTACATAAGACTTGAGTGACTGTGTATTATATATATATATATATATATATATATATATTCCTGGTATTATGTCCACCCCCTGTGGTGATGTGTTCTTTGTACTGTAGCCTGTGCATGTAAGAGCATCATTCAAAGGCATGAAAGGTAACTAACAGGCTCTCAGTCAGGGTGACACAGATGATGCTGGAACTTGATGTACAGTTTGGCTGTTTCATTTTTTTTTTCTTCCCAAAACCGGTTGTGACAACCTTTCTCTCTCCAGCAGCTCGGTGAACATAACAACACACGAAAATGCAAGAAAAAGCGGAATAAACCGGACCGTGAATTCTGCAGTGCCCCCTGCGCGGATCGTCGAGCGCTGTAGTGGCGTAAAACACGACGAACGTGAGGATGGCAATGACGTCAATGTGGAGCCGGGGGGGAGGGCAGGAGAGGGATAGAGAGAGAGAGAGGGAGAGAGAGGGGGAGAGAGAGAGAGAGAGAGAGAGAGAGGAAGAGAGAGAGAGAGAGAGAGAGTTTGTGCGGCTGCTGCAGCATCACTCGGCAGCGCGTCAGTGCAGTGAGGAGTCCAGCAGCAACTCTCTCAGCTGATAGAAGCCCAACGGAGCAGTCTGGACTTAACCTCAAGTTTCTGGAGGAACAAACCCGATAAGACTCTTCGCATTCGACCTGCAGCTACAGAGGAGGAGGAGAAAGACTTTCGCTCCGGTTTTTATTTTTCTCTCCCCCCTCCTAACCACGAAAGGGAATGCCATCGATAAATATGAAGCTGGAGATGGTGACCATCATCGCCTGCGAAGTAGACATCGAGGTGTTTACCTCAGACAAAATGCAGGTACGATTTTCACCACAGCAACAACAACAACAACAACAACAACAACAACAACAACACACAAAAAAAAACAGGAAAACGAACGTTGCAACTAATCATGACGGCTGTAGCCTTGTGGCGTGGTTGTGCAGCAGTTTGCTCAGGACCGACTGCATGCTGCCCTCTCGAGTGCATGCATGTCTTGGTGACGTTGAATGCAGCCCCGTCTCTCAGGCGAGCATTTTTTTTTATCAATGGGAGCCGCAGCTCGCCAAGACTCACGTCGAGCGTCGCGCGCACGGCCCAGTTGATTGACGCGTGATGAATTGCAGAAATGGGGTAGACATGGCAAGAATGGGACACGCACACACACGCGCACACACACACACACACACACACACGCACACAAAACAAAGAAGATCCTCAATGCACCAATTGTTGTATCACTGTGTAAGTTTTGGAGCATGAGGTGTTGGGAGGTGACGCGTAAGTTGAATGGGAGGGTGTGATGGATGGAATTGTCCATTCAAGGCACATGCAGGGGAAATAAAGGAGGCAGTTTTAGACGCAGTGGTGGACAGACCCTCTTCTCCCCCTCTTCATCTCTTGCTCGCTCCTCATCCCAGCAGCATTGCAGGTGCTCAAGGTTTAGGTGGGATGCCGAAAAACAACGAGCCGATGAAAAATGTCATCACATTAACGCTAACATCATGTAGTATGAATAATCCAACCATGACAGTCTGAATGGTTTTGATTGGTGTCAGAAGGAATAGAAATGTAATGTAGGTTTTCCCATCTGTAGAGTTGAGTAAAAATGGACTTAACTGGAAGTACATTAAGGTATAAAGTCTATAAACTCTCCCTACACTCATATTTTATTGACTTGTCCAACAGGTATTTGATACGCGGCCTGTCAGTCACAGAGCAGGAAAGCAGTTGCGCTTAAATGTGTTCAAAGTGAGCCTAGGGGACCCCACCTTTGACACTGACACCTGCCAGTTTTGGGTCTTAAAAGGCCACACAGATGGTCTGCCAAAGCTCGGCTCACCCACTAAACCCTTTGGAAATTCCATGTCAGAATATATTCCCTCACCTGCTGGTCGCTTGTCTGATTTGACTCATCACCAGAGAGACGGAGGGAGAAGCAGGAAGGGAGGAAGAATAAAACCAAGCTACAGTGCAGCACAGGAATACAAAGACTGCGATTGTGGCTGAATTCAGCTATTTCCTGCATCCAAAAGCTGCAGTCGCAGGTTTTGAACACCCAGTCCCCCCACCCTCACCCCCACAGCACCGTTCTCAGCCAAATGCCATCACCTTGTTACAACTCCATGTGCATGATTAGTAACCGTTCGCTAGCCGCCAAGAGGGATTTGTGTGGCTATGTGAAATATCCTACTTTTTGTCTCTGCCATGGCATGAATGGCACGTAAAAAACAGCATGTGATTGTAATTTGATGTTACTGACAAATATCCTGCATATATATGGGCATAACAAACGGGCCCCTGACCCACCCCTGTGGTCTGCGTCCTCCCAGCGAAGCCAGGCAGCTGCTGCTCCCAAATCTCATTACACTTTCTAACCACTGCAGACCAGTCAAGGTGAAAGACACCAGTGTGTCACCCTGCAGCTGTCCTGTAATTATAGGATGGCGGTCATAATCTTTAAGATTTCCAAGGAACTCTGGGTGAAAGACAGATAGCTGTCTGTGAAACCTCAGAGGTTTTGATTGTGCTGGATTTCTTCAGTATTCCACTGACGGTACTCCTGATCATGAATCATGAATGCCTCTCTGTTTACAACACTTGTTTTATCATGTTGCAAGGTGGGGCGGAGACTCAGATCACACATGCTATTTATTTATTTGTGATTTTAGTGAACTCTGATATCAGACATCTTCCCCAGACAATCTGATCACAGTCTCCACTGAAGCTTCCTGTCAATCAGCTCTTATCAGCCCACCTCTCCCAGACTCACCCAAAGAAAACGGGGTCTTTGCACAATTAAAAGAGCAGACAGAGGGTTGACTTTCGAACGGCACAAAGAACACCACTAATCCTGGTTTCTGGCACACGGGGAGTGATGGAGAGCGCCGGGGGAGAGGGCAGATTAAAGCAGGACACGTGGGGAAATGCCTCTGATTGAGCTCACCTCCCTATCAGCGTCCCCTTGCTTTTATTAATATCTCCAAATCTGAAAAATGAGGAAACTGTAATCTCAAGGCTCCTGTTTTGTTGCAAAGCACTTAAGATGAACTAATATGTGGATTTCTGCTATATACATAGACCTTTCACGGAACGATTAGGCAATGGCAGAGGTGCTTGAATGAAGAAAATAAGTGAATGATGGGTTTTTAATCAGAGGAGATGCTGTGCGACTGGCTGTGGTGGTTTGGAGCCATTGTTTTGACACGGTTGAAATGGCTTGCCTTGGCTCCATCCCAGCTGGTTACATCATTAATGAGCCAAACACAGAGGCTGTGGACAGAGCAGGTTGTTGTTGCAATAATGGCAGAGCTGGTGGTACAGTGGGCTTTCATACCAAAGTGCTTTGTATTTATTTCGGAGAAAACAAAAGGACCATTGTTGCTGTGAGGTTTTAGTGAGGCCAGAGCCGTAGGCAGACGCTGTAGTATGTGCATGTTCGTCACAGCACTATTGTTACCTGGAAAATGTAGCAGCATCAGCAGATGATAGCACAGGACACATGGTGAAGGTCATAGCACGTTGGCAGGCGGCGAATGTATTACAGAGCACAGAGTGTGACGCAAGCCTTTACAGTTACCTTGTATTCTCAATTTGATGCTGGTGTCTAGTTTATTTATTTATTTACTCGCTTGTCAGTATGATGGTTGCCCATTTATTTGCTCTTTTATACATGCATGAATAATTAATTAGCCTGTCAACCTGCTCTTTCTCTTGATAAGTGCCTCTCTGGCTGCAGGCTGCCACTGAATTAAATGTGTTTTAATTAGGAAGCATTGGGAGAAAACAGGGCTTTGACATTATAACCCACACTATTATAGAGAGACGTGGTATAACACTAGAGAATGGCTGCACTGCGAGCCACAAAGGACAGCTGTTTTCAACTTAAGCCCGCTCTCCCACACACAGACGACTGTATAACACTGACACAGTCACACACTCAACAGTCACACACTCCAACCACAACAGTGAGTCAGCGGACTCACAGACAAACACCTCTGTCAGCACACACATATAACTCGGCGCTGAGGACGCCTGGAGAAGTTTCCGTCCACCTGGGTCACTTTCCATTTGTCCTCCTGTCCTCTGTCTGTATGTCGGTCTGTCCCTTGTGTCATGTGTCTGTTCTCAGCCGTTTCAGAAGTTATGATCGTAATGAGGAAGGAAGAGAGATTTAATGACTAATCAGCTATTTGCAGTTGTTGAGGTTTTGCTGACATCCGTGTGATGTTTTTATTCTTTCCTACTGTCTTTTTTGGTACACCCCCTTTACATAACGTGCTGTCACTCCCTCGGATTTGTGACAGTTATTTTGAGCATCGAAGCAACAAAGGAAGGGAGGAATGATTGTATCATTGTGTCGTTTAATGTGAGTCGTTATTTGATGTGGAATATCTCTCACCATTTCTGGTTAGGCTGAATCCATGGCTTTAGAGAGGGTAAAGGTTAAATGGATGTATATGATTTTTTTATTGATCTGCAGATTACTTTCTCAATTTATCGTTTGGCGCATGAAAATTGTGAAATATGTCCTTCACAATTTCCTATAGCCCATGGGGACGTCTTAAACGATATAAATAAATGTTTGTTATTTTCATTCCAACCATTGGTCTAAAACCAAGAGATATTTAGTTTACCATAAAATAGGACAAAGAAGAGCAGAACATCCTCACAATTGAGAAGATGCAACTAGATTGTGTTTGTCATTTTTGCCTGAAAAATAACATCAAGATTAATTAGTGAACAAAATATTTGTTCGTTTGCTGCAGATTGATTACAATTTTTCATCTCTAGAGCAGACATTTGTAATACTTGTCTCAGTATCATCTTAGACAAGTCCTTGACAGATTTATCACCTGTCTCAATGGACTGACTTGATCTGCTATTATCAATTGGTGGCCATTTATTTAGTAACCCATTCTCTCCGCAGTGTTTTATTATTTAGAGAAAGGACAACAACAGACCTCTCACTCCCTGCTCATCAAACATAAATCAGGCCTGAATTTTAATATGATCCAGGGCCAGCATTTCAAAACACTGTTGTGATGCACTCTGACCAGTTGTAGAGGTGAAGGCAAGAGGCAGAGGAGCAGAGACAGGACAGACGGGATGGATGTAGACGCTGGCGGTATCGTGTTCTGTGCCGGTAGGAAACCAGATCGGCATCTTGGCAAGGTTGAGCGGTCCCGGGTCGGAGCAGTGGGCTCAGGTGTGCCTGCTCCCCCAGTCTGGGCACTAGGCAGGTGGAGATGGGCAGCTCACATTGGCCTGAAACCTTAGAGAAGTGCCGGGGCTCAAGTGTCAGCTAAAGGTTAGCGCCGAGTCCGTTAGGGTGACGTAGAACAAAGGACGGTCTCCTGGGTGGGGTGTCTGGTTACCATGTGTCCAAGACTATGAAGTGATAAGATTAGAACCAAAGAAAAAGGGCTCTGGATGGAATGTATAGGCCAACAATTTACTCGCCGAGGAAAAAGACGTGGAAACACCAACACACAATGATTGGCCTCGTTATTGAAATTACGGGTTGAATTTTCTTGTCAGAATTTCCAATACAATTTCCATTCCAACACAAACAGGTCTGCAAAGACCTGTTTGTGTTGGAATGGAAATTGTATTGGAAACTAATTGTTTTAGTGTTTAAAATAGCAATGCCAAACCAATTACCTTCGAAGAATACAATAGGGCTTCAGACTGTGGAGTTCACAGCACACTGCAAGCTAAAGGCAAACTTTATTTATGTTCTTTAAAGCATTGTTTGCTTTTTTAACAACATATAGAAGTGCTGAATAGGTCAATTAGTCAATCCACAAAAAATGTATCAACTGCAATTTTGGTGATTGATTAATCATTTATTTAAGTGGTTCAGCGAGCATAAATGAGTGTTTTCAACCTCTAATAACATGATCATTTCAGATTTTCTCAGTTTTAATAATAGTAAGACAAAACAACATGAGATCTAGATTCAACCTGTAGGCAGTGTTCACATATTGCACTTACTAAAATAAGAAATTCCTGCATGCCTGCATTCAAAATAGAACTATAGTAAAAAATACTATTATCAAACAATATATTAACTAGCAAAAGCAAAACTACTCTTCAATGCAAAATGTCCAGTTTCAGAATCATATATATTGAGTTAAATTATTGATGAATTAATGTACATATCATCATAATGTTGCGGCTGGTCAAGGTAGGGCTAATTTGGACTACTTCATGTATTGCTGGCTAATTTAATATATAATAACGCATCACAATTTATTTGTTAATTATATTTTTTAAATAATTGTAATCTGAAAAGTACCTAACAAAAGCGTTGAAATATATGCAGTGCCTTAAAAAGTACAATATTTGTATAACATTACAGAAAGTGGAAATACTCAAAAAAGTACCTACTTCACTTTCCTTTACTGCGCATATATTATGTATAATCCTTCCATCCATATATTGAAATACAACATGCATTACACTGTGCCAGCTGTGCAGCCATGCTCCCAGCTTTGCTCCAGTAATGCTTGATTATTAACAGGGCCGGGTGCTGTGATGCACCGTCAACAGACAACAAGAAAGAGGGTAAAATGCCACAGAGCAGTAGGGAGGGACAGTGGTGAGTATAGAGAAAGAGCTCATTTGTCTATGCTGTGGTGGCCTGAGGTAAGAGCTGTATAGCATCTCTCCGCCACCTTACGTAATGTTGTGTAACTCCTTGGATTACTGTCGGCTCTAAAGTGTGTGAATCTGCGTGGGGGGACTGTGTGGACATACTTGCATGTTAAGAGTGTGTGAAAATGTGTCTGCATGTGTTCGTTCAACCGAGGCCTAAGTGCTGCTGACTAGGAAAAGCTCCTGCCTCAATTGAAACCATAACTACCAGATTGGTTGTAATAGGATTAATGTGTCCCCTCATGCTGTAAACTGATTTCAATCCCCCTGCCGTGGACACACTGTCCCCGAGGGAGCCGCAGTGTAGCGCCGCAGCGTCGGCCCTTGACGATACGGCTCCCCGCTCAAGCTATTGATCCCGCTTTTAGTAACACTTGCCCCATTCACATGCCTCCCCGGCCCTCACAATTCACACAAAAGCTATTAATCATGAGTTGTTTTTGTTGTTTTGTGATACTGGGGATTTGCTGCTATGCTAATACTAATAGCTGCTTTGACAGAAGCCGTGTTTGTCTGTGTATCGTGAGTGTTGGGTCATCACACACACACAACCTCCGAGTTTATCCACTGACCTCACATTACCTCATCCAAAGGATTCAGCAAGCTAACTGTAGCTTACAGTCTTTCCTCACTGGCCACAAACTCCCAAGTATAGAGACGGCAGTAGTGCAACATCACTGAGACGATGTAGGCTATACATGCCAAAAGCATATCAATATTACAGATTAAGAAGGGTTAATAGTCTGGTTGTTCCAAACTATTTTAATAACTTTGGAGGTCTTCTGAAGCAATGAAATGTCAGGCACTTTAAATACATAAGCAGATCTGAATTTATTTTACATTCATTTATTATTCTTCTGTTTCACTATGTGTGTAGGTCCACAGCTGTGCAGCAATCCAAACACACTTCCAACTAGAAAGGTGCACCCAGTGGCGTGACGAAGTCTTCTCATGAGACACGTCATACAATCTTTCCAAAAACGAAATGAATGCACTCAGCTGTGTTATTACTAGCGGCCCTAACGTCCAGGGCCAGTGAAGTAAGGAGTCAGTAGGCCGTCAATGGCTGTGTAGAACAAGCACTAGACACTGTTTTGAGAAAGTGTGAGTGACCGCAACCGATCACATTATTCTCCAGGCAGAGATAACAAAGGTTGAAGGAATGGCCCTTTAAAGCTTTTACAGGAAGAAATTGGGAAACTGTAATAAAAGTATTGGACGAAAAATCCAATGATAGTGATCACAAATAAAAAGACAGATTAGTTACGTTGTCTCTCGTGCTAGGAAGAAACAAAGTCATATCTCTGAGAGGAATCGCAACACAGTAATCCACAGGAGTTAAATACATAGTAAACATTACACCTTAACATTTACTGTACAGATGTTAGCTTTCAAGCTAGCAACTGACAAAGGACAACTAGCTATGATAAAAAGTGTACCATAGGTCAAAAGGGTATTTTGGGAGTTGATAATAGGTGCCAGTCAATATTTGCTTGGTCACAGATCTTACAAAAGGATGAATATAGCAATGTCAGTTAAACTGCTACAGAACTGTGCTGGAGGTAGTCGCTAGGCTACTTCTTGCAACAGGACATTAAAGTGAAACACACACTGAATCACTCAGTAACAGATTCATTGAGATGCGTGTGGCTCTGTGTTGTAGAATAAGGGCTGAAAATCTGAAAAACGTAATGGAAACATCTTCATATTTTGAGTATTTGTTCGTAGTAATGTTTGGCAGCCAAAAGGTCTGCCTTGTTTTAAACATAATACGTTTTCATGTCACAAGGGAAAGTTGTAACTGCATACAAACATAATCTCAATGGAAAGTTGGCTCTGTTTTAGAGAACGGTAATGGAAAGAATAAGGAATGTGATAAGCAAAAATGTGCTGGAACAGACATGCATGCAGGTATGAGGTTTATTATCCAGCTGCGTCTGTTATCTCTACAATCTGCCTCTCTTGTTCGACCTCATTAGACTGGATCCAGTTTGGCCCTTTAGGGAGGACTGTAATTAAAAACAAAGGTCCACACACTTAAGAAATGAATTTTCTTAATTTTTCCAACATAATCTATTTTTAGTGCAACACTGTCCCTGACTCACCCCGAGGATCCATGGCCTAGTTTGTTAGTTTTCACCCAAATCCAATCCAAGCACGAGGGTCTGGATTAGACTGTGCTAAAGCCACGCACGTGTCGCAGAGAAAGATGAGTGATTCGTCGAAGTAAAAAAAAAAAAAAAAAAAACACTGAATAACCCTTCTTTACGTCCCAATTAGGCTCAGTTAATCTTTTCCTTTTGATCCAAAATGCCAAATGGTGTAATTCAACGTAGAATTGGACTAGCTTGTAGATTACAGTCATGGATTTTGGTATCCGAGTGCCTGCCAATGTGATTTAAATACTGTACTAGCTTAAACGAGAAACCAGATCAGAATAGAGTATTGTGACTCGGCCAGTGTGGCTGCAGATTCACACAAAGCATGCTTGTAAATACTGAATTAGGGCTGTAACCAATGGTTGTTTTCATTACTTATTAATCTGCTCATTATTCTCTTGATTAATTGGTTAATGATTTGTACTATGAAATGCCGGAAACCCAAAACTATTCAGTTTACTATCATAAAAGACTAAGAATACACATTTTTTTTTCAGCTATTGGTTCGTCGTCAATCCGTATTAGATCTCTACATTTAGCTGTCCAATGCCATTGCAACAATGCAACAGTCTTTATTTTGAAATCAAAATTGGGGTGGTTGTTTTGTTGCCTTTTTGTGTGTGTTTAGTGTATTTTTAGTGAAATGGCTGAACAAAGGAATGATGGGATATGTCGGTGTGTTTCAGCTGATGTCTCACCAGTGACAGAGAACAAACTGAATACGTGAGCCGTATTTAACTCCCTAAACTGCACAATGAGTTGACAAAAGACAACAATTAAAGTTGACAGCATGCTGGAACATCACAGTTTGAGCACAATTTACTGAGAATACATTCAGAATCTTGTGTTTGTGTGGACGTTTTGGTATTCAGTGCGCGTTTGTCCTTCATTGTGTTTACTGTGCAGACAGAACAGGATGGACCTGAGGCTCTGCTAATTGTAAGTGATCACTTCACGTTGAAGAAACATAATCCTTCCTTTACATAAGATGGGAAAACACTTAAGTCATCTGTCACAGGTTTACACCCAATGCGGCCACTTGACTGATTCATTACCTGGAAGAGGTGTGAAGTAGATATACTGTAAATACATTCCTCAGCTTTATCTCATCACCTGCACCCCGTTTGCCTCTCTCTGCACTGTTCTGTCAATCACTGCTGTGTAATGTTCTGCTGCCTGACTTCGCCGCTGATGAAACCCTGTCGACAATGCTCAATACACCTGCGCCTCATCCCGAAGCTGGCTGATCTTTTGTCTGGATGATTGTGTGTCAGGACCACTTGCTGGTTCTGTGTTTGCTGCCCGCCCTGTGCCTCTGAATGTGAGTTCTGCCCGCAGTCATGTCCTGTTGCCACCATCATGACAGCCTTTCCATTACCGTCAGGAGCAACATAACTGCCTCATTACCCAAAAGGCAATCAGCTGACGGATGGCCCTGCAGCCACCGCCAAAGTGGTGAAAGGCTGTTCACCAGCGAGCTTTACATCCCTCCACGTTGGATTGTTATTGTGCTTGATTGCTTTCTATTTCTTCTTTTTTTTCCCCTTCAGGACGTGAGGCCACACAGCAGTCACCTGAGGGAATGTTCAAATTCTATTTGAAAGTATAGTCATGGCTCATACATAATACACATTTTGATTGAACAAATACAATTTGCAGTTCAAGCACTGTAGTTCAACTCTTTATTTTTTTCGCAATTAGAAGAAGTCTGGCACATTGGCAGCAGCTAATTTGCATTTTCTCCCAAGAGGATTTTGTTTACTGGAAACTGTGTTGATAGTTATACTCTTGCAGCAGGAAACAGCTTTTTGGGTGTACTCAATGGAGAACTAAAATACAGTTAAAAATTGCACCTTTTCCAAAAATGATGATGAAAATCTGTAGAAATTTTAAACACGGAGCCTAAAGTATATCTCTCTTCTGATGCCACGTGAAATATTTACTTTTGTGATTTTCATAAAAACGTTGCCTCTTAGCTGTTATTATCTTCAAGGGGCCTCTTTGACTAAAGAGATTTTTGAGCTCTGCTAATTGTAGCAGTGCCACGTTTCACAAATGGTTGTCGCTCGAAAAACTCTGTATACATTTGTGAGTTCTACATCGTTCTCGCATTCTCATAAATTGTCCGCATTAATAGAACTTGATCTGATTAGTGAAATGTGTCAAAACTAACGTGAGAGGAAAAGATGTCATGTTGCAGGTTCATGTTGTGAGTAAAACATAGACTTTAATGTGAGATGGAACCATGAGGGTGATGTTAGGTTTATAAATTGTGTCCGTATTTGTTCTGTTTGCTAGTTACTGTTCGTGAGATAAATCATATTTTTGTCCAGCTTCTTCAATTGATGTTGTTATCGGCCTTGTTGAGAATGAAAAACAAGAACATGCTGTTCTCTTCTCCTCTCACTCACTGCAAATACAGTAGGAGCAGGTGCTGGATCAAGCTGCGTATTTGTGTATTTTTGTGAGTGTATGCGTGTGTGTGTGTGTGCGTCTGTGTTTGTGCGGTTAAAACCTGTCTATCTCTGGACAAGCCAGTCGTCCTTCAGTTGTGCTTAGGTCCTAATGGTGCTACCTGTGACATTACTGTACTATGCAGACATGCCCTGTGTGTGTGTGTGTGTGTGTGTGTGTGTGTGTGTGTGTGTGTGTGCGCGTGTGTGTGTGCGTGTGTGTGTGTGGATACCTACAGCAATACCAGCGAACTAATTATGGAAACACAGCTGAACACATGTGTGTGTGTACATCACACATCACATGCTTACTCACAAGTCTCTCTCTCACACACACACACACACACACACATGCACAAAGAGAACAAAGGGAGTGGGTTACCGAGGGAAAATTATAATGGCAGATGAGCAAGACACTTTTCAGCCCGCTGTAACCCAACACCCCTCTCCTCTTCCTCGTTCCCCCTCCTCTTCCTCCTCGCATTCCCTCAGGATGTCCGCTCATAGAGACCACATAAATTAGTTATGAGCACGCTCACTTGTTACACTCCAAACGGCCGTGGATGTATCAGCGTCAGTGGTTAGAAACAGTACATGCTATTTTGGAACATGATCTCGGAGCTTTCCCACATCTCTCCTCATGCCAAAACATCAATTTAGGTTACGGAAGTACCTGCTGTATGTGTGTGTGTGTGCGTGCATGCGTGCGTGTGTGTGAGAAAGACCACCTTATCGGTTATCGCACATGGAGTTTGATGACATGTGAATCATAGTAGCTGGCTAAGGCTCATGGAAAATTCACAGTCTGAACAAGGGCTTAAGTGGGCTCTGCAGATGGGCCAACAAGTGCTTTGTTGTCATTCTCAAGCTAATTGCAATTAAGCCTAATTCTGGGGAATTTGCATGCAAACAATAGCTGGTTGAATGCTCTCAAATGTAAGTAGGAGGTCAATTCTCGATAGATACATTTGCTGATTATTAACCCCAAATCCTTAAAGCTGCATTAATCAATATTTTTATGCTAGCAGGGGGGACAAAAATACTAATGTGGAAGGTGTCTCAACTCTATGGAGCTTTACAGCATTTTTAGCTAGCTTTTTTTGGTTTTACAGCCCACAACAGTTTTTTTTTGTCTGATATGGTTCACATTCACCGTTCACATCGGCATCCTTTTCAGTCGTAAAAGGCAGTTTTATTCAGTGAATAAGTCCTGTTAACCGTCTGTATGCAACCTTAACAGCTCTAACGACACGGAGACAAATTTGCAACTAGCCGTTGAACACAGTGGAGCATACATTGTTGTCGAAAGGGACAAAACTTTGCAGAGAGCTAAACGGAGCTTAAAAGAGAGTGAATGTTGAACTGACACTCATTGGGGCACAAAATTACAACTTCATTTGAATGTTAATGTTGCTCTATATTAAAGCTGTGCTTCTGTGATGTTGTATTTCAAATCCATAGAGTTGGTAGAGTCACAAGAGACTGATTGAAACATAAATCTGGTTTGCAGAGTGTGACCCTTTAACCTCTTTAATACAACATTTTGACACATTTCTTCTGCTGTTTAAACACAATTAAAGGGAAGAAGCTATTTGGTTAACAACTATTTAGCAGTTGACTGTGGGGGTGAGAGAGTCAATGTTTAATGAGCAAACTTAACACTTGGCTGTCCCTGTATTGTTGTGAGTCACACTCTTCCCCTCTCCTCTGGCTTTTTGGGATTGCAGCGTTCTAATTGCTACGTTAGTTGGTAATTCTCCTCAAAACACATAAAAGGAGTCAAGATATTCACACATTCCTGATTTGACCTCGTTTCTGTGCTTCTTTAGAATGCACCTTGTATGGTGAACTAGAAGCCTGACTAAAAATGGTATCACGGAGCCTGGAGGTGGAATCAGCTCTGAAGTTTAGCCAGCCACCCTGAGGCGTTTAGCAAAGGGAAGACCAGATGCACTTACATAGGGAGAAGAACTGGAAATAAAACAAGAAGGGAAGCAGGGAAGATTGAGTAAATTAATCTGCTTATTCTTAAAAATCCAAATTGTTTTACCACAGTGTACACCACACTGCAGCATAACTGTTTTTCACAGCTTGCACAGTCATTAACAACTCTGCATGTGTCAGACAGGGTGATGATGTGATTTCTCAGCAGAGGTGCAGAAGACTCCCTCTATTCTCATAATAACAATTGCTAAAAAAGTACTTGGCTGTAGTTTATTAGACATTCATCAAGGACTGGAAAGTAATGGTACTTTAATTATTAATTGTTAAATGTATTACAATATGGGTAAAAGCTATTCCATAGGACAAATAGTGTGACATCAGTTTGGATATTTCCTTGGCAGTAGTAAAATAAATGTGTTTGTATGTGTTACAAGGTGATGTGTGTCATTGGGTGATGCACAGTATGATAATACGCATCTACGTTCTTACATTGCATCTTCATTTTTAAAATTTGTTTTTACATGTAGTGCTTACTTTACTTTCCAGTCCTGAAGTTACATATTGCAATATAGTGTTAAATGATTAGTCGATTAATAGTTGGTGGTTACAGGTTCTCGGATAAAAGTTCTTGTCTCACCATGTACTGAAACGGAATATCTTATTTAAAGAAAACAGCAACTCCAATGACTTGGACTGATTTTGAGGTTTCCAGATGCTTTATAAACCAATTGATTGATTAAACAAGAAAAAAGTGACAGATAACTTAACCATGAAAATAAAGGCCGATAGTAGTGCACAGCTTCCGTCCAGGATTTTTGTGATAAATATAGAAATTAGATGACGGCACGACTGTGCATTCAATCCTACTAAATGTTAAGACCAGATGTACAGTATATGTTCGAGAGTTTTTTTTTAATGGATTCATCCAAAGGACACGCAGACACAGAACCGAGCACTCATTTCAGTGTGCTGAGTCTACAGATACCTGGTGTCTGCCATCACTAAGCTGTCACTAATGTGCTGAGGCAGATCTCACAGCCGACATGCCATCTGTGTGTTCCTCCGGCTAACACGCACCCTTTCCATCCTGGTGAGAGGTGCTGTGTCAGCCAAACAAGGGGCGTGACGTGGGAGCATTTCAGCCGTGCGTTTCACTGACAAGCACTGACACGCATCAACACAATCGCGGACTGATTCGATAAGGGCCGAACTTACCGATTGACGATGACGCCACTGACTGCACACATGTGGCTCTCAGGACATTGGGCACATGAACAGATCAAAGGGAATAGGAGAAAGCAAGGTATTTTGTCTTTTGCACAAACTTTCAGTGCAAAGTGGTAGCGAGGAAACTGGTCAGTCCACCTAGCATCTTGATTTTTGGAAAGAAGACTTTATTTCATAGTCACGTTTCCACAAGTGCTGAGCGATGGTTGGCTCGGAGACAAAGAACAGCGCTACTGCTGATTACTCAGGAACCAGCTCTCCCAGCGGGCCTTTTCCTTTCGCCCTCCTTCTGAGCTGCTTGATTGAGTTCACAGCTGAGGAGGCCACTTTGGTGCCAATGGAGAGGACTGAGTAAAAAAAACATAGGAGATATGGGAATATATCATATGGGTATAGCTAAAGACAAATGTGATGCATAAAGAAGAAGGGGGGGAGGGATCGGAGATAGGAGAGAGTTACATAAAGAGTCGGGGAGGGTGAGGAAAGAGGAAAGAGGACTGGGAGACGCGGCTTCAGAGAAGATTGTAGGCAAATTGACGGGTAGTTGGAGATCTAATTTCCCCATTACCACAATAGCAAATGAAATGTGTGCAGAGCAGTTAGAGTCACGTCTAATGCTCAGACAGAAGTGTCAGTGAATAACTTGAAACACCAAATTTTTGCTCACCCTAAAATGTCTCACCAAAAACATGGAAATAGTGCAGAGATAACATCGATTGTGTTTGATATTTACACAACATACGCTTATTAAGAGTATTTGATTATATTTTCTTCTGGAATTTGAAAGATTGTTTGCAAAATAAATAAACATGATATTGAGTAATTTCCTCTAGGGGACATTTTACCAGAAAGCAATCACTCCTCTGTGTTGCTAGCACCGAAACAATTAGGCAGTTAATCAATGAAGCGATCAACAGAAACAGTTTGTTTATGAAGCCAAAATAAGTAGGACAAAAAGATTTGCTGCTTCTAGCTCCTCAAATGTTGGGCTATGTTACTTTTCTTTGTTGTGTATTTTATATTTTTACAAGTAATCTAAAGATGGGGCTCTGGGAAATGTTTTCTTTTCGGTAAGAAATAATTCATTGAAAACTGAATGCACAGATTCGTCAATATTGAATTTAACTTGTTGTTTTTTTTAACCTATGTCTCCTTGCTATTGATACACTTGTGTGTTTTCTGTTAACAGATCATGTTTGTTTCTGCTTTTGCAGGAGAGGTTTGAGGCATTGTTTAGGATCTACGATGAACAGACGACTTTCCAGATGTTTAAAAGCTTTCGGAGAATCCGGATCAACTTCAGCACCCCAGAGGCCGCTGCCCGCGCTCGCATCGAGCTGCACGAGACCGAGTTCAACGGCAATAAGCTCAAACTCTACTTCGCCCAAGTGAGTGTCAGTTAAGGGGTCTGGGAAAGGGGAGGAAGGGGGCCTTGGATATGTACCGTCTAGGAAACATCAGTGCTTATTTACATGGGAAGTTATGCTATAAGTGCATCATTCACAGACAGAAAATAACACACACACACACACAAAATAAGGACAATATACTCAGAAAAAGGAAAGTAACACTGGCTCTCCTTTCAAGTCCTCTCACTTCCTCTTTTTTATTCTCTTCACTGGCCACACCTGACTGCTTCTTCAACCCTCCTGTCAAAGCTCATCAGTCACATGATTGAACACATGAACACATAAATTCATGATTTCTCTTCCATTTCTCTTCCATCGTAGCTGTGTGTTTTTGTGTGTCTGTCTTTTGCCTTTGGGGGAGAAAGGGAAAAGAAAAACAAGGTGAAGTGTGTTTCTAGTACAAAGACGAAATAAGAAGAGCATATGTTGATACAATTGTTATACATATTAGCTTATAGCTACTAAAATAAGATTTGCGACTTCATAAACTGTAGGTGAATCGATGTCTGGTTGTTTTGGTTTAAAGTCGACTAGATTTGGTTGAAAAGCAAAAGATTTGACATCTAACTGGTTACACGCAAACATCTGAATGTCTTTATTTCGATGTGTAGAAAGACCAGACATCAATGAAATGCTGCACCCAAGCTCTGTTAAAACAACTGTTAATATCTGAAAATAACTCATTTTAATGAGTGCAAATCTTCATATTCCTGTTTCCTGGGAAACCATGAGTCAACTTATAATTGATACCCGTTTTATCACAAATACATCACCAGTCATGACCCCTGCTGCGCCTCGCAGTACTTTGATGTAAGAGGATTAAGGATTTTAGCGTTCAGACAGATTCCACATGTAGGTATTGTAATTATGGCAATTGGTTGTTATTAAAACGGCAAAATCCCGTCATGGGAAGGAGCCTGCGATTTAAGACTAAAAAACTGTGGCGCAAAACTAATGTGCTTCTCTTGCTCTCAGGTATCAGCATTACATATGAGATAAACAGACAAGAACTTTAACAACTGTCGCAAATTGACCCTTCTTTGTGGAACATTGCTATTCAAAGTTTAAAAAATTGTCCACATCAATTTGTCTACTGTCACTTTCCCCAGGCAGTACGGGGTGAAGTTAGGCTGCAGCTCTGTCCACTTCCTAGTGTATTAAAGTAGTGAACCATGAGACAGGTGGATACATAGAGAGAACTATTACATGAAAAATTCCTTCCAGAGGAATTCAACAGCTTCTCCCTCTTCAAATCACTTTAATGTCCTCTATAGAGCTCTACAGCCTTCATCAGTTGTCATCTCCTCTCCGATAGGTCCAGAGTGGCGACGAGGACATTGACAAGTCGTACCTGGCCCCTCCCCAGCCCGTCAAACAGTTTCTGATCTCGCCGCCTGCCTCGCCACCTGTGGGCTGGAGCCAGAGTGAAGACGCTACGCCCGTCATCAACTACGACCTGCTGTGTGCAGTAGCCAAGCTCGGACCTGGTCAGTACTCTGTAAACGTGTTCAACTAGATTGTGCAGTATGCTCTTACACAAAATGTAAATACACAGACATGCACACAAACACGCACACAAACAACACGGAGGAGGTGTGTAATAAATCTGATTTCAGTCACCCAGATACAAATGTATTAGAATATTTTCATGCTCCTCAGCAGGGTAATATGGAAAAGGTCATTTATCTCGGAAGCAATTTGACAAAAGAATTGGGGTGAACAGTGTTGAATTATTTCAGTTTTATTCTTGACTTTTAATGCAGGCATTTCAGTAATGTCTGCAGAGCAGAAATAGGGTCTAATTTACCAGATCACAGATGCATTTTGGTGTGCGGCTGCCATTACGTGCCTGTATAATAATGTCATTATGAGTTGAGTGTCATTTTAAAATTGATCTTTCTATGTGAAATGGCTGTCAACGTAGAATTTTCTTGCTGCAGTGTTACTGTGCACATGGTCTCGGTCAGGCAGCGACATAAAGAATAAATGAATCAGCTTGAAGCCCATAACTTACATCCACAGTGCTGGCCACCATCCGTCATTGTCAAGGGTGCTTAACCTTCACTTGCTGCTTTCTGACATCTCTAAAGAAATATGCATTGGTACCAATATTTGTGTGTGCCTGTGTGTGTTTGCTTATGGATTAACATGGTCTCTTCATTTGAGGCTTTCCAAAGCCAAAAACACAAACGAAAGTCTAAGGAATTATATTAATCTGCACAAACGCAAGCTAAAATTGTTAGCATGTCTACTTTGCTAGCTTACTACCTACAGTGTTTCAGCCAAACGTGACTTCCATGGCCTGGACGCTGTCAGAGTTTAGAGTTACATTAGCGGGTCTGTTCTGCTTTTTATTTGATTTGGGGAGGTTTCTACTCAAGTAACTCCAGTCAATGTTATTTCAGATAACTTCCTCATTCTAAAACAACATCTCCGGTCATGTTAAAATAGAAAATATACAGTTAGAAAATACAAAGTATGTACAGTTAGCTAAGCTCAGCACAGTTACAGTAGGAAGGTTTTGAGATTTTCCCCAGTCAGCTTCTCCGCACAGAAATAATGACGCCTCTTTCTGCCTTGTCGACAAGATTTTAGATTGCAACAACCTTTATTAAATGCCACCAAACACACATGAAACCTGTGTGTAACATCCACAATATCTGACCATGTTTGTGTATGTGAGCTCATGATGATTAAGTGGAAAAATATCACATCTAAAATATTTGTATTCATTTTCAACCAAAAAGTATTGTACTGTAAATGCAAAACAGCAACTAAATGAAGGAATGAAAAGGTGGTTACAAATGTGGTTACAGAAAGTATAAGAACAAATATGGCGTTGACAATAGATATATGAGAAAGAAAAGGGAATAAATAAAATAAATATAACTATTTAAATTAAACAAATTAAGGTATATCAGGAAGAGCCTCCAAAGCATGTACAATTTCTTATCAGATCCACGACCAGCGTCGCGGATTTTCTCAAGCTTCAGGCAAGACATTAGGATCTGGAGCCATTGAGAATGTATGGGTGGGGCAGCTTCCTTCCCTCTCGAGCTGGAAAACATTACTTCTAAATCTGTATTCAGTTGAACACTGTTATCTTTTTTTATCGTCAACTAAAACATGATTAAACTTCCCCCATATACTAACAAACACACACACACACACACACACACAAACACACACACACACACACTGTCCAGCCAAGAGTATCACTTTTGACACGTTCTGCCGTTACCATAGCAACACAAGGAATCAGGAAATGTCTTTGTTCTTTGCCTCACATCCTGGCATCTAAAATCAGATTAGCGCTGAGCTGCAGCACAGCGCGCTGACTCCCTCTGTCAACTCCCTGCGGTAACAGCAGGACTCTATTCACCGTCCGTCTCTCTGTTTGGCAGCACGGTGAAAAAAAGCTACGAGACCAATTTCCTCCCGTCTGCCAGCTGTCTGATCTCATCTCCATGGCAACTGTGATACAATCTAGCAAGTGTATGTTTTCAATCTGTGTCCGCTGAGTTTGGCATCTGGACAAATGGCCGGCTATTCTCAGGAAAGTCTCTTTGTTTTCTCTAGAAGCCATGTGCCGACATGATCTTCAACGCAATGGACACAGACTAAAAGTAGAATATTTTGTGCTGTAAAAATATCCACAATGTGTAATAAATAGTAACAATAAATCAATAATAAACTACACAAGCATATTATTTCGACCAGAGCTGCTTAAACTTTACTCTTTTTGGGCTCCCTATCATTAGTGATGGAAGAAATATTCACATATTGTCCGTCAGTAAAACTATTAATACTCATTTAGTAAAAGTCCTGACTCAAAATTAACTGCAATGACTTTGTTTTTGGACAACAGTGGAAATCACTGGCACAGAGGAACGCATTATATCAGGCTTTGGCTCTTTGGCTTTAGTAGGATAACGTCATTGTTGGTTTTGGTCTTTTCCAGGGATTTGTTGACAATGAGATCGGTCTTAAGTACAGTATTTGAATAAATGTACTGACTGAGAGAGTATTTCATGTAGAATTGTCTTGAGTAACTCCTGCTCTCCCTCCCCCGCATTCCCTCACTCTCTTCCAGGTGAAAAGTATGAGCTCCACGCGGGGACAGAGTCCACCCCCAGCGTGGTCGTCCACGTGTGCGAGAGTGAGACGGAGGAGGACGAAAAGCCAAAGCAGCAGATCGTCCAGACCAGACGTCCAGAGGGACCCGCCCAAGTCCTCAACTAGAGAGGCCGCCCCCCCCGACACCGGCGCGGCCTCCGACCGCCCCTTAAACCCGCAACACACCTGCCCTCTCTCTCTCTCGTCTCTGCACTCACAGAGAGCGTCGATGCCCCTCATTTCAGTTCAACTACAAGCAAAAACAAACCAACAAACATTGCTCGCAGACGGTGTTTGTGGGGAGCGTGGCGACGGAATGAGGTGGCTTGAAGGGGATGGATGAGAATCACACACACACTCATCACATTCTGCGGACAGCGTGGGGAGCGGCGGGCACGCTTGCCTCCACCCCACCAACCCCCCTCGTTTTCAGCAAAAGGGGTGGAAATACCTGTCCCAACGCAGGCACCTGTCACTTATCACACACACTCAGCTCTCATTGCTAGTCCTGCTCAGTAGCTTGCTCGTTAGTTAGCTTGTTAGCTTGTACCTCTCCCTTCGTCTCACAGTCATGTGTACAATAATCTTTGGTTAAACAAAGGCATTTATATTTCTTCTTTTTTTCTTTTTTTTTTTTTACAATAAATTGTGTTCGCATTACATATATATATGTATGTATATATATATATATATCTTTTTCATCCATTTTCATACCTGCTGGTTTGTCGCTTCAGCTTGTATCAAGATTGAGTGTGTGATGTTCCTGCTCTTGTCTGCATGTATATACTGTATTACAAAAAATACGTACAGAAACACAAATACTAACAAAATATATCAAGAAAAAGGAACCTATTTAACATCACACACAGCACGAAGCGTCATATGTGACTAACAAAGTTGTGGTGACTGTTTGACTTTTTTTCTGCTCGTTTTGGCTTTTTGTCTTTTTTATTTGGAGAGGTGTTGTTTTTTGCTAAACTACTAGATGTGTATTCTTACAATGTATTTGATACCCCAACACTTTTTGCATGCTTAATTACTTCTGTAGATGATGAGCTGAGGTGTTTTTTAATTGTTGTTTGTGATGACAGGAAAACAGTGTGACGCTTTTGACGCAAGTGCATATCCCCGCGCAGAGTTTAAAGTGACGTCTTAGGGGGGAAAAAAAGCGGAATGGTTTTTTTCTGTAAGATTGACAGTTCAGTCTTCAACTTGATGGCAAATTTGCTTTTGTCGCTGTTGTTGAGATCTGACGAATCAGAGACAGTTCATCCCCCTCATTTTCTTCAAGGGGTTTGGGATGTGGATTTTTCTTTCTGATTCTGTTTGTTGTTATTCACATCTCTAATGTTTTGGTTATGTTGTTTGATCAAAATCACTTTCTATGTGTCAGGCTTTCTTCTGAAACCTACTACTGCTTGTTTTGCACTGAGTATCTTTTGATATCTCCAAGCAGTTGCGGATGCTCTCGACCGCCTCCTGCTAAGCACCAGAATACTGCGCTGCTTCTCGCTGTAAATAGCTGAGCAGTCTGTGGAAGTAGTCCTTTTAGATTTTGTAGTTTATCTGAAAGCATTTTGCTGAGAAAAGGGAAAATTAGGTAGCCTCATGAGATATCAACCAAAGCATTCACTCACCCCATATTGTCATGAGACATTAAGCGATTTTTTCTTACTCAGATACACCGATGTATATTGTTAAAAGTAAGCAGAAAGAAATCATATTTTACCAACACAACTTTTTATTGCATTATTTTTATTTTATATTAGCAGATATACTTTTTTGCAGTATCTAGTTCAGTGGAAAATTTAACAAATCTTCACGAAAAATCATAAACCTTAAATATTTTTCCTTTTTGTTGGGATAATTCTCGTCACTGTCCCGTATCATATCAGTGTTTCACCACCTCATTTATTTGGTGAAATATTTCAGCGCTTTAGAAGCAACATGAACAAATGTTCTTAACAGGGCTTTTGGGTGTCAGTGGTGAGTCCAAACCTTATTTGTCATTGGCAGCGTGAAATCTAAACCTACTTTTTTGCTATATAACAATATTGGTAAGCAAAAGACCGTCTGCATGTGAGCACTTTATTGTGTTTTGTTTGATTCCTTCACATAAAATAGTCCTTCTTGAGACAAAGTAGGAAGCACATTGCATTCTTCTGTTTCTTTATTGTGTTTTTTTTCTTTCTTTTATCTCAAGCTGAACACCTGGTTAGCCTTTTCACCAGCATATTGCAGTGAGTGAAACACTCCACTTCCTTTTTGCTAGTGTGAACCTTTGAGAATTTCAGGCCTTTTTGGGTCTATGGAAGTGTACAACTGTAAAGGTGTAGACATGCAGTACAGCTATAGGTTTTAAATGAGGCAGGATGACACTGCAGAGTAAAATCAATGTCTTTATTTTCGTGTTTGTCTGCAAGAAACATTCATCTTATATGCTGAGAAAGTTAAACGTTTTTTTTAAATGTTGGCAGAGTGCAGTTTTATTGGCACTACAGTAAAGCTGTCACAGTTATCTAAGCAGACAGAAGATTGATGGAACTATTGAGGTGTGTTAGGATAAAGAGGAAGCAGCGGAGCAGAAGGAAGACACTCGTGAAGATTTTTTTTACTCTCTGTGGTCATGGTGTTTAAAACCGGGTGCATTTTAGTCACAGTTGAAATGAAAATGTATATTTATGTACATATGCCAAGTGTTTTTGTTTTTTGTTGTTGCTGAGGCCAGTCCCAGTGTGCAGTTTGTTACGGCTTCTCTTGGCAATGTTGTAATAGGAAAAAAATATAAAAATATGTAACAATAAGTCCTGAAGATGCTCGATCAAAAACCAACTGTCATTGTGTTGTGCTCAACATGGACTCTGTTTGAATGTTTCTTTTATTTCTGGGGAACGTCTACTAAAAAGATCAATGATACCGTTTGTCACTGTTGTACCGTTTCTGTTGAAATATGAATATTGTGTCTTGTATTGTAGGAATCCAGAAAACAAAGTAGCAAAACAAGCAATAATTTACAGTTCTATAATACCGGTATGTGTATTTTCATGTTCTGTACTTATTTCTCAGAGATGGTCTCTGTCTCTTACAGTATCCGCTTCTATTTGTGTAGTATAATAGCCATTTGTTTCACATAGAGAAATACATAAAGACTTATTCTTAAAAGCCATGTTCAGTGTTGTTTATTTTAGGGATTTCTTTACTTGAGGGGCTTCACAATTGGATGCAAATATAGTTACAGAAACTAAACTAATGCAAAATTTAAAATGCTTTAAAATGTAGCACTTGTTAGATTTATTACACATCATTTTCAGATTGCATGGGATATTTTGATCTGTAAATAACTCACTTAGCAGTCGAGTTTGTGCCTTTCATATACGTTCAGTCAGAGCAAAATATAGTTTTTCATGGTAGGTAAATTCATGAAAATCAGAAGGTTGTGTAACAACATTAACGGTTGTATTGAAAGTATTTCCAGAATATTTTTGTTCATATGGATCATAAAATGTCTGCTCCATTTAAAAGAAAAAAAAAGATTTTAAACTTATTTAGCAAGTTGTGACTATATCTACCATTCCAAGATGGTCTCTTATCTATCTAGTAGATTAATGTTATTTACAAGATTAAACAAAACTTGTATAAATGCCTTGTGTTCTACAAAATGAGCATGCCATCGCTATCATATTCTAAACAATGTCTCGACATGGAAAATTCGATAAAAAAGCTTTTATTTTCAAGCAACTGACATATTTCTATTTCATATTCCTTTAGCCAGATAAGCAGAACAGTCTTTACAGATGGAAAAATCACCAAAACCATAAATGTTACTAATCTCAACCTTCTTGGTTTTTAGCTATGCTAGCTGGCATTAGGTCTTTAGTCTGACATTACCGAATGGTAATGCATGTTAACACGTTAAACTAAGATGACAAACATGGTTAACAATATACCTGCCTAACATCAGCATGATAGCTTTGTCTTTGTGCACATATTAGCAGACTGTCGTTAGCATTTAGTTCAAAGTACAGCCATACAGAGCTGCTAGCATGGCTTTAGCATTGTTGAAAGATCTTTCAGAAAAACAGATGCTTGGCTCTGACTCAGATGTGCTGATGAATAATATGTTAAAGACACAAACTGGGGTCATGCTTCAGGTCAGTTATGTACATATAAAATTATATAATTACCCTTACATTCACATACCGACACAGGCAATATTGTTTTAATCGTTATCATCCCCTCATCCCGCTTTAATTCTGCCCTTCTTTAAAACTTTCTGTGATACTAGACTTCATCACCGGTGTGACATGTATTGAAATCCTACTTTATAATGCTGAGATGGCACAACAGTGGTACTGCCACTTCCACTTGCACTTGCACTTTGCACCTCATATTTCCCTCAGTTCATATTCTGTTTGGTTAGAGTCTTGTGTCAATGTGAAAGACACAGCAAGGTTGAGTTAATGATTCTTTCAGAGATGATATTTATAATATGAAAGGTGAGGCATGGCATTCAGTTCCTCTGAAATTCAGTACTGCTGACCTCCAGTTCAGCAGTCTATTGAATTTCACAGTTGCAGTTTCCTCGTGTCAGCCATGAAGACAGATGACTGCTCAAGATTCCAGTAACAATAGATTTATCTCATCAATTTCCTTCTGACTCACAGCACTACATTATTATGTGAGGCGAGAAAAACATCAAAGCCAAAAAGGTTGCACAGTATCAGCCATGATTGGACAAAAAAAGGAGTTTTGCAACAACAGGTTGGACAAAAAGATATCCATACGAGAAGAAAGTCTTTGACACTACCATTTTAGCAAGAAGATGTGTGCTGTCAGAGCTGTACCCTTCAAAACACTACATATATAACATTAAGAAGCAGGTGCAGGGGAACCAGGGTCATAAAGGTTAGCTGTCTCACTGCTGACTTAATTAAGGGTGTAAAGGTAAAAACAGTGGACGGCTGTCAGTATTTTACAGGTAGAGAGGACTGAGCAACAGCTGTGATATCAGGCGCACTGTGTCACTCTGTATCTTCCTCTCCGTGACACAAAAAGACGTCTCTTCACGCTGCTCGGAGTGAGGAATTCCTCTTCACAATGAGCCTTACTATTGAATGTGAAGATGCGTGTGCACCTGAGGGGAACAGATCAGGTTCACGTGGCCCCGTGGGTGTTAATGGGGCCAGTGCCTCCAGATACAGAGCATTACAGAGCAACAAGGTCTCAGTTGCTCAAGCAGGAATCTTAAACAATGCATTAGTCATGAGTTGACAAGATTATATACAATTGATTTGTAGTTAAGTGCACATGGTGAAGTCAACAGATACTGTGTAATGGGTTTATTCTGACTGAATTCAAACATTTACTTCTGCTTTTAAATCAAAGTCTCCTAATGCAATAAACTGATAAGTACAGTGAGAGTAAACACTTGTATCTCAATCAGGTAGGGTGAGAAAGGATTGGCTGCCCCAGTAAAAGCAGATATTTTGTATTGTCCAGAAAAGTACAGATAAAATAGATTATCTTATCTTTAAACAATTTAAAATCGGAAATGATCAAAGGATTCCAATGGCAATTTAATGTTTGTGGTATCTAAGAAATTATGACATTTCTTGATGAGTTTTTAGCCGTGCTACAGCAGCATGGCTGGAGGGCCAGCAACGACTATATATATCAACAATTAAACGTTTTGCCAATAAAATTGGATACGTTCTAGACATTCTTGGTCCGCAGAAGATGAATTGTTACAGCTTTAGTGATTCCATCAGTGTTATTAACACATATTAAAATGCTAAAACCGCAAACTAAGATTGATAGACCACGGTAAAGATTACACTTGCTTAGCATCAGCCACGGATCAGCATGTTAGCATGAAAGTGACGTGGTTAGCTTGCTAAGATTATCATTTAGCCGCTGTACTGTACGCTGCAATACATTACAAGTCAGAATTAGATAAGTCCAAGTCAGTTTTTCCGACATCCAATCTAAATACGTCCCAGTGCATCTGCTCGGGAAAACATGGAGGCCCCCAAGTGGCTAACTGATGTTTGTATGGCAAGTCTCTGAGCTTCACACGCATCTACAGAGGACCTACATCGATTACAATTTCGGAAAATTGAATTGAAGACATTTAAAGGATACACGGGAACCCTGTTATAAGAGACAGGAGAAGTAAACTAATACCGCAAATCAACTGAATAGGAATTGAAATGGTGGTTACAGCATTTTTACAGCATGTTTCACAGCATGTTTCACAACTTGAAAACTTAATAAAACACTATATTAACTAAAAACTATGAAAAGGTAATTCACTGCGCCGCCATGTTGCTGTGACGTCACGTGTTCACAAACTCGGGTTGGATAGATTTAGCACGAGTTTCCGACTTGGAATTCCAACCGTTCCATCGCACTTTTCCGAGTTCGTAGTTTGAGTAGTTCATAGTTCGTGTACAATGAATTGCAGCATAAGTACAGCATCATAAACTCCCTAGCTAAAATTAGTCTTGTTGAAAAAAATCATCGTGACGCTTGTAGACTCAACAGGTAGGAAACATTTGATTCATCAATCGTACAGTAATTGATTATTTTCTGGTAAATGCAAACCTCGTAGCCTAATGATCTATATATTTTTTTAAATGTCAGTATCACATTACTTTTACATTAAAGACAAATTCAGACAAATGAAAATGCAAATACTGTCAATGGTGGGAAATAGTCAAAGCATTGGCCAACATACAGGGCCCTATTATCTTCTTCTAATCAATAATTCCTGTCCAAAGGAAAGAACAAATTAATGGCACAGCTGATTTTTTTAATTAGAAAATTAGATGAAGAAAACAGCCGAAAAAATGCTAGCATTAAACAACAAACTATATAAATAAATCACATTATTGTACGTTGGAAATTGCACAGATTGATTCTTTACAACCCCTTGTAATTCTAAATAACAATTAACAAATGATGATGCACCTATATTTTCACCGCCAGTAAAATCAAACAAATTTTGCAACCAGGATGTTTACACCATTTGTACTTAACAGCGTAACATAAGGATATGGGGACACCAGCACTGTATGCAGGCCATCAGGTGAAGCAGAACAATGCCTGTCATCCTATATGAAGTTTAGCTACACTTTCCAACAAAGGCACAGCACTGACTGGCTTCATAGTCGTGGGCACCACCTAGCCCCCGGAGGTAACATGAGGCGAGAACCTGACGACTTGTTGCCACTGTTTTGGATAGACTACCGCGATGGGTGTGTTACATGAGTTTGTGTGCCACAATAGCAATGAGACAGATAGTAAGACAGGTCAAGAAGATTACAGCCAGTAAAAACATTCTTCTTGTTCAGTGGACAACAATTCACACAAATGTTGCCAACGTGTTTGAATGGAGCTCATTGTTCTATGAGGAAAGAATAGAAAATGCCTCTGCATCGTGTATACTCTATAGTTTCTACTGTACAAACAAACCCAGCACCCTTTGGACAAGTATTGTGATTCAGTTCATTTTCAACCACAAACATAAAACGTGTTTGTGCACAGTTGAATGGACTTGTGATACCTTTGAAGCCACATACTTATCTACACACTCACAAAAAACATGCACACACATGCAGTCTTATTATTCTCCAAAGAAGTAATGATTGGATTGAAGAGACAAAGAAAAACATGCATATACTATTCAGTATATGCATGCACAGTTGCACAAAAGTAAAGAATATACCAGGATATGCACAGGTATTTAATATATGAGATTTAATTAGTTCTTTTTTTTGTATCTTCCTTAACAAACAAAAAAGCACAGATCCTGGGAGATGTAGCCGCTGTGATTTTGAGAGGTAGTCGTCATGGTGAGAGCCGAGCTGAGCAGAGAACTCTGGAGAGCAGCCTCTCTTTTTGATCAGTGGCCACGGCACGCCTAAGGGCCAGGCGGAAGGACCTGAAAAACCAGCTGCCCGGAGATTATTACGCTCAGCGAGGAGCAGCAGCGAGGGAGCAACAAGTGGAGCTCGCGTGGAGCCTCCTCCTCCTCTCCACTCTCTCCTCCTCTTCACTTAAACACTCTGATTCCAACGGGAATCACACACACACACACACACACACACACACACACACACAGACAGGCATCTTTGCTTGTCTTTAAACTCTTTTGTCCTGTCTTTGTGTCTGTGCCGCCTGGTTTGTGCCTGTGGGATTGTCACTTTAGCAGCACCTGGGACTTATTTTTCCTCCCTCAGAGTAGCCCGCACACTCTCCTACTCCCTTGTGAATCCCTCCACCGTTGGACTATGCCCCCATCAGTCACCTGAGGGAGGGGGCTCTGCGCTGCTCGGGCTCCCACCTGGAGAAGGCTTGGGCTGAAATCTAAGAGGAGACGGTTAGGTATGTCTTTTGACTCCTTCTTCCTGTCCAGATTTTTTTGTTTTTCCCTCTAAACGTTCGTCTGTTGTGGTTGAGAGTAATGTTTCAGTGAGTTGGACAGTCTATTCCGTGTGAGTGGGTGAGTGTGTGTGTGTGTGAGAGCGTGAGAGTGTGTGTGAACGTGGGTTCTCTCAGACACCGTGGCGAGACTGCAGGTGAGGCTCAGGTGAAAGGGAATAGCTCACATTCCAGAGCGCTCTCGGATTTAGAAATCTTACTTGTACAGCTGAACCAGTGGAATGACGCAGATTTACTTCTTGAGTTGGGGATATTACGTTCCGCTTGCCAGCACTGTCTGCCTGTGTATCTTTTATTGATAAGTGGCTGATGGAACAACTCTACTTATCGTATCATCACTTACTGCTGCGTTACATGAAAACAGGACAGCTGTTTGTATAAGACTGCTGTTTGTGTAGGACTGCCGTGCAAATTCAGAGCTCAGTGTTTGTTTTCATATAATTTGATATATTTATCATTTGTGGACTTGTGTAATAATGTTTGTTTAAGCTTTTTTTTTTTTTACAAACAATAACGTTTAGTTATTTGACCAGGTGGGTTTGTCTGTGTAGTTCCAGGAATAGAACACTTACCTGTTCTTCTATTGTGTTTTATCCTACGCTTATTAAATCTTTCATTATTACAAAGGATAATGACTGTAATTGCATACCAGCTGCACCTAACGAGCTTGAGTCTAACTCAGGCTAACATTGCAGTTTGGATCACTTTGAAATGTCACTGGGATGGTATATGTACAGTATACATTTTTATTTTTCGCATGTATTCATCGGCCTCCAGTAGTGTGTTTCTGTTGACTATTTGACATTGAGAGATAAGATTTATGAGACAAACGGACAAATTTAAACTTTAAAAGAGCATAAAAAGCCTGAAAGACATAATATTCCCTTCTTCCATTCATTGTCCACAATATAATATCAACTCATTTCAATCATGGAATAATGAATATATGAATGCAGTTATTATGAGACTGTTAACAGCCCCACAAGAAGTAGATATGAACTGATTTTCACATGAAAAAGAAAATGTTCTGCCGTCTGGCTCTGCAGATAATAATCACAGTGCTTTTGTATGTACTTTCTTTTGTTATAAGTTTCATCTTGGATAAGCACCGTTTGAAAATATGCTTTATTATCAAGTCTTAGAAAGCATACTGAACGAGTCACAATCTTCACATCTTACTTGTTTAGCAGTAATTAACAGTTAGTCAGCACACTGAACTCTAAATATAAAATATTCTTGTTAGCAGCAGACATCTTCATTATCAAATGGAGGTTTTTTAAAAGAGAACACTGGACGACACTGAGACCTCAATGTTACATTGTTAAAAAGTAATACAATGAGAAGGGCAAACCCGGATCTACTACATGACTGTATTCTGACTAACATGACCTTAGTATTAGTCATGTAATGGGCTGTTTAGGGTATTAGGCCTATTATTGGATTAAAACACTCATGGGAAATTGGAATGTCCTGACTGGAAAATCACAACCCAGACTAATTGAGTAGGTTTCTGTCATGGTAATATTTATATTACGGAGATTAATCAGAATTCATCAGGTCTATAAAGGCCTTGCATGCTTTCAAAATCCCTATTCACACTTCAGTTCAGTTTTATGATACAATGGTAACACCAGCTGTCAGTGGCTGACTCACATAGATGCCCTTGACTGACCACCACAGTAAATAACCCCCCCCCAAAAAATGTTAAGACTTTAAAGTGGTACACAGACCAACTGAAGTTTTGATCCATCTTTGCTCTTCAGTATTCAGCCTGTGTAACGTCTCATTCATATCTGATTCTTTCAGCTGGACTCACAGGGATGTGAATGTGACTACAGAGAATAATTTTGTATCTATGGAATTCAAAGCGTGTACTATATCATCACTCCTTTAGCTATTAGCATACAGTATCAGCATTGATTTGCTGTTTTGTAAATGATCACTTTAAAAATGCTATTAATAAATAACTGTATTTGGCCCCTAAAAATGGATACAGACTAAAGTTACTCAGGGTAACAGGAAATGTCAAGTTCAAAGTCCAAGTTCCCAACTGTGCCACTATGTTACTGTCTATAGAATAATATTCTGGTTTAATAGCCACATATATCAGGGAACACCTTCCACCTTATCCCAGCCATCAGTCTGTTTCAAACTCAGCCAGTTTAGACAATGACTGGATCATTCAAAGCCTTTTTAAAAAATAATTGTTGACAAGAATATGGCTTGTTTTTGCCACCACACCACAGAGCTTTTCTTTTTGTTGCTGTTGTATAAATATCCATTTGTCATGCTTTTCGTAACCGCGTGAACAATATATTGTAAGCGAGAAGCTTTTGTGCAAACCTGCTGTACCCTCGATGACAAAGTAGCTTCCATCTTCCATCTTAACCTTGTTGTGTGGTTCTTGATATTACTATTTCTATCTAGTTCATTCTTAAAATCATTCTATTTCCAACCCAGTTCGATACTAAGATGGTAGTTGCATTCTTCAGAAACTTTTCCTTCATGATGTGTAAATCTTTCAGGGATATTGCTGCCTGTACTTTCACTACTACACGTCGAGTCAAAGGACTTAACAATACTTCAGCTGTGATTTCTGGCTTGTCACAACTCACTCTCACACTCTTTACCACACACTTTGTTTGCATTAGTGGATTTTGAAATCTCTTACGCCACTTCATCGTTTATTCCAATGTCAGACTGTACCAGAGGCCTGTAAGTGAGGTTGCAAATCACTTCGTGATGGATTGAGGTTGATAAAAGTCATAGTTAAATCCCTCTTCAGTGTAATATCTGGAAAACAAATTGTATGGGAAATTTACATCTGACGTGACACAGATAACCTCTCTGCGGTGACTTCAATGTAGACTTCAGGGAAGTGGAGCCGGTCAAAAGCTTTATCTGGTTTTGCCTCGTATAAAAAAGAGGAAACTAAATAGTTCCTGTTCTGCGTTGAGAGTCTGCTCTCTGAAAAAGCAATAAATGATGTGTTGACTGAGGGTGGAAGAAAGGATATTGAATCTGCAATGTTAACGAATAGCTGCAATTTGTGGAACAACAAACAAAGCTGTTATTACAGCAATGAGAAGAGTGGCGGAAGTACTTTATATACTGACGTCAAAGTGATCTGATTCGTTGTAGTTGTAAATTCCTTTGCTTAAAAGCATAAAACCTATCTTTCAAGTCTGCTTATTGATGACATCTTTCATTTTACGGTTATCTGAAGCAGGCCAGGGGAAAGTGGAAATGTTCATGTGTTTTAAAAAATGTTTTCTCACATTAGGACCTATTTCCTGCCATTGTCCTTTACTGGCACTCTTATTTGAATTTCCCTTCTGTTATTGTGACAATAACTATATGATTGTTGTTTATGGCATTTCCAATCCGTGGATAACTAAGTTTACCAGTTGATTATGCTGTTTGGTTAGCATAGCTACATACCCGCGGATGTGATTCTGGGCTTTGTGGTTAAAGGAATAGTTCTACATTTTAGGATTTGTGCTCGTTCGCTTTCTGGTAGAACGATAGATGAGAAGATTGTGAAGATACATATGAAGCGACAGCCAGTGGTCCAGTTTCTTACATATAGCTTACTTTAGCATGAAGGCTGGAAGCAAGGGGAAAAAGCTGTACATGTGGGTCAGTGCATCAAAAGCATTTTCCTTCAGCTGGTTGTTCAAATTATCAGTTCAGATTCGAGTGAATTAGAAATCTGACCAAATGGAAAGAGCAACATCAATCGGCAGCCCCTCTTTCTTTAGTCATCTCTCACATAGTTTTCAACTGATGATAATGTGGAGTGAAAACATCGCCATGTTATATAAATGAAGACAGATGGACACTTCGCTTCACCTACAATCTACAAGGGGTTGAATGCAGCGTAAACAATTAGTGTTTTAAGTGTACTTAGCCAATGACGTGAGCGAGTCTCTTTTTACTGCACACTTAATTGGAACATCCGTCAAGCGTGTTTTAATTTGCTGATGTTCATGCGTTAACGCTTCTCAGGGTAATTATGGTATTTGCTATTTAGGCAGCAACAAGCAAAAGTTGTTTGTTTTCCAGGAGGTCCGGTTGAAGTCAAGAAGTCTGGAGCAGACTGTAGGATTGTGAGCAGTACGAAGCTTAGTTTTTCTAATGGAGTATGAGTCGTGTTAACTGTAGGTGTTTCCTCAGCTGAGGCCTTTCCTGATCCCGACGTTATCGCTACCACCAAACCACCTTCTATCAACGCACCCCAAGCTGAGGGAGTTGACACATCCACCCACTATTGATGAAACTCTGGTATAATGACATAATAACATGCAGCTTAAACTCAAGATCTAATTACCTTGAATGATCAAAAAGAAAAACGCCCTTGAAAGGCTATTTTCACGCTAAATTTAAATGTGGTGTTCCTTAGTAGATTGCTTGTTCTGGCATCCTTTTATACAGCATCAAAGATTCGGCAGAAGTAATGATAAAAACTTCTTTGTAGTGACAAGGACAATTTATAATATACTCAGACTGTACACTTTTTCTTATTCAAAGACAACTGTTAATCAGTCAGCAAATTAACTGCACCTCTCTTTGCTGTAGTAAAAGAAACAAACTGTAAAAGTTTTATTTCACATTTTCTTATTATACCTTATCAAAAACCTGCTCTAGCTAAATATATCTCTGTGCTGTACGATGCAAAGTGCCATCGTTTAAACTTGATAAATACAGGTACATTACAATTACAATTTTGTTCAAGGGTTAATTAAGGTTGATTTGTTTAGTCATTGTACAACACAGGGTTGCCAAACAAAATGCAGTTGTAGCCACTTTATGCTACACAAGAAAAATCAAAAACAGAAGTACTTTCCTGAAGTGCATTTTTTTTATTTGCATTAGAAGGATTGTAAACAGCAGCAACAGAAACAGTGGTGAATTCTCTGAGCAGATAAAATGGCCGGCATCCTAAAGGGTAACTTTGTTATTTTTCAACCTGGATACTATTTTCCCTTGTGCGTGTGTCTAAATGACGAATGAGAACACTAATTATTGAAATTGGTCCCGTATTGAGGGAGAATGCTGCTGACGACAAACTGGCTGTGATGTAATTGCTCAGAGCAACTCCCTCAGAGCAACCCTCTTTGTACGTCCATAAAGTGCTTGTTTTTTACATTGAAAGGCTCAGAATGTTATTATAAGTGTCTGATAACATTCTGGAAAGGATCCTACAGAGAAATAACACACTTTTCTTTACCTTTTGCTTGATCCGGTCCGTTTCTTATTCTGTTATATTGTTAAAAGTGTCGTTCTGATATCTTGCATTGCATCCATATTGTCAACATTCGGTAAATATGTCTGTCATGACATTGAAAATCTTTTAGATAACAGTAAGATAACACAACATCAATGTCCTGTGGCGCTCCTCTGTCCAACTCTCCATCACTGTTTTCGCCATTGTCTTCCGGCAACAAGTCAAATGACACAATAACAAACAGAGAGCGAAAAATAAGAAAGAGTCCTAATGTTGTCAGAGATGTTGTCAGAGACTTATAATTACATTCTGAGCCTGTCAGTGGCAAAAACAAGTACTCTTAGTGGAAGTACATTGATGAGCAGTGGCAGTTTAGCGGCTGCCGTCTGCAGCATTCTCGATCAATACTGGACATTGTTGTTCTCTTTAGTCACTGAGACACAAAAAACATGGGAAGATAGGTTAAAAAATACTGAAGTTACCCTTTCACATTAAAAATTAAACTTCAGGGAAACATTATCCATCAACTTTGAATATGTTTGAGTCTGCCTCCCCTCGTCCTGCGTTCTCTTTGCAAGCTGTGGACACAACAGTCTGCGATCTGACGTTGCTGGGCCAGGTCGAGTCCTATTTCCGGCCTAGTTCTTATCCCTGCTCTCTTCCCTATCTTTGCCGGGGCAGGAGTATGTATCTTATGCATGTAAATTTATGAGCACAAGGGTACAAAGTCCCTCTTGTCTGTACACACAAATTAATCATGTTCCCTTTATGTAGTAATGTTGTTGTTTGTTTCATTCCTGCATCTCAGTGTTCGTTTGGATTTTATGTTTAAATGCTACATTAAGCCTGTTAAACGTCAGTCTTCATATATGTTCACGCATTCTGTTGTGTAAACATCTGACTGTGAATATAAATTCAAGTAAAAAGGCTGATAACTGCACTGTAAATAGAAGCACAGATAAATACTGTCTGTAATGTGCAAAGCTCTCTTGGGGAAATGTGTGATTTTAGATGGCTTTTTAGATCCACCATATTAAAAGCAAAGCAAAGGCAAAGCAGTGGTATTACCAACTTTACACTGCATATGATCTGTCTGCCACTTATCAGAAACTGTCACCTCTGCAAACAGAGAACATGATATATGTATTTACTAATCTCTACGCCTAATAGTGTGTGTCAACACTGGGAGAGTTGGTTGAGCAATGTTTGCTGTTGAGCAGGAAGTTGGTTAAAATGTACAGTGCACACAAGTATCTAGTAATTGCTTCAATTGAAAATCTGAATCGTGACTCATCAAATCTTAAAAACAAAAAGTCAAAGTCCCAGCCTGTGGACTATTTCTACAAATCTTTACAGGAAATTACAGGAATGTGTTGTGCTCTGTGTCTCTGAGTGTCACATGTACAGGGTTGTAAATGGTCCTTTCACAATGCTTCCAGCGTATGCACAGCTTGGCGGTGAAATGTAAAGCTTTCTGCTCCATTAATGGTTCAGGCTATGTACACATTTGTCCATACATTATCATGAAGAAACACATTAGCCAGATATTATACAATAAACTAATCTCATAACCTCTGTGAACAAAAGTGCTTTTTAAGTGTAAAAAATGGTTTTACCATTTAAGGTTAAACCTTAATTAAAAACATATACAAAAAAACATATTAACTTTCTTGCAGAGAGTTAGATGAGAAGATCTTATATCCGCACGGTAAAGTAGCTGGTTAGCTTAGCTTAGCATAACGATTGGAAACAAGGGGAAACAGCTAGCCTAGCTCGGCTAGCTCCTCAACGGTTTAAAATATACATAAATCTTCCTACCAGCACTTCAGAAGCTCGCTAATTAACAAGTTATAGATTGTTTGTTTAATCTGCATAAAAAACAAAGCTTAAAACATTAGTCAGGAGCAGTTGCCAGGCAACCAGCAGAGACTCCAGGAAGTTATTGCTTCCACTCAAGAAATACAGATAATTATTGTTTTTTATGTTTGTTTCTTGTTTCGATTCAACGGCAAGCTTTAAAGCTCCCAAAATGTTCTATTATTCCTTGAACAGAGGCAGTATATGTGGCAGAAAATAATCAGGCTAGTGTAAGTGTGTGTGAAAAGAGTGGGAGCAGAAAGTGTGTCAGTTTATCTGTCAGCAGCCAGGTGTTCATTAAAAAGCCACAGAACTCCCACCTTTTCATTTATAATAACGGGTTCTTTGTAGCAGCAGCAGCAGCTATAAAATTATTATTTATGATTTGAGTTTTGTATGTGAACGCATTCAGTAAAGCAAAAGCAGTGCTACTATATTTCTGTAATTTCTTCTTTTTTGGGGGGTTTTGAGAATGACAGCCATCAATCTAACTTAGAGAATAGCGACGGTGCTGGATGAGTGATGCCGATTTGAAAGCCTGACATTTCAGTAAAGCCTGAGAGTTTGACAAAATAATAATATGTAAACATAAAGGATTATTTTAGGATTAGTAATTGAAGCTGTTAAATGAGAAACAAAAGTGAATCGGACGAAAAGACGACCTCCCACACATTTCACAAGGTTTACAAAACTGCCTGCAAATACATAAAGAAATATGTTTTGACAAATCGGGTGATACAATTAACGATGATCATTTAAGTAATAATGATCCAAATCTCTGGATGACGCTTCAATGACTCAGTGGCCTCGTCATTGGTGTGAAAAGAGGATGAGGAACTCCCATGACGCTTGTTTTGTTCTAGGGAAGTAGATGTGGAAACTGAAGTAGGAGTGACACTTCTAAAACAAAGGCTCAATGAACCCACATGTAATCATGATGTACTTGTTTTTTCTATGGAACTTAAAAAGAAAGCGTTTCTAGGTGTTATTACTTCACATTAAGTTTGCACGAGTTTCGATTTCCGAGCATGCAAAGGCGTATTATCCAGACTCAGCAGGAAGTATCAGTTACAGGGAGAGCCCTGACCTCCAGCTGTGTGTGGATTGTTTTCTCATCGGTATCGGGGATCCTCCTCAATGACAGAGGACGTCTACGTGACCCATAACAACTGCAACAGAGATAGATTACATCAAAATGACAGTGTGTTAACGTCAATGAAAACACAATGAAGCTTCCCTGAAGCAACATAACATCTCTGAGGATATACATTGTTGATCATGTATGATTAAATGAGTCATAATGGAGGGAACACAAGTCACATTAGTACATATTTACATTCCTCGTGACGATTATGGGTATAATCCAACAGTGCGTCAGTCTGTCTTTTAATACTCTCCAACTTCCCTACCCAGTCTGCAGCATTCAGCACCGAGTCCATCTGCTTGTCCTAAAGACGCAAATCTTTGAAAAAAAATAAAACAATAAAATGTATCAAAAAAGGCTCAGTCATTTCCTAAAACAGCTGAGCACTTAAGATTTTTTGCAAACTTAACTTAAACAAATAGTGCATATGGTGGGAACTATTTTCAGCAATTGTTTGATGGTCAAGTCAATATTTATTGCTGCAGGATGGTGCATGTGGTTTTGACTCAAAATAAGATATGCAATGAATTCAAGTCCAAAAAATGAACTGTAACATAGCCCTGCAGCACTACTCTGTACGTGTCCTACGTGTTTTAACATTGTTTCCTGGTGTGTTCTGGTTTGCATCAGTCTAATGATGCACATCTACAACCACAAAGGTTTTCATCAAGCTTTTTAGCAGACATGACACCAAGACTTGAACCTGCTGTGTGACCTTAATGCCAGCTGATAAAGAGCAAACACAAAGTCATTCAATTACGTCTTTCCAATCAGTTTTATGTCAGTCACATGGAGAAAGGTTTGCATAGCGTATAAGTGTGAGTTGTATATGAAAAGGTCTTAATGATAGCTGTAATCTGGCCATCACGCACAGTCGACACTAATTAGTACTTTATATATATATATATATATAATGTTCCGGTGAGGACGCTCATTTCTGTAAATCAATTATTCATTGGTGCACTCTCTCTGCTATGCCACCTGTCTATTGTTTATAAAGAATAATATATCACACTGATATTTTAATCTTCAAATCCCATATTCTCTCCTCATTCTATTCTTCGCTCCTTGCTTAATCTGCAGTATTGACTGCAGTAGAAACGGTTTCAACCTTGAAAAAATATTGCCCACACATAAATGTAGTGCTGTGTAGTCATGGTTTCAGAGAATATTCAGTTGACTAAAGTGTTTTTTTGTGTGTTTTTTCTTTCTGTGCAGGTTATTGCTGAAGATGCAAGCCTCAACTGTCTCACCTGTGACCAACACGACAGTACCTTCAAACACAACCATCACAAAGACCAAAGAACAAATACTCATCCAGAGTAAGTGTGTGTGTGTGTGTGTGTGTGTGTGTGTGTGTGTGTGTGTGTGTGTGTGTGTGTGTGTGTGTGTGTGTGTGTGTGTGTGTGTGTGTGTGTGTGTGCGTGTGTGTGCGTGTGTGTGTGTGTGCGCCTGCGTGTCTGCTTTGTCTCCTTGTCCTCTTGAATTGGATATCGATAAAGCCCACCCTTGTAAATGACGCTTTTCTTGTGGACACCATCAGATTGTATAATGTCCCCTATGGCAGTGATTACAATACAAAAAAAGATAAGACCAGCCTTATTAATACCAACCTATTGCGTTATGCAGTCTAATCTAGGTGGTTTGTACAGGAGTGGCACCCATGCATTTTAGAGAACATATTTGCCATGTTCTGTTTGTCTGAGAGTGGTGCTGTTGCCAAGCTACGACAAACTACTTCTGGAGAATACACAGAATGAGTTGCACGGCATGAAACAATTTTAGAAGAGACACACTGACTTGAAAACAGCCTTCCAACATGTGAATTACTCATTCTCTCGGTGTCTCAGGTTCAGGGGCAATGATCGCTGTCATCGTCCTAGGAATCATCATCATTCTCGCCATTCTCCTAATCATCCTGAAGACGTACAACAGGTAGGGCCTCATTCCTGTTTGACTTGACATGACAATTACTGCATAGTGAATGTCATGAGCAGTGAAGCCAGCGATGCTATTTTTATCTACTTCAAGGAGGACTAAGCGCTTGCTGCTGTTTCCAATCTTTTCTTCAGGCTATGAAAACAACTATACATATCAACATGCTGTATATAGTTCTCAAAGGACACATTCAACCGGTGTCATTCCTTCTACATGATGTTTCCTTCTTGGATTGTAATTTCAATAATTTGGCCTGAGGAGGTAAAACTATCCAGTATTACACTTTTTTTTTTTACAATATTTCTCTCTATAGTAGACGTATATAGTAGTATAAAATGAAAATACTAATTACAGTATTTTAGTAAAGTTACTTGCCACATTACACTGCTGCCAACATGAGGGCTGGGACCTCCAAGGGATCGTACCATAAACCTGAGGGGTCACAAAATAATGATTGAGAGATAAAGGAAAGAATTTAAAACTCATATCTTCTACACGTCAAATCAATTTTATTAATTGTAATGTCAATTTTATATTCTTATTTGTATCTTATATTCTTATCGAAGTGAACTGGTATATAAGCTGTTATTGTGCATACTATCAATGCCTGCATTGGCTGACTCGTGGGTCATGCAGCAGCTGCGTAATGGCATATACATCCTCTTCCCTGTTGTTATGTAATAAAGTACTTATGTGGACATGTTTTATTCCTTAAGGTCAGGATGTTTATATCAGTATGTCTTGTGACCACGGTGACCTAGCATTCCTTTTGTCTTCCACTGCCTAAAGCAAGATGTTCCAATACAGCCCCACCCTTGTTCAGTCCCTATATAAAACCTCAGGAGGAGCAACTGAGGAAGGATTCCTTTCCCTGGACGTACAAACATAATAACCAATATAATAAAATTACTGTATAGACAATCCAAATGATAAAAATTATATAAAGAATGTCAACAAAATTAGATTAATTTTGTCTTACTTTTCTATTATAATTTTTTGGTCACCTTAAAGTTATTCAAATGAAACAATTTAAGGAGAAAACACGTTGGAAAAAGTGCTCACAACTGATAGATATGTCAAACTTGATACGAGGTAAGAAATGATGAATCTACTCACATGTAGATGTTCATTTTAGGGGAACAAAAGACATAAAGGTTGGGACTCCGTAGGGAAGTGTGGGTTCTTTTATTCAGTTTAAATGAATATATACCTTTTCTTTCTTATTTATCTTCTTTTTGTCTTTTATATGACCATTGTGTCTGGTTAAAGTAATAGCCCCACTAGCAAAATAAGATAAGAAGGTCTGAGGGAATATCTGCTATATTTCTATGTAACTGCTGAGTACATCTTACAGAGAATCAATTACTGAACATCACATGCCACTTTGCTAAATGATAGCTCACTACATAGTGTGTGAGTGAAGTAACATCATGTTTTCATTTGCTGCCAGGCGGACACATGTATCCAGAGTCATGGGAGCCAGAAGTGTCTTCAAACCTCGTCCGAAGACGTCACTATCCACAATTAACAGCAGCGTTCCGCTGAGCCCCATCGGAGTCAACTTCGTGTCGGACAACACCTTCAGTTCAAACCCAGCCTCAGAGAACGGCTCGCAGCTGCCCAGAGCGGAGCTGGACAGCGCGGAGGGAAACCACATAGAGCAGTTGAGCACCATCAGTGAATCCACTGCGATCACCCGAAATGATTCTCCATCAATAGGAAACACATAGCAACAAGACTGTGGTTTAGTCTCACCACAGGCACAGAGTGATGTGTCATCTTCATCCCTGAACATATATACTGTGTGCTGACTGAATCCTGTGGAAACTCGATCTGGGACGTTAAACACCAACCGAGCCACTGCTGGTCACTACAATGATGCCAAGATGTACCTGTGGTGTGCAAAAATAGAAGTCATGAACAAAATAGTACCTTAAACAAACATGATGGATTGCATGAAGGATGTTGCATAATGACAAACTGAGAATTTCTTGAGAAGAATTTATTTTTGGCTACAGTCAGTGTTCAGAGTATAGGTGCCAGACATTTCTCACTGCTTGTAGTCTTTGAAGATCACTACTAATACAATGAAGAAAACATGTAGTAAAGACTGTAATGGCTTGACTACATTGCTCTTAAGTGTGTACATTTCTGTATTAAAGATGACCACATAGGTTATTGAGTAAATGTAGGATTAGTATAAACTTCAGAGAAGACAAAGACAGTATGAAAGACTCTTTCTCATTGTGTAATGGACACCAGTATGTTTGAGAAAAATGGGTTGATATTGCACACATTATTCCTTACTAAATCTACTTAACCGTGCATTGTACTGTCTTTGTCTTCTGGTCACAGATTCTCTCAGATTAGTTTCCGTTAAAGAAATCTATAAATTGTCAGTGTGTTTTTTTACTTTGTATAACAAAGAGACCGTAGAGATATTTTTAGACATCTGGGTGTCAGCCTAACATGATGTAAATTCTCTTTAGTTTGACGCCAAAGGATTTTGCACTTTATTTTCATTTCTCTCTGTATTTGTATTGTTTGTGGTTCTTTAAATGAAATTAGATTAAAAACAATATATATATAATATTTCTAATTGTGGCTGACCTGTTTGTTAAAATGAACTGTCATTTATACAGAGGACAACATTATATGATATATAGAAGCAAGAGAAAAATCGTATAAGACCTCAAAAGAGTAAAAAAGAAAGAGGATCGAGGTGAATGTTCCATGTTATGGTGTTGTTGAGTTATTGTTGTTAGTTATTGCGCCCTCAGATGGCACCTTTTGGTACCATAACATTAAAACTAAAAAAAACTAAAGTGGCATTCAAGATGACAAGAAACGTTGCAAACACGTTGCAGTTAACGAATGAGTCATCACATCAAATCGTTCGCTGCTTCATTTAATTACTTTTCAATGCTGAGATTATAACTCTATAAATAAATGGTTTCAGGTCAGGTAAGGGAATAAATAAATAGTATTGAAACTATTTATTGGTCTGGCCGTTTACGTAACTAATGTTCACTAAAACTTGAGTTGAAGCCCGGTCTTGAACGCGTCTTGACGGTGAATGTTGACATTACGATGGTGACTGTAGGTGAGTGGCCGACAAGCCGATTTACTCTCTAAAATCATAATATTTGCCAAGTATTTTTGGTATTTTGAGAGCGAATACACAAGTACTCCTAAGTATCCGTTCCTCTTTAGCTTGAATAACAGGACTAAGCCAAACGTGGCTAACACCTTAGAGCTAAAGCTAAGGAAGTAAGCTCATAGACATACAATATGAACGCCAGTATTTGTAACTGCACTTCCGGTATTCTCCTGTCTTCATCGAGTCGTGCTTGGTCATTGTTTGAATAATAAATGGTTTGACAGTAGAAGTATCATATCTTCCTCGTGCGTGTGTGGTTGGTTGTTCCGTGTCGCAGTGGAGCTGCTGAGCCTCGTGCTGGTGTCGGTGCTGTGGGGCTGCACCAACCCCTTCCTCAAGAGAGGCACGGAGGGCATAGAGCACGTGCAGCACAACGACAGGCTCTCTCAGCTCCTGGCTGAGGTCAGGTTTCTTTTCCTAAACCTCAAGGTAAATCCCGAGAGCCTCTTCTTTGAGTTGCCAGTGTGCACGTTTTGAAATTCGGACTTTTCCTTACAATTGGTTTGATTGAACTCCTTTCTCCACAGTACCTGGTCCCATTTCTCCTGAACCAGAGTGGCTCTTTGGTCTACTATTATACACTTTCCACCACAGGTGAGATACAATCTGATGGTAGCTCCTGGTTTAAACACAGCTGATATTTAAACTTGTATCATGAAGAGCACATGTGTGACTAAGAACATCTACTACACTACAGCACTACAGCAGTGCAGTTGTCATTGGATGCATTATTACACTTGTACTTTAACTGCTCTTTGACTCAGCCCATATGCTCAGGTGTATTCCCTGCTTGCCCAACCTGAAGTGGTGCACATTTTATTAATATTTTTAAACAGACAGAGAATTTCAACTCTTACTGAGATAAACTAATAAACATGTTTTCTAAACCAGTACTAAAATGTTAGCTCTTTGTTCTGCATAACTTCCTGAAATATATCCTCATTAATTATCATTGCGGGAGGAAGACATACATTCTGCAGGCACACCTTGTTTATGAAAAGAAAGGTGTTAGTGATGACATGACATTAATGAAGGCTCAGTTCTGTGTGAGTGGCCCATTAAGCCATGACTGTGACAATGAGTCAGCATGTACATACCTGAAAGTGCATTCATTTCATTATTTACACCTGTGCTTTTCCTGCTATGATGTGGCAAAAAGTCTCCTGTGAAAAAGACTTATGGTAGAAGCCAACAGTTTTTACCACACCCGTAAATGTCATGAGACGGCGAAATGTTGTCTAATTGAAAACTCTACCAGGGAGATTAGTTTACGTGCTATGACAGGGCAAATATATCCGTGTAACTGATCCAGGACTGCAACTCCCAGTTATTTTGTTATCTGCTGATTATGACTCTTCTGATCTTTAAAATGTCAGAAAAATAGTAAAAGAAAATGCCAGTCACAATTCTCGAGAGCCCAAGATGTTTTTAAATAGCTTTTTCTTAGTCCAACTAAAATAAATTTACTATAGTGTTAGATAAGGAAAAGCAGCAAATCCTCACATTTGAGGATCTGGCACATGTAAATATTTTCCATTTTTGCTTGAAAAATAACTCAAAAGAATAATTGATTATCAAAATAGATCTGTTGATCCACTAACTGACCATTGTTTCAGCTCTAAACTGACCCCACACCATATAGTAAGAAAGTATCCTGCTTGTGGGAACGTGTACAGCCTTAATTATAAAAAATATTATATCCAGTTTTCGCCACTTCTCTTCTGCAGAGTTATCGCTCGCTGTTCCTGTGGCCAACTCTCTCACCTTCCTTTGCACTCTGTTCACTGGCAAGTTACTGGGTGAAGAGTTTGGAGGCAAACGTAAGTGACTCATTTTCATACACTAGCTCGCTTTTCAGCACCGGGGAAGTCACACAGCAAGTGATCCGGATACCCACCGGGAGAAAGCTTTAGAATCAAACATTTGGATTCTGGAACGTGTTCAGAGATATCAAGTAATATTAGCTCAACATTACTTGACTGGCATGCCAAGACCTCATTGAGCATTTGATTCCCTCGTCTGCCCTTCTCCTCTCCTTGAAAAATACTGTACTGGTTGTGTTCTGATTTTTAAGATGTGCTTTTTTTTTTAAAATCATTTTCCTTTTCCTTCATGTCCTACCCCACACTCCTGATCCTCTGCAGAGGCTGTCGCAGGAATGTTCCTCACCATGGCTGGCATCTCTCTTTGTGTTATAAGCTCCATTGATGGCGAAGACACAGAGCAGCAGAATATCACCCAGGCTGCACACTAATAAAGATGAGGATTAAAACAAATCCTCCCGTACCTTCAAGTGATTCCTCAGCCAGGGAGGAAAGATGGCCAGAGCAGAGTTTGATCAGGACTAAAAGGGGCCATTTAGATTCAGACAGTGACTCCTGAGAGTAACGACTCCGGTGGGAGAATTGTGCCTAAATGAAGTGAGCGCGAGCTTCAAAAGACCTGTCCAGAAACCCTGACACGACGTTGAAGGGGAAGTGGGTTCATGGAGGGTTCACTTCAAGGCCAGACCAGATTTATGGCGCTTGCATAGACGTTGGTGGTTGTTAACGTTTACTTTTAAGCTCTCAGCTGCCCTGCCATGCGACTGGTATCGGCACGCTATAGGGGCCACATACAAATAAGGCTGGGGTTTGAAATGGACCAATTAGATCTAACGTCTTGGTTTAACGGGGGAATTTTTACTGCGGCTGCCTGCCGTCCACTGTGGTGTGTGTTTGGGTGAGAGCGGGACACAGGAGAGGACTAATTGCGGTTAGGCTCGAGGATAAAGCTGCTTTTCATTCACTGTCCTTAGTTTTCCTTGCTGCCTTGTATCCATAATGTATTACTGAGATAGATGTACCACTGTTACTTAATTCTTCTCACAGTTACCGTGTTGTGTTCACTGTAAATGTGTCCAAACAAGCTGTACAGATTTCAGGAATAACTGAAATGTACATAGTAATATATATTTTTTATTGTCACAGTATTTAATAGACACAAAAACCTGTACAGACAACTTTTTTTTATTGTTGCATCTATTCAGCTTGTGATGTGGTTGATATTTTGTTAATAAATTGTTGGCAAAACACGATGATCTCCATCACTGATTTCTGCAGATCAGAAATACATTTAGGCTTAAAATGTCCCAAAAATATTGTTTCTTATGTACATATTGTATATGGAATTAACTGCATCATTGAACACCTACACCGTATCTGCATCAGAATGATCCCTGTCTTTTGGGAGCTTATAATGTCAGAAAAGTACACTTTTGACTGACTGTACTGAACTAGAACTTATGCTAGTGTGTCCATCTTTTGTAGTTTTTGTTCTTATGTTGTCTCAGCCTCTTCACATATTTTGACTTACTTTTTCTTAAAGAAAACAGCATAAATTAATGATGGTGCTGGTTCCATCACCACAGTCAAATTTTACCAATTGAATCAAACATTCATTCAGCCGCGTCGGTCATCTGCTGTTATGATGATGTGACCTCTTTGACGATATTCACCAGTCCTCCTGACGGTGGTTCTGTAGGCTCTCCTGTTAAAGAAAATCATTAAAAACACTGTAAAAGAAAACGCAATCAAGCACACATTTTCCCTGGGCCTGGTTATGGCGACGCCAATAAGCTATATATAATAATGAGGTAAGTGAGCTTGCCTTTTCTTTCCCGCTCTGTGGCTGAGAGGCTGAGGACGAAGGCCTTGACCTTGAAGACGTCTGCTTCAGCTCAGGCTCCTTTTGAAGAGAGACGCGCATATAATTCTGACCAGTTTGTGTGTCCACGTACTTCTGAGTGGAAGCTGATGGTAGTGTGTGTGTATTGGTACCAGTATTTCAGCAGCAGACTCCTCAGTCCTCTGTTTCACGCCATCTTGTTCAGATGACGCAGCCTGTTACAGGAAACAAATCTCTCATTCTGAACCCATTCATAGTTCTATTGTTATATTATGACACACGTAAACACCCACTCACACGTGTACTGTACCTGGTTTCCATCGTGTTTGTGTGGGTGTTCGCTCCCATTGTGCTGCTCCCTCTCTATAATTTGTGACTGTCTCTTGAGAGAAACAAATAAGGATTTATGTGTTTTTCTTTCCACTTGCAGAATACAGTATCATACTATGTGTCAAGGGCACCATGATGCATGGATATATCAATTCATTTTCATGTTTCCATGTCGTCTCCATTTTATACCCACAATTATTTTCCACTTTGTAGAAAGATTGCCCTGCATCGTACTTTGAGAGTGAATGAATGTGAATGTGAACATCTTCACTTCGATAAGAAGCAAACAAATTCACATGGAACATAAAAAAAATGTTTGATTTACCTGCTGTGTGTCTCGGCTGTGTAATTCCTCCTCCTCCACTATTTCTGCAGCTCTCTTTAGACAAACATGAGAGACGGTTTGAGAAAAAACCTCTGCTTTGAACATAATTTCAGCAATTAATTCAACCTCCTTCAGTGAGATTTTGGCATTCAATTCCAGCATCGTATTATGTGGTTATAAGGCTACAAGGACACATGGGTCAGGCGAACCTGGTCAACAGGAAGCTCTGTAGCTGTGTTTTCATCCTCGTGCACCTCCTCGGCCCCTCGCACCTCCTCTCTTCTCTTCCGTGCTGCTCTTTTAAACACGCTGGGCTGGACTGGAATGAGCAGAAATCAAAAAGCTGCTTGTATAACGATTTAACACAAAGTGCATCGTCCTCCTTGTGAACGCGAAGAAGTTAGATATAAAATGAGAAGCGTAACGATGGGGATTCTAACCAGATCCGTTGCTGGGTGGTGGTCTTGGCTGTCCCCTGTAGTTGCGGATCTTGACCGGCCTGGCGAAGAACTCCGAGGTCTCCCCTGCTCCTGCTCTCCTGCTCCTCTGCTGTGCGGCTGCTGGAGCTGCAGCTTCGTCTCCTGTCGACTTCACCCTCCGACCGTCTGACTGAAATTCATGGGATGCAACTGAATCAATCCAACATCATGTATAGGCACGAAATACCCTGAGCACAGTTTGTCTCACTGGTGTATGTGTTAGGCAGAATACGCCAAACAAATTAACAGTCTCTATATATGGCTCCTGTGGTGTGAATACAAGACATAGGGGGGTTGTTTCTTACCTCTGGGGAGTCGAGGAGGGCTGAGTCACTATACTGGTCTTCTGGACCGCTCCTTGCTTTCCTGTTCTAAGAGAAACACACAAGCCGTATACCGCTGTTGCTCACACCTGACACATGTTGCAAATGAACTGTCGGCTGCAGAGCAGCGATGCTGAGACTATTTTAAGACATGAAGGTGAGTAAATTATATTAATAACTAAAGGTACCTCATTTCTCCTTAACAGCCTTCTCTTTCCTGGGTTGTATCTACAAAATAAAGAAAACCACTTTCATGTGAAAAGATTTTTTTTTGTTCCTGTTCCATCTTGTCTGACAATCACTTTATTTTAGAGAGCAGAGCAGCCAGCAACGATGCACATAAACATGCGTCTTTACTCACAAAGGGCCTTGGAAAACAATACCTCTCTGTGTCTTTTGAAACCAGCAGCTCCACATATGGAAGTTTCTTGAACCTCTCGGTTCCCACGGCAACATAGCAGTGGCCTGTCTCCAGTTCCACGGCTGAGGACACCGTTGCTCCTTCCATAGAGCACAACCTTATAAAACACAGGAGTTAGGGGAGATATTTTGTCCGAATGTCTCCTCCTCTATTGGTATTCCGCAGAGTGCATGTGTGTGTGTGACTATCTGTCAGTGTCACTGACCTGCGCACAGCTCCAGTTCGTAAGCTGACCTTCTCTGTGACCAGACTCAGGATCTTCTCCAGGTCCTGCTGCATGCTCCGAGGAATGATGAACCGGAATGGTGGACATAGGAGATCTCCATTACGGAAAACGCTGAACAGGATGGATAGTTTTTTTTACATTTCTTAAATTCTGAAGGAAATAATACAAGCCCATATGTAGACTGAAACAGTTCCTCCTGTGGCCATGACCCGATACTATACTAATGTTATTCCAACAAAATGAAAAAAAGGATTCATTCTCTGAGGGCTCCTCTGTCTGGACCAAGAAGGTGGACAGTCTACTGACCACCTGACATTGCATCCAGTCGTGCAGCTAGCATGCTTAAAAAGGGAGAATTGTACTAAAAACACAGTAATTCATTGTGTGTGTTTTCATAGTTTGTCCAACTCACTGTAAAATGCAAGGCAGAGGTATAAACTTCCTCCATTTGGCTGAAACATTTGGCCTCTGGGTTACTTTGGTCTGCAGAAGACATTCAGAAAATCACATTCATGGTACTGCAAAACGTTATAATGTTGGCATTTTCTCAGAGAAATTCGAAAATCAGTTTTACATCATTCATGTCCTGCACATCAATTACACTGCACATCCATCACAGAAAAATCAGCCATCCCAAATGCGTAATGACTGACTAACTATTCTGCTCATGTCGGCTCAAGTGCGGCAGCCAAGGAGACAAACGTCGCTCCAAGACCTCTTCAACGGCACATTCGCAGTCTGAAGGCTCCTGTCAAAGCCCATGTCGTCCCATATCAATGACATCTGAAGCCAATATCCGTGTCTGCCTCTGATAACGCAGCTGGACTAAATCAATCAGCTCGGAACAAACCAGACATTGATAATCTTCCCTTATTGTTTTTACTCTGAAGTGGCAGCCGTTTAATGCATTTACAGTGTCTCCGGGCAGAGAAGGAGGCGTGGGGAGGTGACTGTGGGCCTCGGGCCTGCCCAGACAAGCGCATAGCCCTGATACCGCTGCGTGGAAGCCTTACTCTTTGTTTCGCCAGCAGGATAAAACACAACTCACTCACGGACACACTTCCTGCATTGCTCCACAGCAACCACAACACAGGCGTGTAAGACTTTAAAACCAAAGAACCAAAATGGCAGACAACCAAGGCACACACAATTACTCTCCGCTCCTTTCATGTTTTTCAGAGAAGACTGATTTCATAAGACTGAGGGCACTCTGCGTCTGAAAAACCAAGCGGTCACCCCCTAACAGCTGGTCAGAATACAAAGCCAGCACTTGTCAGCATGAGTATGTGTGTGTGTGTACTTGTTTGAAATCTATTTTGTGTGAATGTTAAGAGAGCGTCTGCCTGCACGATGCCACCATCATCATTATCGTAAACAAGCAAAAGAGAAAAGACTCCAGATTCATTCAGAGAATTTTCTCGGTGGAAATGATCATAACCTCTGAAACGCTGTGAATTCCTGATCTATGACAATATCCGGCTGTAATCACTGAATCTAACGTCACATGAGACCCTTAAAAGGGCGCCCCGCAAGGCCTGAGTGACTGGTCAATGGGCAGCACAATCATTATCCCATTGTTTCCTGTAATTTACATGACAACCAGTGACATCAACGAGACGGTCAGCACAACGGGTGGTCCTAATCTAACTAGTGCCAACGGAACAACATGTGCTCACATTTAAAGGCAAATGAGAGCTTGTCTCAATAATGGAAAGTCCTTAACACATTTTCATATTTGATTTGGCAGAAGTTGAATAGATAAAAACGGATTTGAGTACAGTGCAGCCTGGTGGTGCATTCCTCCTGGTTAGACTGGGATTAATCAGTGATGGACTGTGCTGTTGGCTTTAAGAGCAAGCCACATGACAAAATAAAAGCCTACCTGGGTTTCTTCACGGGCAGCAGGGTGCTTTTTCGTTCTGGCGTTCAAGTAACTAAACAACAAAACAACAGATACGATTAAAATAGCTGTACTGTATATATTCACACCTCTTTTCCGAACACCAAAAAGTATTAATTCTAAATTAATTTACTTTCATCCTAGAGACAAAAAAAAAAGTCTGCTATTAGAGGAACTGTACATTAAAATTATTTCTAATATCAGCACAGTAAGTAGTTATTGTACTTACTCCAGTTTCTTGAACCTTTCAAAGCCAGCAGCAACATACTGGGCTCCTGTCTGAAGGTCCTGGAGGTCTGGGACCCTGTGGCCCTGTCTGGGGGTGTACAGAGTCCTGACGGCAAGTGGAGCCCCGATGCTCTGGGTCACTTCAGTCAGGAAGGCCTCCATGGTGACCACATGTCTCTGGTTGACCACGAACCTCCGTCCACTGTAGAAGGGGTCTCCATTCTTATACACCACCACGCTCTTCACTGGAGGCAGGGGAGTCGTGGCTGCGGTGCTGGCAGCCATCTATGGGCCAGCTGCTACTGTCACGAGACACATTTTTAAAAAAAGGCTGTTTTTGAGTCCAACACACCTCATCATTCTCTCCACATACATACAAGTTCACTCACTGAGCCTGGAGTGGCATTTAAAGACCATCTTCATACACCAGACACGTTCACATGCCACATTCTTCAGGTCACACATTAACACAATAGTCGGTGACTCACAAGCCCGGGGGACGACGAAGCGAGGAAATGGTAGAACTGAAGGCAAAGGTGAAAATCAGTCCCCCGAGTTGTTGTGGTCCGTCTGGACTCCGGCTCGCCACGTTCTGCTCTATCTGTCCCCCTAACACACACACACACACACATTCACATTCACACACTACTCCACTGACGGCGGTGAGTATTTCCTGGTTGCTATGGCAGCGTGGCCAGCAATGACTGGCTTTGTGGGCCAAACCATCGGCAGCAACCACAACAAAAGAGACAGACAGAGAAGGAGAGATGGGTGGGTCACTGTGTTGGAAGCTGAATCAATAAGATAAACTCTTCCCCCAGTTGTCTGTATTTTCCCCCCAAAAAATGATTGCAAAATATATCATGCATATAAGCATTTCCCAGCAAGTGTGCAAACCAGCAGGTGATAAAACCATTACTGAAATTTCTCAAAAGTGACCTCTTATGAACATTGAAATAAGACACTTTTTTTAAAAAGTGCAATTTTAGGAACAAGACACGGCAATGTTTATTCTGTGTTTTGTCTTTAAAAGCCTCCTCCTGTGGGTGTTCTTTAAAGAGAATAATACCAAAAGACAACAGCAGCTTCATAGGAGACAGGTCCTCTCATGTGATGAGAGAAAGTTCATTCATTGTGATCCAAATGGGAAATTTAAGCTTCTTTGAGTCACAACATTACTTGTTCAGAGCCAAGGATCTCTCCCCTGAAACAGTAACTACCTTTTGACCCAATATCAGCAAAGCCACAGCAGAAAGACGACTTTTTAGAAAAATACAATTTATTCATTTCTTGAATTAGCAAATAATACATACAATGTACAGCGTTTGTCAAACACATGATAAATACCACTGAGAGCAATCTATTTACAGTGTCTTTGTTCATGTATAAAAGTTCAGTTAACAGACAGCAATCAGGCCTTCAGTCCCACATTATCAAGTCCGGTTCACATTACTTCTGCTGTCAGGATACGCTCAGCCTGTCCTTCAGTGACAAGTACTGTAGAAGAGAAGACAGAAGGGAAAAACATTCATTAAAACTTTTACCTTGGGTGAGCAAACTCCCATCCATGAGGGAATCCTGCTTTCTCTGATGTACATGACGTGTTCTTTGTGCACATGAATCCACATCCTGGCAGCTTTCCATCCCCTGGAGCTGCAGGGTGCTGCGTAGGAGCAGTGATGTAGGATTTATGGCAACATTAATTTTGTTGTAAGATAAATTAAGGGATTTTATTGGTACACAGTCTGTGTGCCAAAAGTACAGGCTGCTGAATGTACGAAGAAAACACTAAATAAAAAAGGTCAGATCGTAGAAAGAAAACCGGTTGAATCATGTACATAGCGTCAGTAAATCTGTGCCGCTTTACCGCCTTCAGGACATGTTGGCTGTGTTCAATAAGTAGTTACTGATGCTGCTGATACACAATGGTAATTATTCAGGCACGGATACCTACAATGTACGCATTCTTTTCTGATGCTTCTTGGAACGACTGTACTGACTTCTTTTTGAGGTCACTAAATAAATTCGGTCTTGAAGCAGAGGCAATTTTCTTACAGCAGGAGACTGCCACTGCTGAATAAATGCAGGAAACTAACCACTTCCTCTGTCTTACCTTTTTCCTGCTGTCAATAGCCTGTTGTAGCCAGACCAGCTCCATGGTCAGGGCGTTTCTATGGAGACGCAGGGCCTCCGGGGTACAGGGCACCTCCTGAGCCAAGCCCAACTGCCGGGGAGCTGAAGGAAGGACGGTAAATTCAAAATGACTGGTAAGGCATCTACTCTGCAGGAAGATAATCTGTTTGCAATCACATAAGTACAACACGTGTTTTACACAAAAGTCAAATTTTCCGTAATCCTGTATACACAGAGTTTTTTTCTTTTTACTTCTCTTTTCGGTTACTTTTTAACTGAAAACCCTCCAAATGTGGGGAGAATAAAAAAAACTTTAAAAAGGTAAATTAAAGGTTTTTAAGCAGATCCCTGTTTTAAATAATTAAAACTAATAATAATAATTATACATTTTTAATCTATTTTCAGCAAACCAGAGTCGATGTATTCCATCACCAACTAATTTATTTTATTTATAAGGATATTGTCAGCAGTGTTTACACAACAAGACTTGTGCTTGAACGATGAACTTATTCATCAATCATTTAATTTTATTTCTTCGATCGAAAACCAACAACGTTGAAAGCATCTCATTGAGTGCTTAGAAATTGGGTTTGGCAATTTCCTCATAGTTTCTGACATTGTATTGGATTAAAGGATCTGGAAACTAATTGTTAGTTGAAGCCCCACGTAAGACACAACCTTGTACTTCTGTTATAACTGAATAATGATAAGTGGAGAGTAAACAATCCCATTTAATTAACAAAAGACAACGGGGAACTACTACTGTTATGTGTACAGCTCTCACCTTTGTGAGAGTGACCATAGGTCGTGTCCAGCTCCAAACTGCTCCAGACGGTGGTGGAGTCTCCATCTTTCTCCACCTCTGTGCTTTCTATCTGTGACACTCCAGCAACTGTGACATTGCCGCTCTGGATCCAGTGCTTAGAAAGGGAGGCCCGTCCTCTGGTGTGTGAATCATCTCTCTCTGCTTCGATCTTCTCCAGGAGGACACAAGGATCTCCTCTCTCCTCTGACAATGGTGCTGCTGCTGATACTGATGATGATGATGATGATGATGGTGATGATGCTGCTGCTGCTGATGGGCTTTGGGGACTGGCACAGACATCTAGTCGTGCATCTGAATGTTTGCCTGCAAAGCTGCTGGGTCGTAGAAGTGGACTGTCCTGAAGATGCACGAGCACAAGCAATGAGAGAGAGAGGCACCGAGACGCTGATTCACCCACAACACAGTCTCGGTTAACGCAACCTACCGTGTCTGTGAAGTGGGGGACAGGGACGACCGTCTCCTTCCACTCCACGTGGGTCGAGCCTCCATCGATCTCCTTCACGATGTCCTCAAAGTCTCCTCGCGCGCCACGGATTTCGTTTCTCGCCAAGTACCCACGTGCAGAAGCCTACCGAGGAGAGGAGCGTTAAAGTACTTCATAGTGACGGCCACTTGTCCCTGCTAGCCTACTTTTGGTGACGTCACTGCTCATAACAACAGCAAAGTTCTGCCGTTAGCATTAGCAGCCGTTTTCAGAGTTAGCAAAACAAGTTAAAAACAAACAAATAAACAACTGACGTGAATAACTTTAGGTGTAAAGACGAAACTTGACAGTAGGATATCTAGATGAATCATTACCTGAAAGCAGGTGAGTGTCTTCTCCCATTTGCCTCTGTCCATCGCTATGGTAACGTGAGAGCGGGATATGAACTCAAACTCCTGGTTTAGTTCCGGTGTCACACACACAAAATAAAAGCCTCCTCGTTAAGTGCAACAACGTACGTGTGTCGATTTCGCTCTTAGTTTTATATATTGCCGTCAATACGATACAGAGATTTTCTTCACAGTTTAAACTGCATTTAAATAACTTAAATGACTCTGCAGTAAAACCGTGGTTATGTATGTGGTGTTTTATTTTGGTAGAACGTGAGCGGAAGTGACCATGTGTTTGTATTCCGGGATTCACTTCGCGATGTTGCTGCTCGCGCCATGGAACTTTTTCTCCATTTTTTCCGCCACAACTAATGAGAATGAGTAGTAGTAGTAGCAGTTCAAATCAGAGGACGTTGTTCCAGACGTGGGGCGCGCCCGTCTCTGAGAACAAAGTCCTTCAACCGAGAAAAGAGGGCAAGAAAGCCGCTGGACGGCGCAGAGCGACCCCGAGCTGCACTGCGCAGGTAGCTCACGTGACGGCACACCTTCCTCAGCCCCCCCTGTGGGCTCAGATAGGTCAGGGGTCCGCTTACACAACAGTGGCCCCGCTGAGGACATGGGACCCGACACCTTCCCACGAAGATGAAGACGACGACGATGATCTGATGGTGGTCGCAGTTAATGAGGCTGAAAAGACCCTGCAGCTTGATAATGCAAACTATGTTCAATGTGACAACCCTGCAGGAACAGAGAGCACGGCCCTCTCTCCCACCCCGTCAGCCGGGCAAACCTATCCACACCTCCCTGGCTTTGACAGCTCCTCAGCTAAGGTATGGATTTACCCCACCAACTATCCCATCAGGGTGTACCAGATGAAGATATCAGAGGCCGCTCTCTTACACAACACAATGGTGTGTCTGCCCACTGGCCTGGGAAAGACCTTCATAGCCTCTGTGGTTATGTACAACTTCTACCGCTGGTATCCATCGGGGAAGATTGTATTCATGGCTCCCACCAAACCTTTGGTGGCCCAACAGATCGAGGCCTGTTATAAAGTGATGGGGATCCCACAGGCACACATGGCCGAGCTGACAGGTAACAATCGTGGCACAGAAACTATGACACCCGTCTTTCTTCTTTTTAACCTTCATTAACAAGAGTCTGTCTCATAATCTGCAGGCAGCACAGCAGCAAAGGACAGACAGGGGGTGTGGAGGACCAAGCGTGTCTTCTTCCTCACCCCTCAGGTTTTGGTGAACGATCTGTCCAGAGAATCCTGTCCCGCCCAGCAGGTCAAGTGTGTGGTGATCGATGAAGCTCACAAGGCGCTGGGCAACCATGCCTACTGTCAGGTAGATAAGCCTGTCACTGATGGTCACAGCTTATCATTCCTTACAGTTGCATGTCCCTGCTGACTGTATCTTCAGGTTATATTTTACTTGCCAAGGACAATTCTGCTTGTGAACCTGCAATAAAGTGACTTTAAAGTGGCAATCCACCCAAAATATGTTCTCACTAAGTAACACTCACTCTTGAAACGTTGTTGTAGAGAGTAAAGGCTGTTGAAACTTTATTTACTTTTTATTAGTTTATTTCCCTGAGGGGTTGAGTTATGTGACAAAATAGCGCACCAAGGAAGCTAGTATATAATAATATCTGGTTGTACTACAACACCTTTGTGGGCAGAGATGCTCATGGACATTTTATATGATATTTGCTTCAATGTAATGAAGTACATTATTTGTCAAGTATTTCATTCACTAGCTAAGTTGAACATTCATATCTGGTTATTGATTTTACAGATCATTACATCGATAGTGATCAGTGGTGGAAGAAGTACTCATCTTAAGTAAATGTACCAATACCAGAGTGTAGAAATACTTTGTTGAAAGTTAAAGTCCTGCATTCAAAATCTTATGTAAGAAAAAATTACAAAAGTTTTAGCATCAAAATGTGCTTTAAGTACGAAAAGTAAAAGTACTCATTATGCTGAAAGGCAGATTTCATAATAATTTATATTATAATTATTGATGCATCCATGTTTTCATCACTTTAATGTTGCAGCTGATAAAGGTGGAGCTCATTTATTTACTTTACATACTGCTAGGTAGTTTTATGTATAATACGACTTTATTTTGTATTAATCTGCAAACTAAACAAAGTTGTCAAATAACTATAGTTCATTAAAAAGTACAATAATTGCTTCCAAAGTATAGTGGAGTAAAAGTATAAAGTTGCATATAATGGAAGACTCAAGTAAAGTACAAGTACCACAAAACTGTACTTAAGTACAGAACTTGAGTAAATTGACTTTACAAGCTACTTTCCACGGTTGACGGTTACAGAGGCTTTAAACTCATCTCTCACTTCTATTTCCTCTTTTAGGTTTGCATTCTTACATTTGTACTTACTAAACTGTTTGGACTACGGCAATACAGTTCTAACAATGTTGTGTTGTTGCCCGTCTCCCCGTTACTCAGGTGATCAGACAGCTCTGCAGCCGGACTTTGCAATTCCGCATCCTGGCCCTGAGTGCAACTCCAGGGGGGGATGCAAAGGTAAGAACAATATACTGCATCTGTGTCTCTAAATTGTCTCTCTGGCCTGATGTGACTAAATAATGCAAATCCTCCATTTAACTATTCTACTATAAATCTGATTCAACCGTCTCCTCTCACTCCATCCCTGCAGTCGGTGCAATCGGTGATCTCTAATTTGCTCATCTCCCACATTGAGCTGCGTTCAGAAGAGAGCCTAGAAATCCAGGCGTATTCCCACCAGCGCAGTGTGGACAAAATCGTGGTTCCTCTCGGAGAGACTCTCTCTGCTCACCAGGCGCGCTACCTGAAGGTAGGCACAAGCAATTTAGCATCATATTTATCGAAACTCCTCCCCATCTTTTAAAGCTTATATTTCACCAAGAATGTATTTCTTTCTTCTTGATACCAAAGATACTTAACTACCAAGTCAATTCTTTGCCCGTGATGTGTTTACGGTCTGATTCATATCAGTAATAAATACACCAACACATCAGTGGACAAACACATGCAAACTTTGACAAAAGTTAGTTTATATTGTCCCATTGGTCCTGTTTGTTTTGATTTCATTATGTAGAGAATGGGACTTTTATTTATCTTTTGGTGCTTTGCCGCCACCTTGTGGTCACCGTCAGCTTGCTTCTCAGCTGTAATCCTTTTCTCAGCATCACATGTCTTTCCTCGGGCTGCGTGCTTCGCACTGGGTCAGTTAATGTGAAATGGATTGATTAGTCTCGAAAGCAACATCCTTTCCCACTCGGTGGTCTGGCTTCAGTGCGAGACCTTACATGCTCTCTCTCCTCGTCACGGGGCGGTTCACTGTCTGTGTGTACTGTGCTGTAAATGTGTAGCTACACTTCATCTATCTCAACTGGCTGGGCAGCTGGAATGTGACACCTGCATTTGAGAGTCTAGACCTGTGGAACATGAGCTCCGTTGGGTCTTCTTCGTGTCTTTTCTTCCCTCCTTTCGGATTCTTTTTGGATTGTTTGTAATAACTAACGTTATAAATATAGCGTTTCTTGCTTGTTCTTTAATTGCTTTTACCTTCTCATCATATTACCCTCCACCCCCGCCCCCCCCCCCGACCGGATGCCGTCTGCAACCTGCTCGTTAACCTCCATTTCACTCTGCACTCTGTGCACAAAATAGAGATGCCACTGCACTCGGGTGTAAAATGAGCATCACTGCGGTCATTCAGGCAGAATTTAATGATCGTTGATCAAATCAGAAAAATGAACCAGTCATGCAGACTCAGTTGAATGCTTTTCCCCAGCTTGTGGCCCATTTTTATCACAGACATTAGAGAGACCAGTATTTGCCCTTAGAGCCACTAAAGTAGCCTCCTGTTTTCTTGTGACTCAGCACTGTGATTTTGATTGCGCGTGGATGGAGGTTTTATAGACGACGCGTGTCATCTACACCACTGGGTCCAAGCTAGTGCTGAGATATCTGTAATTTCACTCTTGTTGCTTTGTAATGGACGTTGATGGTGTAATTTAGCGCTTAAGTTTTAGATGCATTCTACATGAATTGAGAGTAAAAAGGAGAAAAATAATTTCTGTTATCTACTTAAACAAATGTGCTGAAGTTTATTAAGAGCAATCTGTACTTAAAAAAAATAAAAAAAAAATAAAAGTCATGTTTAAACACACTAGCTCTGTTTTCATATTTATTAGAAGATTATCTGGAACCTTTGCCTCAGCTGCAAACTAAAAACTGTTGTCAACTTGTGTCAAATATGAGACAGAGTAATGTATTGAGCAAGAGGCTGCATTATGGTATTTCATGTTGTGTGTGTGTCCCTTTGGTGAGAACTCATTATGTTACTATGCTGCAGTAACTGAGCACCAGTTGTTTTTCTGAAATGGGTATATGGTATATGTTTAAGAACAAAGTAGGGTGTGTCCCTTTTTTGTTTTCTACATTTGAGCTCATACAAAGGAAGGAATACCTTGAAGGGATATTCTCTAGTACACAGTATTTGTTGGTTAGTATGTATGTATCAGTATGAATGTTTTTTTTTTAAATCATACAAAATAGCTCAGTTGTTGCTAAAGTAAGAATAGTAATTGTACTACATTTATATCCCAAATATCAAAACCGTGAGGATTTAATTCACTATGAAGAGATTTTAACTGAGAATTGAGAGTCTGTTTACCAAAGGATACTCAAGAGGTGAAAGGAAATCAACCAGTTTTGTTAATAAGAGGTTTATGATGAGCTTATCTGTACCATTTGGCTCACTATCTATATTAGTAAACCTCCCAGAATCATGCAAACTGTGTATAAGAGCCCAATAAAAGTCAGCATCACTGTACATTTCAAAAGACGGGAGACAAGCACGTTTTTATTGAACAAAGAAAACCACAGTAGCTCTCGCTGTTGAACTTGAACTTTCACAGAACAGAACACTTTTGCAAAACACTAAAACAATAAGCAAAAAGAAAGGAAAAACTCACACATGATGTTCCCATATAACCAAAGGGAAAACCAACCCACGTATATATATCATGGCTTTGCAAGTGCTTACTTTATACTACTGTTGTCAGAGTATTATATCAACTTTACAATCATTTAATGCAAAATAAATTCTTTGGATTTGGATGTCTTGACGTCAACCAAACGGCCTGACTTTAACTCTGGGCAACCTTTCCAACCCAATACTAACAAATAACTGTTAATTTCTTTGTTTTACAATTGTATGTGGATTAAATAAGATGAAACCAACGGCCTCACACTTTTCATTTTACACCCACTCAATAGGCCTCAATAATAGAAGGCCTATGTATTTCATAGGATGCCACTGTCCCGGTAAATCACACAGTGATAAATCACACAGTGATGATTTGGCTCGCTCAATTCCTATTCCACTGGCACCCCAGTCGTAAATGTAACTTTCCAAAACATTAACATTCCTATATTAAGGTGAACTCTAGTTGTAGCTGGTTTAATGTGTATCATTTTGTTTTTGTTGAATTGCATTAGTTTGTTTTTTAATTAAAAATATAGTGAAGATAAACATATATCTTTCATTCTGACTTCATAGACTCTCCTTATATTAGTGATGTACCATTAAAAAGCAGTTTGTACTAAAACAGAATTCAGCTTATATTTAACAAAAAGATTATAATCACAGTAAAGATATTCTCTGCGCTCTAAATCTTTTCTTGGCCGCATTGTCTCCACTCAGCAGCAACGGTGTTTGCAATTCAACCGTGAATTAATAAAGGCCAATTCCTATTTTACGCGAGGGTCCGCTTTGGCCCACGCAACGTAAGAGTCGTCACTCCACCCCTGTCCGCGGGACGCCCACCTAGGGTCAGCGTGCAGCCAAAGGTTGTGACTGTGCAAACTGTGCGCATAGCATGCGCGCCAACTGAGCGCGCTCCAGTTTGGTTCCAAAGTACAGTTCAGTTGGTTCACCTCGACCTGGTTTTGCCAAGAGAAAGAAGAAAATAACAAAGTGATGCTCGTTTTTCGACGAGAGGTTTCTCTCGGAGATCTGCTGTTAACCACATTTTCATACTTGGTCTTTTTAAAGGAATACGAAGACAGCCAAATAAAGTTGAACTCCTGGCAAACAACGGTATGGTGCATTAACCGCTACCAACTGAAATGGAGTGTGGATCGGGAAATGCACATGCCAGATCGAGCGCAATTGCAGTACCGCAGCTATCCATGGACAGTATGTCTGAGGCTTAATCACGAACACTGACACAGAGTAGCAAGTAGAAACAGCATGAGAAAGAGGTACTTAAGTAACTATTCCTATGTGAGAATAGATTTACAATGAGGAATGCATTAACTTTTTCTTAAGCGAAAAGGATACATAGAATTACTTTTTGATTGTCATTCAGCTGTAACAGCAGTGAGTTTTTCAGCGTTTGGTTTGTAGAAGTGTGTCCTTTGTGTTTACCTTCCCTGCAGCTGTACATTCATGCACAAATGTGCATGTTATGTTCATATATGTTTGTTTTCTAAACTAGTGTCACCTGTTGTGTTGAGCTTATTCACGGTCGAAGCCACCAGTTCTGGTCTGGTTGTTGCCCATCGGTTTGTGTTGCTTGTTGCAGATCCCCTTCCCAAACCCACGGCTGAACCTAACCCTTAGATTGGGTTAGGTCTGTGGCAACTGTAATAACTGATTTGTTGATTGGTGGTCATCTGGTAAATATTGCACTTACTGATGAAACATGTAAGTGGTTATGCAGTGTGACTGGCACCACATTGTAACCTGTAGTGAATTTAGTCCAGAGATAAAGAAACAGCGGATCAACAGTGAGTTGTAATCACCACAGCAAGCTAGAGAATGAAAGAGAAACTTTTTTTTTTTTTGTGCATTGACCGTCACCCAACATGACAAGACATAGTAGCTGTGCAACAAACAGAAAGGGAGCACGATAAGGCGGCTGCAGTTTTCTGACAGCAATCAGTGTTCACAGAGTGCGAAGAGTTAAAACTATTTCAACTTTTAACTAGAGGGCACTGTGTTTAGGAAAGGTTCTTTTTAGCCATCTCAATGTAAGAGCAGGAGTTCAATGCCATATTTCACCAGAAAGGCACAACGAGTAGGATTTCGTTAAAAAATTTAAAATAAAAAGTACGAAAATAATCCCTCTCAATCATCACTTATGACCCTCTAGAAGTGTGTGGCGGTGTCTGTATTTGCAGAGACCCAGCCCTATGCCTGTATTTCATTTTCTGGCTGTACTCAAGATGTTTCTGGGCAATGGCAGACACATCGCAGAACCCCCTCCGCCCCCCCTACGCAAATACAGCGAAGTAAAATGCCATGTGGAGAAAGCTTGTTCCAAAACAAGAATGAATCTGGGGTCTGCTTTCACCCACTGGCGAGAAATCGTGACCCTTGTTGAGCTGAGGAGGGGGGGGGGCAACCGACAAATCCTACTCATTGTGTCTTAACATCTGGGTTGTGTCCATGAGAGCATGGCAGTGGTTTGGTTCAGTTCTTTCGGGTGAAATAAGGATCTATCTAAATGAACAAGAATGAAAATTCACTGCGGGTGGAGCCAGGGCTGAGTTTATTTCAGGCCCCGACTGTTCTGGAATATGCTGGGGCTGGTGGTCTTTTCAGGTAGAGGTGGTGAATAAAGATTGGGTTGCACCTGAGGCTGTAGCTGAGCTGCGGCAGTGTTATGGGAGTCTTTATGAGGCTTCAAGGGTCACAGATAAGACGATGCACAACACAATCTTCTTCTCCTTCAGGGTCGCTCGAGGAACCAGATCTCATTCTGACGGTTGGTGTGAGCAGGGTTGGTGTAGCCGGCCACAATGAACGAGTCATTGACGCTCACACCAGGGGAGCCCAGCAGCTCGGCCATGCCATTGATCTGATTAACGATGGTCACTTCATTGGTGGGACCAGTAAAGGGCCTGAAAGAAGGAGGGAGTGGTGCATGAGCACGGGGCATCAAGTTTCAATTCGTTCTCTCGCACTGCTGATCATTACATTACTAACAATCAATGTTAACCATCGGTGCTAACAAGAAGAGGGAATTGATTTAGGAATAGTAAAAGTCTCATTTTTATTTCATTCTCTACCGACCTTGCGTATGCAGTAGTGGCGGGCCAGATCTCTATGGCGATCTCATTGTCATTAGGTTGTGGGGGCTGGGCCTGATGCTCAATGGGAAGGAAATACGCCACAGTGACATCATTGGAGATCACAGAATGGTTCTCATCTGTGCGCACCACTGTGATGATGGGCAGCGTCATGCCCAGGTAGTTACCTAGAGACGTGAAGATCATTATTACCCGTCAGGCTGGCCTGAAAAAATACTGGCTTGGGGTTTATCATCAACAAATGAAAATGAAGACAAGACTGTGGATATGGATTTTTTTTTTTAATGGTTGCTTGCTGGTGTACTTACCCAAGGAGTTTTGCTGGCATATGTATCTCATTAGCTTCATGAAACCATAGCAGATGCTCTGTTCGTAAGTGTCCTCACGCATTTTTACACAAGCCCAGTGGCCCATCTCGTATTGGCGTTTCTCCCACAGCAGCTCCCCACACTGAAAAAGCACAGATGACCAAAGACTAGTGAAGACGGAGTTAGAACTGTAGGTACTCGTGTTTACTGTGATTACTGTGCTTAATTGAATCAAGTCTTATGAAACTGTGTACTGTAACAATTGCTATTATAGTTGGATAATGGAATTGAATTGAATCCTGTTTAATCAGCTGCATCAGTATGTTTTACAGACTGTCAGTAAATACTCTGTCAGTCACTTCATGTTAAATATCCAGAAAAATTACGTACGGTTACAGCGGAGCATAAATCAGTGCTGAAAATAATACTTTGTTTCCTACATGAAATATATTTTACTCAGACCTGTAACCTGCTGTTTGAAGTACGCTTCCTGTCAACATGCTGTCCTTTCACAAGGCACTGAGACCTGCTCTAAGAATAGGGTGCCATGATTGTCCTTTGTTTAACCGGAGTCTCTAGCCAAGTTTTAATGAACTAATTAACTCAAGTTAAACCAATTAGCCCTCTTTATTTATACAGCCCCCTAAGGAGTTTAAATGGCTTATTGTATTGGGGGACACGGCCATCTTGTCAAAAATAAATATCTGACCCATACTCCCATAGAAGAGCTCACCAGTTTGATAGCTTTTCCCTTTTTATATAGAACATACAAATGTATAGAACGGTGTCTGTATATACCTATACATTATTTGTTGTGGTCAAAGTAGTAAAAGTCAGATGGATACCTTATCTTTGCGTGCAAGGAGTGTGAAAGGGATGACTTCTCTGTTACTGCGTCCTTGGTTGTTGCTGGTTAGCTGTTGGATGGGCTCTGCCATTTCTGTCAACAGACAAACAACACTTAATGAGTTTAGACGGTGGTACAGAAATTATAGTTAAAGTATAATTAGTAACAAGTAAAATAATATAGTATTGTTTACATGGGTAAACATGTTTTATTATACACTTACAACGTACGTACAGTACACATCCTTCCACATTCAGTATCTGTAAACAAAGGCATTCTCCTAATATTTTTATTTTACTTATTGCACTTTTCTCATATCATTACAACCTTGTAAGGCACTTTGTAACCTTTTTGTTTTGTGCTGTCTAAATAAAGTGAACTTTTATTATATACAACTTCTTTCCACTCGCAACATATCTAGACTTTCAGTCTCCCGTCTAATCTGTATAAAAGATCCTCACTTCCAGTAATCTACTGGCAGGCAATGTTGGTAGTCTGTGTGAGAAAGGGCAGCCAGATGGGCAGATGACTGTGCCAGGATGTCGCAGAGAGTAATGTTTATTGGAGCTGATGGAGAGAACACTGAGTAAAGCTGCCCAAGGCCAGATATATAGACAGAGAGGCACGGCAGCAGTAGCCAATGCTTTTGAAATAGTCTCCAAAACTTGAATGAGGTTTGACAGCATTTTATGTATCAATGTAGTTTACCCCCTTATGGGTAAACCGTGGCTAAATTAAAACTTCTAACCAACCGCAGGAATTTAATCTGGCTATAGATCATTTTATTACCCGTATGTTGTAGATATAGAATTTAGCCACACATGCTTAAACTGAATGGGTTGTGGATCATATTGCACAATGCTACAAGTGGACCACGGGGGCAACTCATCTACTAAGTTGTCGTTGCATTAAACATTAACAGCCTCAACCACATCACACTCTGTTATGATACTGCACATGTTGTCAGATTAAATAATGCCATTATGTTCCAATGTTGAACTGTCAAATGCAAGTCACTCAAGGTGAACCCAATTCAATCAAATTTTGTCAATCAATATCATGAGGGACAACTGGGTCAGAGGGATCTGTGGTATTTAGCTGATCAATCCTTTGACAAAATGTGTGTGTGTGTGTGAGAGAGTATCTGAGAGCGAGTGAGTGTGGAGTTCTCTGCAGTACGAAACCCATTCAGCAGGATCTCATGAAATCAAGGTTACACTGTAAATCACAGAGCAGGAGGGCTGTCTCAGCATGGATAATGGCAACGTAGGTTTGAGGTAGTGAAATAGTACCTGCCAGAGCATAAAGGAGGAAAAGAAAACACTTCACAGCTTAAACCACCGCATGTTTATCCACACAGAGAGGCGCGTAACGCACGCACGGCCAAGCACACTCAACACCAGTTTCTATGGCAGCACCTCTAGAGCCGCTCAGTGTTGACGCAGAACAGTGAACACGCACATGTTCTTGTACCTGTGCTTTCTAATCAATACGGGGCTGTAATCACGTCCCACTTTCACCCTGGCTCCTGTTCCACTAACCTCTTGTCCACAATGTCAAACAAAATTTCTCAATATTGTGCGTCAGTCTTTCAGGGGAAAAAACTGACGCATAATATTGAGATATTCTGAACAACTATACTTCCCATGGGGTTCAGACTCTCAGACCAATCGTACTCCACAGTAGCACTACTTTCCAAACGGGGTGTTCAATGCATATTGTTATTAAATTAGCACATGTAGAATATACTAAATGTATGTGTTTTTACTTTGTAACGATGTCAGAAACACACAGGAAGTGTTCCAATGTCAGATTTTTGTAGGTGGGCATAAATAAATTGCATAAGTACTGTACATAGGTGACAACAATAGCATCAAAGTAGAGTAGAGTCTTGCGGTCTATAGTAAGTGTTGAGAGTGCAATCTGTTTGTGGCTTTTCATGTGTTAAAAATTACACAATGTAACGTACAATAGTTAAACAGGTTTGAAGGACCTTGTGTAAAACATTTCAAATGTGTCAAGACTACGGTCTACTTATGGTTTCTCATTCGATCAGTTGATTGAGTTCATTTTGTTGAAACCTGGGGCGTGTCTATTTTCTGCATGTCATCATAAACACTAAAGCAGCCACAGTGTGGAAAGTTTAAGGTGTTGACTGTCCTGGATTATTTACTTGGGTTTCTAGTGAGCACGCATATTTTTGGGTACAGACCTCAGAAACATGCTCATACTTGTTTTCATCTGTTGGAAGCACCCTTACACAATAGAAAAATGTCAGCATTGTCTCAACCAATTAGAGTGGTTGAAATATCATCATGCAATTGAGTAAGGTCTGTGTTATTTGGCAGAAGGACACTGCTGTTTCATTTGTTTTTAGTTTCTTGGGTGTGCTAAGGCAGTTTTTAATCAATATTTATGAAGGGAGACTAAGACATGGTCAATTTTGTTACTAACTTTTCATTTGGTTTTCTCTTATGGGAAGTTAAAAACCGTGAAAAGGCCATTTGAGACTGCTCTTGGAGCAATAAATTCCACCTTGTTTACAAGTTAGAAGAAGCCTTTCATGTGTCCACATCCGTTGAGGATGTCTGCTCCTCTGACCTCCTTTTATTCACTGAGAATAACGTTGTCTTTTTTTCCAGCAAAGAGCTCGACTGAATATCAATACATATTTGGACTTTCACCCACATCCTGTCTAAAGCCACTCAACTAAACTCCTGATTTCAAAGTCATTGATATGCTTGCTTGCACAGCTCGCAAACTATGTCTTTACCTGCTGCCATTTTCTCGCGAGTAAGCGAGATGAGTGGATGAGTAACTCAACGGAGATGAAAACCAGGCGAGGTGGCTCAAGCTTCCTGTTTGGTTCATTTATAGAGCATATTTCAAAACAACAAAAGTTGACCAAATTGTTGTACAGTACTCTTGTGTTTTGTTCTTTTTTTTACCACTTGCCCAATCGGGCAAGTTGGTTGCTAGAATTACTAGCCCGACGTGGCATTTTACTTGCCACGGGCAAGCTGGCAAGACTTATTGTTGAGCCCTGCAGTCAAAGATGTAAAACGGTACAGATCATAGATTTCTGTTCACAACCACCTACACCCATACGACACACATCGCTATGAATACCATTTAAACATTATGGGTGGGGTGTTTGACTGTAAAAACAACTAGTTAGTAGCTACAGTGGAGTTATAGTTGCATATGTAGCATTAGCTAATGTTAGCCAATCAAAAAACTGATAAGAGCTCTAACATCAACCCTGTCCCCTTTACTTCATTCCACTTAGGGCAAAGGAGTTTACTAGGGCCTTGACCTGTGTCCTTAGCAACAGTATTGTAATCCAGGATTTAGCAGCCCCAACCCCAGTACAAGTACAGGCAAGGTAGCTAATCCCCCCTGAGTCAGAAAGCCCCACTAAGTGATTTCAGTCTTCAATTAGTGCTTTAATCTGAGGGCAGCAGGAGGAGAAGGTGCCAGTCTGTGTTACTGGATTCTGAGTGGGCACCCAAAAGTCTCCTTCAGAAAATGTTATTAATTTCTTCTGGCTTTTCTCAAGATATTCCTATTTTCTTGTTTTATTTCTTGCCTTTCAATTATTCAACAGTTATTTTTTTAATTATTAAGTTGAGGGGAAAATAGTCACGTTGGTTGAACTGCTCATGACTTTTAGGCATATGGTGAAGATGGGTCACACATAGACAGGGCTTCATTTAATAAACTGATGAACAAGTATTAACCATACACAGGTTGAACTGAAAGAAAGATTTGATGTTCACCATGTCAATGTTTTGGGCCCTAGAAGGTGATAAAGTATGTTAAACGGTCTATGATTAGCAGAGTTGAAAAACCTGCTGTTGTGAGCACGTCTGGACTTGTATGAAAAGTTTTACTCCTGAATTCAGTTACTTATAAAGTATATTGGTCAATTTTCTATAGAAAATATTAGAATAATATTAGGCTTTGGAAATAACAATGAGTATAACCAATTATTTCCCCTCCCATTTATGTGATTTTGCAACAATAACAATAAGAGTTTTAACTTTCCAGTTAATTCTTTCAAAAGCTATGTTAACACTTTAAAAAAGACCGCAAATTTGACCAATTCAGACCATACATGCACTTTTTGAGGGACAGCTCAAATGCACGCTCAAGTCAATTAAATTCATAAACGTTAATCTCTTATAGGGCTGTCTTCGACCAAAGACATTCTTTGTCAACTAATACTCGTATGACAGATCTGTAAAACTGACTTTGTCCACAAAGAATCACACAAACGGAAGGCCTTAAGACTTAACCGGAGATGTGTTCATATGTTTCTTGGACATAAGTCATTTAACATGAAAAAAGCATAAAAAAACGACTAATCGACTTGAGATCTGAGTCGACTAAAACCAAAACGACCGATTTGTCGACTATTCGACTAAGAGGGGGAGGCCCTGATCCTTTAGTCAAACACTGGATTGGTTTGTTGGAGGCCATCTTTTCGGTTTAGGTGTCGCAAAGCAGCTCAACCGTGAGCGTCCCAACCACATTTCTGATAGCTTGCAAATAGATCATGAATATATGGATCCACAAACCACAACTCTGCCCCATGAGTGAGGATAGGTTGACCCGAGTTAGTTTATCACGCAAAGGAATGAGACTGCTCGGACACACCTTTCGAGGCCTTAGGAAAAACATACTTTTCATTTATACAAACATTAAGGGTCCACGTCGGTCTGGCAATCCACGCATGCGCATTTCCCGATCCACGCTCCAATCCATTTATTTGGTAGCGCTAGTGCACCATAACGTTGTTTGCCAGAAGTTCCACGCCATTTGGCTGTCTTTGTATTCCTTTAAAGGCAAACTTTTAAAGAGCTAAATGTGGACACGCAGACAGTTTTAATTGGTCTTAATTTGGCAACTGTATTACCTTTCAATATAAAAAAAACTCAAGCCCCATTCTGCCTGTGAATCTGCAGTCATCGGCTGAATGTAGCACAAGTGAACAAAACATTACGATTCCACAAGTTATTGCAAATAGAGCCCTTCATTTTGGAAAGGTCAAAAGTTGCACTTTTGAATCAGCTTGACCGTAGTAATTCCAGGTCAGTCTTATGGCCGATGGTGTTAAAATACAGTTGAGTATTACTTCAATTGTTTTTTTAGACCCACATAACCGCATTGAGTTACTATCCTATGAGGCTACATTGTCGGATCAGAATCAGCTCTATGTTGCATTCACATGGGATCATGCAAATGGTACATGGCAAACTGAATATCATTTTAGTGGATGAAAGCATAACATGAAAATGAGGTGAGGCTTGCAGAGAATACAGGCAGCGGTAACCGTAGATGGCACTGCCGTCCAAAGACTAAAATATTTTAACCTTTTGCCGTCTTCTGCGACAGAATTTACAACCGGATGTTACGTAGCTCTCGGACACAGAGAGAAAGTTCTTTGTCGTTTGCAATAGAATATTAAGATAAACTTCCATTTTATATCTATATGTGTTATTAGAATTACAGAAAATAGTATGCAAAATTATTTCATTTAATACATTTTATTCCATCAATTTAGCAACATATTGTCATGCATGTTTAATTTTGCAACCTGCAATTTTATTTCTGACTGTATGCGTGTTTCTCCTGTGGTCCGTCTGGCGTTGACCTGATTCCATGTGAATGCAGCGTTATTGGCCAAATATGTGTACATATACAAGGAATTTGACTCTGGTTTTCCTTTGCTTTCAATGTACATATATATATATATATATATATATATATATATACACATACATACATACATACATATACATATATATATATATATATATATATATGGATATATATATATATATATATATAAAAAAATCAAAAGGTGCAAAATCAAAACATCCAGTTTCTTAAACATGACTAACATTGTGAGCCTATTTCATTTATCAGATTATCCTCTGCATCTCCCAGCAGAGCAAAGCAGCTCTTCATTGGATGCAGCTTTGAACAGTGCGTTTACTGTGATGATTTGTTTTGCCTATAAGATTACGGTTGAAATAATCAAATATTTCAATAAACTCTAAAGCAGATGCCGAATTACAGAAATTCCATATTGCAGTAAGTAAGCTAGAACTATCAACACTATAAAACCATTCACTTCATGAGAGGCACTATTCCTGCAAAAATGGCATTTTATTTAAAAATAAATTTAAACCATCTTTGAATTTTGAATACAACACAAAATTACAGCTAACATATTTCTTCTATTTTATCATTTATTTTCTATTGAGCTTGTAACTTGCTAGACACAACACATTATAGTATTACTATATTATTAACCATTAATTACTGCTTTAGTTTTAGACCATATTACTTACTTTTTTCCTCCAAATTTGTGATATTGGGCTTTATAAGTAAAATGCAATTGAATATTCCGACAGTACTACTGTCGTATTTATATAATGCTGTGAGACTGTACTGTCCCAATAGAATATTTCAACCCACAAGAGGAACGGGTGTTTGCTATTAAATGTCTGATAACCTCATCTGAGTGAAAAGCTGTGCCTTGCCCGTTTACCTGACTTAAAAAAATGCGAGCTCAATTTCAATGCTTATTCCTAACACCTTGTGATCCCTTGTTTTCTGTGCAAGCGTTAAGTGTGACAGAGGACTTTCCCATTTGTTTTTCCACTAAGAAAATAGTCAAATATCCAAGCAAATCACAATAGACACACAACTTTCTTTCTTTTTGTAGTTAAGTTATGGAACTATTTATAGAAAAAAAAAACACAGGTGCAGTCTGCTATGTGTTTTCGGACATCGCAGACTTCTAGCCACTAAAATGATATTTAACTATTTCTCATTTTCTGGTACACAACAGAAATTCTAGAGGTCCAATGATCACACTCCCAACTTGTTGTTGTTGTTGTTGTTGTCATTTCTGTAGTGTGGCCGTTTAAATGACAACCCGTCACCATGCAAGAAGTTTAAGAAACGAATCTGTCTGTGTTTGGTCTTGCATAATGATTTTCTTAATAACCATACATTTTAGTCGAAACACACGTTTGCCTAAAGCACAGGGGATGTGATGTCCTGGGTTTATCTATAGATGTGCATCACTGGAAACTAGGTCAATGCACATGGTGGTACGCTTTGAGGAAGTGGAGCCAAATATTTCTGTTGTTGTTGTTGTTTTTACTGGTCTATACACCTGTCTCATATCACATATACGATACTACGTACGTCTCTCGTCCATGTCGTGTTTATTATGTTTGTTTTTTTTTTATTTTACCTTGAGAAACTTCCACTTGGTGCCCCCTCGCCACGTCCTGCCAGTATTGCAGCAGTCGGTCATCGTCCATGGCTTTATCCTCATCGTCGAGGTTGTTGCCCGAGTCTGAGAGCTGGTCATCGGAGAAAGACTCCAGGTCCTCCAGCGTGATCATCCCGGTCTGCTCGGACCCGCCGCCGCCGCCGCCGTCACCATCACCGCCGCCGCCGCCGCCGCTCATCTGACAGCCACCTCGATCCATCTCTGCTCCGTCCGACCCGCCGCTACCTACCGGGGGGCAACACCCCAAAAGGGTTTGACTGGGGGGGAAGGAGGAGGGGAGAGGGGACCGAAACAAACTAAACTCGTCAAAGTGTCCTTCTTCCTTCGGACCTCTGCGAGTTGCTCGTCCGGATCGGGGCAGCCGCTACTTTCTGGTCAACAAACCAGGCACCACGGAGCGCTCCTCGCCGCATCGAGCCCTACGCCTGTTCTCCGCGTCACATCGGACTCTCACGAGACGCGTCGCTTCGTCCGCGGACTTAATATTCTCCCAAATAACCGAGAAAGAAGTCGGCTCCCTCGCTCGCGCGCGCGGAGCAGAGTGACTCCTCTCGCCGTAACCGGAGGTGAATGTGATGTTTACGGGAGATGAGGGCGGAGCACGTGACGCTGCGGGCTCCTACACCCTCCTCCTTCTCCCCCCTGCTGCCCGCGTGCAGACGTTTCATCCAATACTGATCCCAGAAAGGGCCAAGATGGCAACAATAACAGAAGCATCTTAGCAGTAGTTCCCAAGTGCATTTTGTGGGTATTATATGTCATATTTTAGCCTTCTTGTTATATGCGAGCACCGATGTCTGTTTATTGTGCGCTTTAGGTCATGGCTGCAACTCTTAACAATTATTTTCATTACAAATTCATCTTTACATAGTTGTCTTGATTAATATATTAACCCTTTACGCTGTAAAATATTAGAAAATAGGGGAACATATCCACCAGAAGTCCAAAAAGCAAAAATAGCTATTTTCTTTTGTTGCTTTGACCAAAACCCAAATATATTAAAATACCATTATAAATGGATAAAAGCAGAAATGCTTGTATATGAGAAGCTGGATTGGTATTTGTTTTTTTATTTTTTACAAATAAATTAATTCTTCAATTAGTTATCAAAATAATTTTCTGTCAACTTATCTATTAAGCGACTAATCGGTAAATAGATGACTAGGCTAGAAGCTGTGTTTCTGGTCTTCTTGTATTGTAATAAAGGGTGCTCTCTTTTTGGTTTCAGTCACAGTGACTGACGTTTTACATGTAGCCTAACACCTTGTGTCGTGACCCCTGCTTGCTTGAACACATGTGTCTACTTGCATCCTGACCCTTTAAGAAATTGATGAATGTCTGAACAACAGGCCGCCCAGCGTTAGAGGGCAGCAGGGAGTGAGTGCTGCAGCGTGTGTGCATGTACATATGTCTGCGTGACGGCCATGACTGCCGCCGTAAATGTAATAGGAGAGAAAATACAGACTCATGGCAACATACATCAAATACACGATGAGCTATGTGGACACAAAGACCAGAATAACTGAAAAAGAGGGATGATATTGCATTTTACATACATATTTTTCTTTATTTTAATAATGTGTCTTTTTATTGTGGCAGATGGGAAACAAAAATGTCGCCCACCCCTGGGAGGATAATAAACAAACTTGAACTCGTGTGCTCGGGGACGGACTAAGCAGGATTTCCTCTGATCTGTGTCGTTGCAACAGCCAACCACCATGTTGCACTCTTCAACTTGCACGTTGGGAGGACATCCTCTCATTTAAATACACACATGCAAACACACATGCACCGATACACACACCCTACAGTACTCTACTTATAGGCCCCCTGCCTGGCTGTAGACCCACACCTCCACCATTGCAACGCAATCTTTACCGTATACACACACACACACACACACACACACACACACACACACACACACACACACACACACACACACACACACACACACACCAATAAGTCCCTCCCATTGTTGACATGCAGTTGTGAGAATTCAGCTTAGTGTTGGTTTTGATATTAATAACTGCCTACAAACTGGCTTTTTCAGCGATTTACCACGTCACTTAGCACCATGGCCCTCAACCAATCAACTGTTGGCCCCTGCTGAGCATGCTCAGTGAGGCTACCATCAACGATCTCCTCTCCTCTCCTCTCCGCTCCTCTCCTCTCCTCTCCTCTTCCTAACCCTAACCTTTTTTTTGCCTTTAACTTCCTTCACCTCCTCCTTCCTCCTGACATTGCCGGAAGCTCTTTTGCTTTATCCGGGAAGAAGAGTGATATTCTTCCTAGTTTGTTCATTAAATCAATACTTTATGTTTATCTGGAATTTGTCCCACAAAATCTGACCTTTTCTAATACTATATACAGTACAATGCCAGGTATGGTAGGTGGCTAAAAGTATTTTTGTCATCAATAATCCTTGTATTACCATTACATGTAAGATTTAGGAGGTAGGTGTTAATTGCGTAATTTTTAGTAAAATAATAATCTCATTAATTTTTTTTCCACTGCCTTATTGTTTTCTCTCTGACTTTCTACTATCTTCTTAAATTATTTGTTCACATTTTCTCGGCAGCCCCAGCTAAACGTATCAAACAGGTGCAAATCAGAGGGCAGGAAACAAGCAAAAACAGCAGTTATGAAATTGTATTTGAGCAGTTTTTCTTTGTGCCCTTTGTCCGCATTCCACTCAGACAAAAACAGCAACCTTAGTAATCTGGTGCTGAGTAATCTCATAATCTGGACCTGACCGCTGTGTATGCATTGCCTCATTGAGCTCTACCTGTCAATTAACTAGAGAGAGAGAGAGACATTTTGCTTTGGAAACAGCTTGTGGTCTCCTCTCTCAATGCTGCCTGCTTCTCTCTGACACGCACACGTACTGTTTAGTATACAGACTGCAGAAGGCCTCATATTACCGTGTTTTTATTGATTGATTAAAAAATAGTTTGTGATTGTGATTATTACACTGTAAACCCGAAAACAAAAGAGTTGGATGGATACGACCATGTAGAGACAGCGTTGTTCATCTTGGATCCTTACAACAGGCCAAAGATGTAAAGTTAGCCTGAGCGTGGTGCCAGAGAAAAAGGTCATGATGTCATCTGAGCGAAAATGGCTAACTCTCTGTCTCTTTGACCTGGTCAGATTTTCATCAGTCTAAGCTGTACTTTGTCAGCATACTAACAAATATGTATATTACCAACTGTTAAATGTTAACATGCTGATATCTAATGGGAAACATTAAGCATGCCAGCTTGTTAGCGTCCATACAGCGACTGTAGCCGGTTAACATCTGGATATTTAGATGCAATGTTTAGCATGTTAACATATTGAGTTGATAAGATTAGGTTGCCTTGTATGAGCGATTGTGAGCATTTGAATGGTTGTCTCTGTACATGTGGTAGACTTACAGTGTGGATCCAGCCTCACACTCAATGTGAGCTGGAACAGGCTCCAGTCCGCCTTAATCCACTATTCTGCAGGAACAAAAATTTGCTTTACGGGTTTTACGACTATTTTTGGTCATTGTAACTTTTTCATCATGCCTACTACTCTCATTATATGAATAATTTCTGTCATATGCATTGAATGTATTGTAACTCTGTTATGCTGTTCATTCTGTACACATGACATCTATTGTACTTCTGTCCATCTGGGGAGAGGGATCCTCCTCTGTTGCTCTCCCGAAGGTTTCGTCCCTTTTTCTCAACGTTAAAGGTTTTTTGTTTTTTTTGGGGGGTCGGGGGGGGGGTTCCTGTGCCGATGTGAGGGTCCCGGGACAGAGGATGTCGTATGTGTACAGATTGTAAAGCCCTCTGAGGCTAATTTGTAATTTGTGATTTTGGGCTATTCAAAATAAATTAAATTGAATTGAATGGAATAAACAGCCGCACGTTTTAAAGCATTTACACGTTTTCAGCTGTAACGCATCTTAAGACATCACTTTGGTCGTAGTAACTTATTGTGGGCATTTGGCATTATTTTAGAAATTTTCTTTAAATTAGACCTGCATTATGCAATTAAACCTCCTGCTTCATTTCATCCCCATCAGGGGTTGGTCTTTAGCAACCACCTGTTTAGTGATCCGTTATCAAGTTGGAACCGTATCATATGTGATGAAGCACAATCCTGACCAGATGGGCTGGCCTCCTCTCGCTCTCATGAAAGAATGTTTAGGTCTCGGTGATATAGCTGTTGATGTTTTCTGAAAGGTCAGTGGACTTAAGGGTTGTAATTTAACCCTTTTGCTTTTTGTTCATATAAGCTCTATAATGCACATTCGCGTTTCACCTCAAAGAAGCAGGCGGACGTTGAGCAGATATGGGACGAGTGGACGTCTCAGTTTCCACGTTAAGAGGAAAGCCTAATTAACAATATTTTCACATAACAGGGAAAGTAGGTTCTCTATTCAGTTCTATTCAGTTGTTACTTTATTACTTATAAAAATATATACATGTCAAGGTATTTTTAATTTTTTTAATATGAAATATATGTGCTCTGTTCAACTGTTGAGGTGTTTTTAAATACCATATGAATTATTGAATGTTTGTGTTATTATGTGTTTTCTCTTTTTGAAGTGTACAACCTCACTTAAAAAAATCTGAACTACCCCTTTAAGTATACTATAGACTGTATTTTTTAAATATATGTATAAATGTTAAAGTATAGCCCTATATCATTATAAAACTATTAATATGAAACTATGAATGTGGAAATTGTGAGATTTGTAAAAATGGATGCTGACTAATATCATTTTGCCTACTTTGCACATCTTATCATCACTATTTACAAATACATTCCACTAAATTACTTCTCATCTCTTTCAAAATCCATTTTTTTTAACCAATTTATTCCAAAGGGCAGCCCACTTCTTCTTTCAGAGCCTTTTTTCCTGCTCAGTTTCGAGAGCAGCAGTTGCACACAGCTGAAATTGAAATTGCAATGACGCAGCCTCCCATTATTCGTGGTCGTGAGGATAAATATATATCGTTAAAATGTCCGTCTGACAAACTGCTTCCATCTCTCCTCCCATTATAAGGAAATGATGGCAGGAGAAGGAACAAATCCAACATATTTCAGTATTATTATGTGTCTCTTTTTGAAGTAGTACCTCTATTTTGTGTGTGTGTGTGTGTGTGGGGGTGGGGGGGGTGTGTGGGGGGGTGTTTGTTGGTGTTATGCATCACCCCTTAGCACAGGAAATGGCTGTGCTGTGAAATTATCGATAACCTACGTATCTGTTTGTTACTCTTCCTGCCAGGTGCTGGAGAAGTTCATGTCTCGTCTGGTCCAGAACCAAGTCATGGCACACAAAGACTTGCGGACTCTCGGCAAATACCAGATCATCCTCGCCAGGGATCAGTTTCGCAAGAACCCACCTCCACGCATCAAGGCACGGACTCTATTGTGCAATACATAGTTTTACATTTTATGATACACAGCCCTCGCATAATTACTGGCAAACTGTAAAAATGTAGTAAAAGGTTATCAGAAATTTTAAAAAAGCATTTATCAGTAAATCATTCTGTTTGTTAAAGGAAAAAGTAGTATTTAGGGGATCAATTGGCAGAAATGGAATATCAAATTATTAAGAATGTTTTCTTGAATGTAAAATCCCTTGATATAATAATCATGGGTGCTCTTCAGGAAGCCAGCTGCAGTGTAGTCCAGAACGGACAAACCAAACGCTGGCTCTCTGTTCTCTGCGTCTCCACTCTAGTTATCCTCCACCTTTAGCACACCGGAGAAGTGGGAAATGTCTCAAGTGGAATATACGGAATACTTAAATGATTAGATGTGAACTGAGACCAAAACGTTTGAAAAATAAAATGAGCTAGTGAAATATAATTACAGTAGGGGAGTTAAATAAAGTATGTTTACATTATTTATTAACTGTTAGGTGCGAAATAAAAGTACAAAGCTTAACTTTTCTTTTTTTACACTCTTCTTACTTTTTAATATCGTTAATGAAGCCAGTTATTTATTATTAGTTGTATTAATTCTTACTTGTACTAGTTTAGGGGCTCCATAAAGATGTTCCCGAGGCTACAGAAACTAATCAATCACAGTGTGGTCAAGACGGTTTATAAATATCACTCATCTAGATAATTGGATTTGTAGTGTATTTTCTTTTAAAGCTTTTAGACCATTGTCTGGTAGCGGGATGAAAATGTATGGATTTTCTGTCCAAGTTGAGATTTCCCAGATAAGCATCAAAGTATTAGTATTTATGATATACAATTTAAATACCATTTTAGAATTAAGCTGAATACAGTGCTTACATTAATTACATTTTATTTGCAAATGTCAATCATGCATTAATGTATTTTGAAATGCATTAGAAGCAGGATGTAATATGGTATTTATTTTCAAAGCCTTTTTACATCAAATTCCTCTCAAAATGAATTTGGGGACTGACATGCTCTCCTGCTCTCTAGGGTCTGCAGCAGGGAATGCTGGAGGGCGACTTTGCCCTTTGCATCAGCCTGTACCATGGCTACGAGCTGCTGATGCAGATGGGGCTCAGATCGCTCTTTTTTTACTTCCAGGGAATCATGGACGGATCCAGAGGTCGGTCACATTAGTTACAATTATCACAATTATTTGTATTTCGTTGCACTTTACCCACAGACTCAATATCCTTTCGCACCCCAGATTGATCAGTGCCCCTGGGTGTTTTGACACTTGATAATGTGTAATGTCTGTGAATGATGTTGGATATGAGTGCTCATCGTTCCCTGTTTGGTTCAGAGATGTTCAGGGCCAGAAATGAGCTGCAGAGGACCCCCGTCTTTATGGACCTCTACCATGAGATGCAAGCAATGTTTGTGAAGCCATCTTCTGGTACCTGAGAACTCATTCATACCATACCAGTCAAATTCATGAGCCTTTCTTAGTTCTTGATTTGGTTTGTGCAGCTACACATCATCTATTTGACTAATATCTGCTACGGTTAATACTTCTAGGTCCAGATGAGCCATTCATTTACAGTCACCCCAAACTGAAGAAACTGGAGGAGGTGGTGCTGCAGCACTTCAGACGGTGGGCTGACAGCTCAGCAGACCATAATGGTGATATACTTATTATAGCAGTACTGTGCTCTGACTCAGATACATTGATACAGTGATTGTTTTGGGTTAAAAGTGAAATAAAAAAAAATGTCTTTGGGTTCTAAATACAGCAAAGAGAAAGACTCTGCCACTGTGTTAGAGCTGTTTAACCTGGTTGCTATGCTTACCCTAAATATTCAACATTGGAGTTGTATTGTGTGATGTTAACAGTGAAGCTAGACTTGGCAGCAAATGCAAAAAATATTTTTGATGTTTACCCGTAACATTTCAAATTCGGAGAGGATCGCAGAACAAAGTATTGCTGCATCTGAATCAAACAGGCATAATACACCGGCTGATGGTTACTGAAGTCCTTTTTAATCGGCCGGTTTCTGTTCCGTCTCATTAATGTCCAGGTCCTCAGGAATTAAGCACGCGTGTGATGATCTTTTCATCGTTTCGTGAGAGCGTGCAGGAGATCGCAACCATGTTGAACCACCACGCTCCGTTGATAAGGGTCATGACCTTTATGGGCCAAGCTTCAGCAGGGAAGGGAGTCAAAGGCTTCACACAAAAGGAACAACTGGAGGTAGACTGACTTTTGTATAAGTGCAGATTTACAGTAAATATAGTAAATTAAGAAATATAAAAATGTATTATGGTGATAACATTCTCAAGAACAACTTATTAAAAGCCTAAGCCTAAAGCTAAATATTTGTCTGTTTCAACTATACAACTATATTTTCCAATGAACAGTTCCATTTTCAAGTTGAATGGTTCCATTAGTGGTAAAAAAAACAAATCATATACTAAAAACAGACCAGATCCATAATATGTTATTAAAGAGACATTTTATTTTGAACATCTACGTAACAACCTCAATTTAAGTTGCTGGCGCAGGTATGAATTTACATACTACATTTACTGTATATACTGATGGCTATACACGCGAGTTTAGGATGACAACATAAGATGGAAAGATCGAAATGCTTTCACTATTTAAAGCTTTTTTTCACTTGTGTCGTAGGTGGTGTCCAGGTTCCGTCAGGGAGGCTTCAACACACTGGTGTCAACCTGTGTCGGGGAGGAGGGGCTTGACATCGGAGAGGTGGACCTCATTGTTTGCTTCGATTCACAGAACAGTCCCATCCGCCTGGTGCAGCGAATGGGGCGTACTGGACGTAAGCGGGAGGGACGAATTGTTGTCATCCTGGCTGAGGGACGCGAGGAGAGGGTGAGTGTTTGAGTTGCATCGATAAAAGCAAGACACAATGAGCCGCGGACCTTTTGAGTTAAACGTTAAGTGTTCTACCAAATGCACATAACCACACAGATATCCACAAAACCACCGATACTTAATGTTTAACCTCTGTTTTCCTCAGATGTACAACCAGAGCCAGAGCAACAAGCGCAGCGTAGACAAGTCCATTATCAGCAACAAAAGGGGTTTCCACATGTACCCCAACAGTCCCCGCATGCTGCCCGAGGGGGTGAACCCCACCATGCATAAGATGCACATCATCTGTGGCCAGTTTGACCAACGGGAGAGCAGCAGGCGGCCTGTCAGGGGTCGACAGTCCCGATCCGAGGGTCGGGCCTCTCTCATCCACCCTCAAAACCTGAGTGAGTGATAAGACAGGCAGATTTTGCGCATACAGAATGAAGATGGAGAAGAAAAGTTACCTTGATTAGAAAAACTGCACATTTCTGAGTTTGTCTGTGCCTAATGTGGTAGTTCGGCAGGCCAGTGCAACGTCGGATGGGTTTCTGAGCAGTACTGAATATTCCCTCTGGGCGTCCACCATGAGGCTGGAGGAAGATGAAGCTCATCCAACCCTGAAACTGTCCCGTTTCATGTCCCTGCCCAGTGATCTACCACCTCAGGTTTCTTTCTTTCTCTTGTCTCTGTTGTACAGGTCTGAAAAGTACCAGCCCATAGAAGACAATCTAAATGAAGATAAAGTTGTTGTGAGCCCATTTTGAGGCTAGCATACCTATCCAGGCCTTGAAACCCACATACAGTGTAGTTTTATTTATCAAGACCCTTTTGCAGTGTAGACTCTAACATACAAAACCGTTTAAAACAAAGGGTTGTTTGGCCAAGATATGATGCGACAGCCTGCTGCCATCGTCAAATATACCATTAAGGCACATTGAAGGTAATGAAATTTAATTAAGACCATAACGTGTTGTAGAAGTTAAGTTTTTGACAATGCATGGTGGCAGCCTTTTAGTTTGCTGTGATTTCAGGTTTACTAAATCCTAACCCCAAGGTTTAAGCATGTGCAAGAACCTTGCTATATTTCCCTTTTGTCTTCTGTTAAAAGCTTGAATATATTGTTAATATTTACTTACCTTTATGATGTAATTTGATGTCCCATAGGAGGAAGTTTCCAAAAGTGGACCACCGTCCAGAGACCTATCTTTGTGGGAATGGAGACACTGGCAGCACAAATCGCTTCCTACCCATGATGTTGATCATTCCCTCCGCTGCCACCACTTCATTAAGGTGATGGAGCTCATAGACAGCATGAGAGAGGAAAATGAGGTGAGAAGAACAACAACAAGTTAATGTATGATAATATTGCCGTATATTAATTCTGTGAGCACCAAGATAAAAGGTAATGTAGCCCTACTCTGTGGCATGAAGGATAATATCTGAACTTGGGTCTTTAGTGTCTCAACAGCTCAATAAGTTAGTCAGATGAGCATGGAACCACGAATTCAAAGTAAATGCAAATTGTTAAAACATCTTGCAAAACATTTGCAAACATTTTTCATAAAGAAAATACAGTAGTCTGTGTTTTTGAAAGGGAGACCAAACTTTATAAACACACCATGCTGAAAGGAGTCAGCTGAGTTTAATGAGAACAGATTGTGGTTTGTTTTGCGTGACTACATCCATCGTTTTGAGCTAGAAGGCAAATTCCTGGCATGATGAACAGGCTCCATAGTTAAAAAAGATTTTTTTAAATATATATATATATATATATATATTTAAAAAAATATGAAAAAATAAAAAACATTCTTTTTGAAATATCAGTAGAAAATCGGGAAGTGTAGCACTGGAAATATAATGTGCATTTTGATCAAGATGTACTTTTACTGATGAATGCCAACATATTTTCTGTAGTCAGGTGAACTAGTTTTTCTCCCTCTAATAACGCTGCTACAAGAGCGTTTTGTTTTCTGCTGACCTGATAGCAGATTGGCTTGTGGTCTTTAGCTGTTGGTTGAAAGCAATCTTTTCTGGTAGTTTGAATGGATCAGTTATATCAGTAAGGACATCAGATCTAGTAGAAGTAGTTACACAACAGTTATTATGTTGAATCTTCATAATGTCAACAGGAAATATGTTTTACAGATTCAAAAAGCATGCTGTTGTGGTTTTATAAGCAGTACCTGTTTTTTTAAATTAGCCATTGTACTCTTTCTGACTTTGTTTACATTTGGCCTATCCCTTCCCAGTATGCATCATATCACTTCCAAATATTGTTTTTAAGACCGTTTCAAGCCTCCTTGTCTCACCATCTGCTGTTTCACAAGAGTGTACCATCGATAACACCTCGGAGTTGGTTCAAATCCTTGAAATTAGGTCACAGATTATGGTAAAACTGACTATTGGTTGAACTAACAAGTGGGCTTTTATTACCTTTTTTGTCCCCAACGTGTGGTTCACCAAACTAGGGAAGGAGAGAATTAGCCCACCAGTAAAAACAAAACTGGATTACAGGGCGAGATGGCAGCTAATGTCTTGCATGCCTTCATTGATGAATTCAGGTTATGAAATACCCAGTGAACAAAAACAAACTTCAATTCAGACATTTGGTCAAAAAACATCTCAATACAACATTATTTTAACCTAAACCGTAAACCTGAACCCTATTATTATTATTATTATTAGTATTATTATTGATAATAATATTACTATTATTATTATTAATAATAATATTATTATTGTTATTATCAATTTTGTCATCAGTTACAATGATCTTTAAAGGATTGAGAACAGGCCCCGTTATACAACTGAAGCATATTAGTTTACATGCTAGCGTGACTATAGCATTTAAAATGAACTACTAAATGAACATTAGCTGTGAGCTTGTAAAATACTGTCATATGATTATTAACATCAATACTGTGTTGCCGGTATACTGTTACAACCCTACACTACAGTTATGTGTACACACTGTTTAATAAGTAGGTCTGATTGTTTTGTATATTCAATTTGGCTAGATGTGCTTTATAGAAGAATAATCCTGTAATTTACATGTTAAAAAAAATACAGATCAGGACATAAAATGATTAGTAAATAATAAATCAATGTTAAGTGGATTAGTAAAATTCAACCACAGGTGTAAACTAGCCTGTATCTTTAAATTATTAAAACCACGTAAACCTGGGATTTTCTTTAAAATGGTGAACTTTTAACACCTAACGCAGCTCTGTCAGCTCCTTTTTGGTTTATTTCAACAGGGAAACACCGTTGATAAAGTTCGTATTGTCTTCAATTTCGTCAGTGGAAAGCCTCGCCTGTTGAAAGTATTCAGCCCACATGGGAAACTGTGTTAATTACAGCTTAACCCAGCCGTACCCAGTGTTTGCCTCCAGGGTTGTTTGTCAAAAAAAAGGGAGGGAGGTGTAAAGAAATGATTGTTCATATGTTGTTCGTTTTTCTTTTTAATTGCTTGTCACAGTAAATACCGCATTGACTCCAGTGGTGGAGTTATTGAAAATAATGACAATATATATGATTTACAGCCTGTAAAATGGCTGACTGCCACTGGTGTGTCTTCTTGTTGGAGATGAACATTTTAAAAGCTGTCTTTACATAAGTGTGTTTCCAAACACTGCTGATGAGGGAGGCACTGCCCTTCATACTGACACCAGGTCTCAAAGGAGGAGCCTGCTGATCAAGAAGAGTCTGTTGATCGCTCCACCACTTTGGTTCAGACTGAAATATCTAATATCGATGAGATGGAATGTATGCATATAATACAGAAATAAATAATACTATACCTGATATATTCTGTAATATAATAACTAAAACTAGCAATTATACAATGTAAAAATAGTATTTTTACTCTGTTACATTTTTACATGTAACAGAGTATTTTTTAAAATACTCTGTTACATGTAAAAGTCCTGCAGTCAAAATCTGTGGGGGTGAAGCTACCTTTAATTACTTTTTATATTGTTGGGTAGTTTAATATTTTAGAAGCTAATCATTGATTTTTTTTTTAATATGAAATCTTAATATGAAAAGTACAAAGTAACTACAGCAGTCAAGTAAATGCAGTCAAGTAAAAAGTCAAATATTTTCATTTGAAATGTAGTAAAACTACAAAATACAAAACACAGTCGAGCACAATTATAAGTCCAGTACTCGAGATGGTGTACTTTGTCACATACCTCCACTTCCACCAAATTTAATTAAAGTAAATGTTTAGAAATGTTTAATCTGAATCTGGATCATGTTATGCATAAATAATAATTGGATACCTGTGTCTACAATTTTTTTTTTTTTATTCAAGTGAGTGCTGCTATATGAGCCAAACTATAAAATATATCCTTTCCATTAAATTGAGTTAAAATCTGTTTTCAATGTCTGAGATGCAAAACCTCTTTGTAAGATGTTATTAGTTTATAATTCATTTAAGATTTGAAAAAAAGACAGAAATTCTATACCTGCAGTGTCTTGTTGGTTTCCTTTTTAATATGGCAATATTACTCGTTTTTCAACATGGTTTCAACATTAACTCTCCATTTGGTGATGATGAATTTAGAAGATTCAAGAGGTTGTACTATATAGTTAGTATTGCTTTTTCTGATCATGAACAGTATAGAAGTCCCGTACAGTAATCATCCATACTTTTGACAAACAGATGTGTTCCTATTAACGCACAAGCAGCCTCTCCTCCAGCTACACTCGTCTTTACTCTGCACGGGAAAACATCAGCCACGGCTCACTTGCTTGGCCTGGATTTGCTTCTAGAAATAAAAGAAGGAGAACAACAAAATAAAGCACCTGACTGAAAATCCAAACTTTAGTTTTTTTCTTATAAATCTTGCCCACTCATGTCCTCCTTCGGTCAATAGCCTTGCACTCAAAAAGCCATTCATTTAATTTAAGGCCATTTTCTGTCTGGGTGGGTTCAAAAACAATGCTGTGTTTTTCCCTGCGCTGCCTCTTTCTCTGTATGATGAGGAGACACGAGGCAGGCCGGCCTCCTCTCCTGTGATTATGTAACGCTTCTCTGAACTCTGTTACATAAAGCCAGGAAGCTGGAAGTAGGTTGGGCAGAGATGACCTACATATGTAGTGTACTGGGCTGAGGAGGGGAGAGCGGCACAGCAGGAGATCACAAAACGGATACAAAAAAAAAAGATAAAAGAAGACAAACCGTTTAAAGAGAATTAAAGTGCTGGTAAATTATAAACTAGACTTCACATTTACAAATGAATTATTCAGATATTGCTGATTATCAGCATATACAGTTGATATTTAATGTAGAATATTTAATGTTTGATTGTGCTTGAGTTGTTTAAAGTGTAAGACACTTCCAGAACCTCAAAACATGCCATGGCTTTAAGTACATGAGAGCTTTTTATGCAAAACTTGATATACCATTTTGCATTAATGCAACAAAGACAGAAGTTTGGGGATTATTATGATACTTTTTTTTTCGGGGAAAAAATCAAACTCCAATGTATTTTTGTGACATAAGTATTCTGTCTCACATTTAATTCTTCCTTATTGTTGTTGACCAAACAGCTTGACATTGTTGCTCGTCTATTATTGCCTGCTGACGTCAGAAGAAGCTTTTATAAAAGCCTCGAACTCTTCGTCGGCCTTCAGATCATCTTTTGAGAATTTATTAAAATGGTTCTCGGGTTGTCATATAACCAGCAACTTCATAGCAACGGATGCCAAAGTCCCTCTAATCAATAGTTTGCAGTATTTGCTGCGTCATTTGAATTAATCGCAGCTTGTGTTGTCAGTTGATCTGCAGCTACCAATTTTAGGACAAAGAAATTCCAGGATTTCTTATTCTGAGCCCGAGCAAGTTTGGAAAAAAAGTCATGCAGACTGATCAATATGGATGATGCATAATTTGTGCGTGTTCATGAGCATCCCATTTGTCTGATCCTTGTAGTGCAATGAGATGGTCAACAGAGCTCCTCTTCATCATTCAGTCTGAAACGACATGAACCCTCTGATCCTCTCTCGCTGGCCTTTTTCATAAAGTTTATTTCGGTCCGCGACTCTCTCGATCTACAGACCTAATCTGATCATTAATTAATTGTTTGTCAGGGGTAAAGGGTAATCCTGTGTGAATCCAGTTCCACTCATTATTTTACTGAAAAGGTGTAAAAACTCACTATAAATGAGATATTAAAATTAATCTACAATGGGGGATGTTGATTATTCATTCCCTCAGTGTCGACTAAACCCTTGAATACCTAAAAGCCTCTGCTCCATTTTTCAAGGGGATTGTGGTGTTTTCAGGACGTCCTGTGGCCTCGCTCTTTGTGTTAGCTATTAGCAAAACTGTGTCTGTGGGACACAGGAGTTTCAAGGATTTGTTCAAAATGGATGAGCCAGTAAAAAAAACTGATTTAGTCATCATATTTGGGGTAATCCTTTCACAATATTTTTACAATACTAACTGCAGTACAGTAACATAATTGAGAGCATGTAGTATAAATACAACTTTCTGTAGAGACCTGCTGTTCATTTGTGGTAGCTAATAAAAGAAGTTCTGTGTTGATGCTTTTGTTGAAATACCCAATTTATCAATTCAACAGTGATGAGTAATAACTCCCAAGATGAAGAAACATCACAAAGCTCTTTTAAGAGATCTCATGCGAACAGAACAGCCGCTGGTGTAAAGCTTTGGTTTGATTATTCAAACCTCTCCTCATCCAGTTTGATGACTTGTGGACTGATCTACTGCAGAGGGTTGGAACATTGTAATTACCAAATATTTCAGTTGCTAATTAAGAGCAATTGGCCAGATTAACATTCACATTCACACGGGTGAAAGGGCGCATGTGTCACTCATAACATTAACAATGGCTCTGTTGTCATGACAGCATGACAGTGAGCCAGCATGCACAAAACCAGAACCCTGAAACTGAAGCAGCAAACAATAAAATTATCATTAAATGGACAAATGAATTTTGTGGCACAAGAAAAGAAGCCCCACCATCAAAATTCTGAATACACAACTAGAAACTGCTTTCTCTCCAAAACTGATGTACAGGTGTTGTATTACATAAACTAATTATTGATAACCACAAAGTTATTTATATTTTCTGACGCTCTTGTACTTATAATGAGGTGTAACAATGGAGATATATTTAATATTGATCATCTCGGGGAAAATACAATATCCTGATCTAACTTTCTGTGAGAACATGTTAGTCAATTTACATGGTCAAAAAGTATAGATTTGGATTTAACATTGTTAATAAATAAAAAAAATTAATTGATTAGTCAAATTTAAACAGGCCTATATTTTTAATTATGATCAGCTAAGCTACAAAAAATCCATATTTTACTTTTTATCTAGAGTTCAAACTGTTTTATTTTATATGTGAGTAATGTACATGGCCAATAATACAGATCAGGACTTCAAATTATTAGCAATAATTACATTTTAAAATGTATTGAAAATTATAGTAAAAAAAAAAATGTATTCAACAGAGGTGTAAACATGCCTCTATATTTAAATTATAATCAGCCAAGAAAACCACTGTAACCTGGTGTTTTCTCAAACATTTGGAATTTTTCAATTGTGAATGGTAGTAAGTTGCATTGTCAAAAATATACAGAATTGGACTTTAAATAATTAATAAATATATTAATTTCGAAACAAAATATGATTCAATATTATAATGTGTTCTAAAGAATTTACAAAATATAAACGTATTCAAATCTAATATATAATAATCAAATACATATCCTGAATCAGACAAAATTTGTCTCCTGCTTTATCACAGATAAACAGATTTTGTTTCATCCACACCTAAATTAGCATTGAGCAAGGCCTCCTCTTCTCTCCCCACTTGTATTCGTCATAAAATAAATGATATTTCTGCGTTACGATGGTGTCAGAAGACGGGTTTGAGGAGCAGTGGAGTAACAAGTAGCTAAATAACAATTTCCTGTAGCATGTTAGTATTCCCTTTTTCAAAATATACGAGCTCTTCAGCAGTTTAATTTTCCATTTTGTTGTTTCAAATTGATGCAATTAACAATGCTAACACAGCTGTCTGTTGATTTATATTCAACAGGAAAACTCCTTTTGATAAAATTTGCATTATCAATAGTGTTGGAGTGTTTATTACAGCGCTCGCACTCGAGTGTGCACGCGAGTGTGAGGGTTGTTTGTCTAAATAAAGGAGGGAGGTAGCACATGGTGTGAAGAAATAATTGTTCAGGTGTTCACAGAAAATATTGCAATGACGTGAGTGGGTTATTGCCAATCTAAATGATCTACAGCCTGGATAATGGCTGACTCCCACTGTCTTTTTGTTGGTGATGAACATTACAAAAGCTGTCTTTACATAAGTGTGTTTGCAAACACTGCTGATGAGGCACTGCCCTTAGTCATAGAAACCTGCTGATTAAGAAGAGTCTGTTGGTCTTTCCACCACTTTGATCCACACTGAAATATGTATGAGCTGGATTGCATTTTGTACAGACATTTGTGGTCCCCCAAGTGGAGGATCCTGCTGACTTTCGTGAGCCTTGTCAATTTACTTTTTGTTTTTTACAGACTACTGAGTGTAGAGATTTCAATAATCAAAAGCGGATGAACTTAGGGCGTTACCTCATTTTAACCAGACCATCAGCAGAAAGGAATGTTTTGATTTCACAGAGACTTCTATCTTGGAGTAAATCAAGTTGGTGTCTAAAAATGGTAAACAACAGTTTGCCAGTCAGCGCTTTGACACGGAGTTGAATGGGTGGTACAGTAGGCGGGTGACACCATGTGACGCTTCTACACGTAGTGACCTGTTGGCGTAGAGACACAGCAGAGTCTTACCAACTCTATCTGGATCAAAAAACAACTGTCACCTGTCCAAGCGGCATACATGGAAGCTTGGTCGTCTACACTAATGCACAGTTTTATAACATAATAAATTTGGAAATGACCAATGTCCTCACTGTCAGAGGGTCTGTTATGCACAGTTTCCCATTTGAACAATGCTTAGTGACATTTGTTTCCATTCAAATCATTCCGCCTCTATTGAGTGTGAAGCTTTATTTAATACAGTGACATAAGGTCTTCTCTAATCTAGTTGTATGGCCTTCTTTGGAGGCAAAACCAGTATTTTGCTCTCCATACACACTCCTTCTCTCCCTCTCACTCTACATTAGGCAACTTGTTCTTTCTTATCTGTTCAGTGAGCATCTTCATCCTGCTGGTCACAGGTTCGATTGCACCCCGTCAGCCCAAGCAGGATACCACTCTCGGTGAATCACTTCCAGGTCATATGGCTTGCAAAGGTGACAGGTGCTGGGTGATTATGATGTGTTATGTGCTTAAGATACAGCAAGAAAGCGATGGAAGAGCGTCTTAATCTTGGGCAGATGAGTTGTTTAAAGTGTAAGACACTTCCAGAACCTCAAAACATTCCATGGCTGACAATACGTTGCCACGTTCGTCAGCCAAACAAATAAATGGGAGGCGTTACGTCAGACTTTTGCAAGTGCTCCATGTGTTGCTGCAATGTGACAACTCTTCATAGGACACTTCCTGACTCCATTACTGTATGAGATTGAACCGACAAGCTGTTTGATTGGTGAACTGGCTTGTGTCACATGTGTCGTAAAAGGGTTGGCAAGTCCAGAGGCTGATTACAACTCCCTGACCTTGGTTCTCCTGCTGAGGCATATTTCTGATGCAATTCTTTTGTGTGTGTGTGTGTGTGTTTTTTTTCAGGGAGAGTGTCGTTATGAACAGGAGCTCCTTCCTTACCTCCAGAAAGCGGATGCCGTTGGCCATGTGAAGAAAGGTCCGAAGAAGCAGAAGGGCACAAAGACTTGCACTAAAACTACCCAAAAGAAAGCCAAACCGTCTCACTCTACGTTATCTGATGTGGAATACTTCGACGAAAAAAGCGATTGGGAAAATACACGAGGAAGGATCACAGCTTCCACATTCACCGAGACAAAACAGAGACTTCTTGTTGCACATGATACTGAGGCGTCTTATGATGACATCACAGATCACCCAGGACCTGAGGCAATTTGTACTCTTCCCTCGAACAATGTCTGTCCCGAGGCTGACATGGACGATGACTGTGTCATTATTAACGAGGATGTCGTAAAGTCAGCGCCCACAGTTGGTGAGGCTGTAAATTATGACAAAACGTCACAGTTGATTACAAAGATTGATGAAGATGAAGATGTCGAACTTCAGGCCATGTTTTACCTTCCTAAATGGGATTCGGCACCTCCTCTGTCCTTTGCTAAACTCCCAGGAAGAGATCGGAGTCTGAAGGTCATCCTGGCCAACGTGGCAGAGCTCCTGTCCCGACCTCCACCGTCACCCGCTTTAGATTTAGTGGCCGACATGGCTGCTCCATCACTTCCTCCCTCTCCTCAGTGGCCTCATCAGCCATTCCAGGTCAGCTTCACACTGGATGTGGACGACAATGATGATGATGATGATGATGATGATGAAGTGATGATGAGTGACGTTGACGATGCCCCCCTGAGGGCGGACTCAGACGAGCCTCCAGTTGATGAGGAGGACAGTAAACTGTCTCACGACTGGCCTCGTGAGGAGCAGCAGCAGCAGAGTGTCAGCAGGAGCCGCGTGGCGGCAAACAGTCCGACCTGGGATGAAGTTTTTGGGGAAGAAGAAATTAATGATAATCAGGATGTAAGGCCTAACAGCATGGAGACAGATGATGTGGTTTACAATGAGGAAGGGGTTGGTGATGCAGCTGAGAAGTACAAGGAAATAAATATTACGAATGATGGCAAGACGGAGGAAAAAAAGAGTTGTGATGATGTGAGGAACGAGGAAATGCCAGACTTAACGCGTGGTGGTGGTGGTGGTATGAAACATGACCGGGACTTTCAGTGCAGAGCTCAGATGGACGAGAGCATGGATCTGTTTGGGGATGACGAGGCCTTCCTGCAGATGACCATCCCAGACATCTCCACTCCTGGCGCCACGTCCCGGACATCGGCTACTAACAGCGCAAAAAAGATGTCTCACGCTTTACACACATTTACCCCAACAAACCCACGTAGCACTGCGCACGCAGCTGAAAGCCCGCGTAGATTAAACACTGATGATTTAGCACACACAAAGCACACAACTCACACTCCGCGCGCCCTGCTGATAACTGCAACTACCCCGAGCACCACAGAGACAAAACACACAGCCGCACCGAGTACATCTGTCCCAGACAATTCAATGACAGACAAGGTGATCAAAGCTCACTCATTTGACAGCACCCATGACTACTACTCCGTCAACTTTGACCTCGGCTATTCACTGGAGGACTCCGACGAAGCGGAAGAAGAGGCCGGTCCTGCCCCGTGGATATTGACCTCTCCAGAGCCAAAAAAGCCGGCCGACTCCGCAGCGTCTTTGCCAGCCGTCTCAAACTCCTCCACTCCCAATAGCAGCTTCCTTAGACAGAGAATGCCTCGACAGTCCAGTGAATCCAAGATCTCTACACCAGACGTGCTTTCAGAACATAAGAAGAGAGAAACGTTGTCTCTTCTAGCTTCACCTTTGGTGTCTACAGTGTGTGCACTCCCATCTCCAATCACATCACCAGGAGTTCGGCGGATGCTTGTGCCCGGCTTCACCGGGCCTCGCACCCCGTCGTTGGTCCCGAGCTTAAAACAGGGACGACTGGAGGAGAACTCCCCTCCTCATCCAGGTCTGTTTACCTTTCCAAAAATATTATTCCTAAATTCAAAACATCTTTATACTGGTATCATTTGTTTTGCCATGCTTTAGAGATTTCTGATTTTTTTCTGTCTGACCAACCTTTCATCTTAGTGGAGGGCAACAGTGACAGTGAGGATGAAGTGGTGGTTCATAAAAGAAGACGTCAGAACAAGGTCAAACCTTTGTCGTCCCCGGACGTGGTGAGCAAAGCCTGTCGATATCAGAGCTGCAACTAATGTTTATTTTTATTATGTTTCTAATATGTCGATTGTTTTCTAGATTAATCATTTGGTCTAAAGGATATTGTGAAAAATGCTAATCACCAGAGCCCATGGTGATGTTTTCAAATGTGTCCTGACCAACATTCCAAATATATTCAGTTTACTATCGCAGAAGAAAATATTCACATTTAAGACGGTTAATTGTTTAATTTTCCAATAGTTGCACCTCTAATTGATATACATTATCTTTTTTTCTTTTCACAAGATTAATGAGATAAGATACAAAAATATGGTCACTTAAATTTTTATCTTTTTGTCTACATAATACAAATACCAAGTAAATAAAAAAAAACGTCAACCTGTGTGGTACAGCGACTAATACAGGAGATATCTGATTCAGACGACTGCCTCTGTCCATCCCCTCCAAGGTATCTGCAGTTGTCATGGCAACAAGTCGGCAAGCAGTGAAGAAGCATTTGTAGCTCTCGGAATGTCACAACATATCTTGATAAATATATATGAAAATCACATACCTTGCGCTGTTTACAGGTAATGTGTATGTATGTGAAATGTGACATGTTTTGTCTCTGCTAGTCAAAGATGTCCAGTGATGTGGACTCCCCGTACCCGGTGGCTGTGAAGAGGAAACGTGCAGCTGCACTTAATACTGTAAGAGTTACTTCATTAGCAGTCAATAAAGCCTCATGGTTCAACCTGTTAGGCACAGTCAATTTGATTTAAATACTTTCACTTTGTGCATTACTTACTAATTATTATTATTTCCTAACAGTTTGAGAAAGCATTTAACAGTGTTGGACTCATTTGTTCTCCTCGTTGGTCTCCAGTCTGATGAAATGGAGGGTGAAGCTGTTTCTGATGATGATTTCCAGAATGAGTCTGTGTTCACACGTAGAACCACAGCAGACAGAGCTGAGAGGAAAAGCATCCAACAAGGCAAAGCCAAGGTTTGTGTGACAGATGGCTCTGCAGAACGCTGTGATCTGAATCTGAATTATAGCATTTATTTCTCAAGTTTTCTTTTCCCTGCATGCAATGAATGGCACCTGTTGACACAAACTCAACTTCCAATTTTTCCAGCAACCAGAAACAAACAGAGTTTCTTGTACAGAAACTTGAATGTACTGTATATCATTAGTGTGCAAATGTATTCTAAAACTAAGAGCCGTTCTCTTACAGCTGATCTGTATACCTGGAGTAACTTTAAAAATGTATTTTGGGCCACTGGGGGGCAGCAGGAAACAAGTTACGAACACAACATTGACATATTATCTCTTTTAAAGTTGATCTGGCAAACTTATAAGCACATTTAGTCATTACAGAGCAACATATCATTCATTTAGAGTTGTGTTAGTTACCACCTGATTAATATAAGTCAAATATTCACTCTACATTAGCTCTGTTTTTGGTCTCCACAAACTCCCGAGGGAAATATCTGGTTATTTAGCTGTCAAAAGGTCTGCTATGAAAAACGAAAATACAATTATATCATATTTCAGACCAAATTTGACCCAATAATGACACCTTCCTCCCTCCATGAAAATGCTATGTCTATAAATATCACTCACAGACACATGTAGCATCCATCAAACTTGACATTATCCATTGTTTCTTTCTCAGCACCCCGTATGTCGGAAAGGGCACCAGTTCCTGGATGTAGAAGCAGCGCTGTCGGAGGAGGAGGGGGGGGCAGATGTGTCGTCTGATGAAGAGGATGGAGAAGAACAGAACCAGTCTCTTGAAGGCTTTGTGGTCGACAACACACACCTTTCACAGGGACTGAATGGTACGCCATGTTTATTCCAAGAAATGTGATTTTATTGTACCCTAAGTGGATTATATTTCAAATCAATAATTCACTAAAGTGAGTTTAAGTAGGCTGAACGAATTGTGCCATCGCATTTACACTTTGTTTTGTTCCCCTCTATGGCAGAATCAGAGATGCATGGCGTTTACCTGAAGTCAGTGAAAAGCCCTGAAGTCCAGGGAAAGTTCAAAATGTCCTACAGAAATCATCACAACATGGACATATTTTCTCAGGTATACTATATATTATATTCTCGGCTTTTCTTTACTCAATGGAAAAAAAAAAATCTGACTTTCAAAGAAACCAAATACAAAGAAGTTAAGTCTAATTATTGACTCCAGGTGCCTGAGATGGATGAAACGTACACGGAGGACAGCTTTGTGGTGGGAAGTGAGGTGGAGGAGGTGGAGGAAGTGGAGAGCGGCGAGGAGGACGCTGAAGACATTGAACTTATGCCCGAGGAATCATATGTGGCGGGGCGGAGGCAGTATGCCACCAGACGGCGTGTATTCTTACACAAAGCAAGAGCAGGGGCCGGCGCCAAGATTACAGATGGAGCTCCAGCAGAGCAGAAAGCTGGGGTGAAAACCAAGCGCGTCCGTGTCATACGCCTCGATGATTCGAGTGAGGAGGAGACGGAGGAAGTTGGTAAAAAGAGAGGTCTCACAAGAGAAGCGGATGTTGCTGTCCCTCTGTGGCCAAAGGCAGTACAGCCAGAGCCCAGCGGGCTACAGCAGCCGCAGCAGAAGCCCTCCTCCTCCTCCTCCTCCTCCTCCTCCTCCTCCTCTTCAACCGTAGCATCCAAGGTCTCGTTACTGAGCAAGGCACAGAGGTGCTCAGTGAGGGAGGACCAGCAAAAGGAAAGGTAAAGAAACTCTCGTACGGTAGCACATAAACATTCATCAACCACTAGAGCATCATTTTCTTTATCTTGCAGGTGTCGTCAAAGGTTAGAAAATCAGCATCTTCTCTCTGATGAGCTCGACTTCATAGAGCCAGAGTTGCTGTTATCCTCCAAGAAACAACCCCAGGTACGAGCAACGGTGGTACGAACACACACTTGTCCATAAGGTCATACGGTGTGTGTGTGTGTGTGTGTTGTTAAACCAGGCACACGGTCACTAAAACAAAGAAGTCAGTAAAACTTTAAATTGACTACATTGAGGTTTTCTTTCAGGTCCAGGCACCTCTTGCCACCTCCTCAGTTCCACAGATGTCCGCTGCACAGGATTCGTCGGTCGGCGAGCCCCCCGCCGCCTCCGCCCCGGTTTGCATTCTGGTGGACAGTCGCTGCCTCAGTACTGGCGTGGAGCTGATGACCAGCCTCCGTCAGCGCCACGCAGCCACCGTCCACGTCTGCTCACTGGACGGCAGCTACTTCATCGTCAGCAACCGCATGGCGGTGGAGAGGCACAGCCAGTCGGACTTGGCTGCGATGCAGAACCGCAAGCGATTGGCTGAAAGACTGAACAGCTTGCAGGGATTGTTTGAGCGCGTTTGTCTGATAGTGGAGAAGGACCGGACCAAGCCAGGTCAGTCGGACTGCTCAGTCCATGGCTCAATATTGAGCCAAATTTCATTAAACATGGGTGTTGTACTGTGTATTTTGACTACGGGGATGTTTTCGTAGTTTGCACAACAATTTGATTTACTTTGTGATATCAACACGTTTCAGTTCTTTATAATTGTCACCGTCACAGGCGAGGCGTCCCGCCCGTTTCAGCGAACGCGTTACTATGACAGCACTTTGACAGCTCTGGTGCGTACCGGGATGCGCTTGCTGTGGAGCGATGGCGCCGAACAGAGTGCCGGCTTATTGGCAGACCTGGCACGGCTGGAGCAGCGTAAAGGTCAGGGCATCGCCGTACCGTTGGAGGTCAAAGGGCAGCACAGGGAGCAGGCTCTGCAGCTCTACTTGAGCCTGCCCTCAGTCAGCTACATCCACGCACTCAGCATGAGCCACAACTTCAGATCAATTGGCCAACTCATCAACAGGTAAAGGAAGACTGTGTGCCATGTACTGTGGCAAAAAGAACAGACGCCTTATTTCCCCTCTTGTTCACACAGTATAACGTCTTTTGTTCCTCCCGCAGCTCCATTGAAGCCATACAAAAGGGAGGCTGCATGAGTCGACCCAGAGCCGAGGACATCTACCGCTTCCTGCGCTACTCCTGCGACTCCTTGTTCATGAACACATCCAAAGCAGGAAAACCCAGGTAGCGGCGTGGAGGAGAAACACTGTAGGAAAACAACAATCTGAAATGCCTTTATTTGTCCACTACTTTCTCTTTCTCCGCTTCCCCTGCCCTTCTTTTTGTTGTTCTTCCTTGTTTGCAGTCTCACCAGGGACCAAAGGATGACAGGTATATAATACGTACCGTAACTGATCTTTCTGAAGTTGTATCTCAATGAGAGAAGTGCCTCAGTGTAATCATTCAACCTTCTTGCACAAGTTTAAAGGGAAACACTATACACCTCAATTTGTTTGTCATATAATACCATGGGTTTCTTGATATAAGAAATTTGCTTTATGCTGTATTTTTTTAATAATTTGGGTGAAGTGTTTCCCTTTAGACTCGTGCCAACACTAATCCAGTCAGATGGTGTTATATACTGTGATCATAAGAACTCAATCAATATTTGATTGATACTTGAATAACTTATTGTTTCTACCAAATCATGTATACGTTTGTTTACAATGCTACTCTAAAAGAAGTAAATATGGTATCAAATTTCTTGAATAAACATGGCTATTTTTGTACATTAGTGTCCAAAAGTGTTTGTGTGTATATTAAGCAGAACCTGTGATACCCACGTATCACCACTCGAGGTCAGTCTTTCATTTCTTTAACAGGACACATCTCTGGATTTCTCTAGGGTCACTTACTGGACTCACTTAATACATACATCCATTCTCATAACATATTATAATGTAGTTGAACTGTACAAAGAACTGTGTCTTTCAGAAAACAATGTGATTTTTATTTCACCATTCTCTCAGAATACTACATAGCGTGCATGCTGTAAGATATCGTATATAAACAAGCACAGAAGATGAAGGCACATTAGACAGTTAAATCAGCCTTTTTACAAAGACGTCAACAATCATGCAAAATCCACCAGTACAGTCAGACAAGTCTAGACAAAAACCTTTAAAAAAAAGGAAAAAAGGAAAAAAAATCTAAAGCCTATTCAGAATTCACACCTTTAAACTTATAAAGGATGATATGAAAACAAAAACCACCAAATTCACAGTATGTACAACATGATGTCATTGGGCAACCCAATGCTGTTGTTTCAGACCAGTCAAACATCTGCCACTCTTTAGAAAGAAAAACAACAGCAGTTAAGAACTGCAGACACAAAAATGTGTGAAAGGAAAGTAATAGCTCCAGCGATTTTGATACTTGTGTCACCTGCAGGTAGGTTTACAAAGGCATTTTTTTTGTGCATGACCGCAGTTTCATTGATTTGTTATCGTTGACTTTTCAAACCTGGAAAATGTAAAACATCTGTGAACTCAAGCAGCTGTTAACTGAGGAAAGTACAGAGGTCAAATCCCTCTAGGTCAGTGTGTCCACCTGTCCTTTAATGACTATCCTGGTTAAAGAGGGAAGCCGAGGTGTCCTAACTTTATTTGGTTTGGCCAACGATTAGAGTCAGGAAGTAGAGACAGTGAGAATGTTTAGCAAAATAGGTTGGTTCTAAGTTACAAATATCTGTCTTTGGCAGAATAGTAAGCGCTTGACAACAAGTGACTTATTCTCGTAACACTTGTGTGGTCTGATGGTCAAATGTCATCTCGGATGCATAAAAGTGCAGAAGTACTAAACATTTTCTTTTGTTAAACTTGCAAATCAGCAGCTACAAAATGCTAAATTTGCAGCTGAAAGTGTTCAAATTGCCAGACCTATTACTTCCTCTGCCTCTAGGTGGCGCAGGCTAGTGTGTAAGGAACTGTTCTGACAGAGCCACACCTCCGCCTTGAGGAGGATGTGGAGCCCGACATGTGCAAACGACACACACACAAGATTTAAAAGCCCACTATTAGCCATCCATCCTTGCGTGACACTGTAACAGAATCGTGCAATACTTGGAAATACAAAATTCTACAAAAAAATCGATTGCAAACTCTGATGGCCAAAAATGGTTTCTAACCGTACATGGACTCATCATACCATAAGGTGCTTTCTTTGGACACTGTACGATGTCCGCAACAAAAAGGTTAAAGTCGGCATAATGGCTTTGGACAATGATTGTGTCATATAATTACATATTTCATCACACATGCTTTTGTATCTGAACCATGTTTGTCATACTGCAATGAGCCAAAACGGAGCCGATATTATTTCCACCAATTAAAACTTCAAACAGCATCAAGACAGTGGCTCAAATTCTTATGACTTCTCATAGGAAAGTTGAACTACATACAGTCATAACCTCAAAAAAATAACAATGATATCTATAGGTAAAATGCTTTCTTTGTCTTTGTAACCATTATGAAAAGATGCTGTGTTCACACTATATGGAGGTAAATAGTGAGGGGGTGACTTGACCTGGACAGCATGGAGGTAACATCATTTATTGGTTAACAGCTTAAAATTATTTAATTGAATCTTAAAATCCCATTCATTTTACTGATTGAAGTTTGCAAAATGTAACACAAACATGCTAAACTTTGTAGACTATTTTTGGTAATCAATAACTATCAGTGAATGCTCTACAAGTTTAGGCATGTCTTAAAGTGGAGAACAGTTGTTAACACAGCATTAAAGACAAAAGTGTTACTTTTACTCCAAGTTTTAAGAACATCTGAAACTGTCCCTGTACATCGGTGACGATTGTAACAGTTTCCTAAATTACTTAAAACTCACAAAATGTGTACAAAAACCATGGACTATTAACCATACCATATTTACAAGTGCAACCGTTATCTTAAAATATATATTATTTAAATAACACACAGGGTCACTTGGCTGAAGCTCCATGGGCTTACCTCGGGTCAGTTTATCTTTCTCATAATGGACATCAGTTAACAGATCATAGACCTGTATTAAGCTGCAACTTTCATCTAGATAAATGCTATATAGATTTGCTGACGCCTGTAGTAATTCTCTCTGCAGCACGATGCTCACATGCTGCTTGGCTGCGTCTGTGGCTGCAGAGGCTGCAGCTGGACGGACTGCGGCTCAGAGTCCTGAATGCTACACTCTTCTCCCTCGCGCATGTACAACAAAAATAGAGTCACAGTGGCAAATGTGGTGGCATTCACTGGAAACGCGCGGAGCAGAGTGGACGTGAGTCCACGCGTGAACACCCGCCACCCCTCTTTCTTTAGGCTCTGTCGGACACAGTCCATGATGCCACTGTACTGGTTGACACCGCCCACCCCGTCCGCCTGAAGGCGCGACTTGATCACATCCACGGGGTAGGTGGAGATCCAGGAAGCGATGCCAGACATTCCACCAGCAAACAACAGCTTGGGGATCATGTAAGGATCCTCCGGCTCACAGCCAAGGTAGCGTGTCCACATGTCATAGGCGAGAAAGTACACACCAAAACCAGGCGTCTCACGCAGCAGGGTGGTCACCATGCCGCGATTGATGCCTCGGATTCCCTCCTTGTTGTAGATTCTCACCAGACAGTCCAGGGAGTTCTTATACAGCTTCCTCTTCGACTTCTTCTCTCCAGTCCCTTGCAACTGCATGCGTGTCTTGGCCAGCTCCATCGGGCAGCAGATGACACATTGGATGGTTCCTGCAGACGCTCCGGCCAGGAACTGGTTGAGAGGCGTGTCGCGGCCAAGCTTGCGCATGGCGTTGCCCTGGACACCAAAAACTATGGCATTGATGAAGGCCAGGCCCATCATGGGAGAGCCGATGCCTTTATACAGACCGAGCATCTACAGACACAAAGACAGATTACTGGGACCAATGAGGGACGCATCAGATTATCTACGGAGACCAGCAGGTTTGAACATTTTATGATCATTTCTGCACACAATTCTAATTGATTAAGCTTGTAAGTATTTATAACGTATTGTAGCAGACCAAATCAATTCATTTTCAGATGGGAGCAGTGACGAGCTAGCAGCTGTGTTTTAATGTTGAGGTGTCCTAAAAAAAATTTCATTCATTCATTCTAAAATTAATTCCAAATGTCTGTCCTCTTTGTACTCATCATTTCGATTCTATATTTAAGGTGAGTTTTTTTTTTTTTTTTTTTTTTTTACTCTTGACAGCCAGCTTCAGCTGCTAGATACACACAGACAACTGTGCGATACACGGCAAAATAAAGAAAGTCAACAGGTCGTGACAAGATAAACGGATTAATTTTGTTTTAGAAATGAATGTCCATAAATATGAATGTGATGGAACAAATTGCTGAGAACCACTTTCAATTTGCATATTTTACTGTAGTAGAAATACAATCCAAAGCCTCCATGTGAGACACCACTTCGCTCAAATGGCATGGTGTGCAAAGCTTTATTTAGCCCATGCAGACAAAAAGGTCCTCACTGACCCTGGCTAACAGACGCCCCCTCTCAGCCCTCACACCCCATGTTAGGAACATGGTGGCTGATCATGGGCTGATGCATGTTTAGAGATGGGACTGTAACCGGACACTTTAATTAGAGCAGTGACCTCAACCGTGGCATAGTAGACAGTACATGGTGAAAGACATACGCATTTAAAAAACAGCCATGACATGTTTAAATGTAGCCGAAAAAAACAAAATATATGGACTAGTACAACATTAAGAGACATTTAAAACAAACTTACCGACTCCTGCCGTATGATTGACTGGAAGCAGTGATATGTCCCACGGTACAGAGGTCTGTCCACATTTTGAACTTGAAGCCTCACCTGTGGACGACAAGCTTCACGTTAGAGTCATACGATAGAGTAATAAGGCCAACAACAGGGCCACAACTACAAACCACATATTGTAACACAGATCTAAAGGGAAACAAGCAGGCAGAGCTTTGAAATGGTTCTTTGAGGGTCAAAAATATGTTAACGGATGCAACATAAGGGGGGGAGAAATAAACCGAGGATGAAGTTGTATGAGAAACCAAAATATCTTCTGTGCTTTATATTTCTATAACGCAAGACAAGACATTGGGTGAGAAAAAAAAAAAAGACCTCGACCATACTTACTAGGTCATATTTCCATCGAGAGGTTGTTTATTTCTCTCTCTCATCTACAAAACAGTGACACTGTTGCTGTTAAGACAGCCTCCCCAAGACACAAGCTCAGGGAGAAATGACATTGAAAGCAGGTATAAAAGAGCCACAATCAAACCACTGACCATCTCTGTAGGCCTCCCAAGTGGAGGCTACAATTTAAAACAATTGTGTGCTATATTTAAGCATTCCTTGTCTTTTTAAACAGATGTATTCAATTAAACGTTAGTGTTACAGAAATGGTAAAATGGGATGTCAGAAAACCACACCAATGTTTATATTCCCATTAAATTGACTTGAACGAGTGCGCTTCAAACCAAAAAGGAGTACCGCACAAACAAGTCTACTAACTATAGTGATTACAATACTTCATGTGACTTTATAGTGTAAGAGAGCGCCAGAGTTATTCATCAAAATGCAGAAGCAAATGTCCCCAAATAGCCTCTGATAAATGACAATTTTATTTTGATCTAAAAAAAGGGAAATGAGTTTAAATGTTCTTCTTCTGAACTTTGATGTAACCTGAAGTTCAGAACAATACTTTACAGTATACATAGAACTTGGTTGTTGACAAATAAAACACAAGCTGCACGAGTTAAAACAAAAGTATTTAAATAATAATAATAGCCCTACAGTCAGCAAGATCCCATTCTACTGTAGGATGACTGTAACTTCAGATTATCTGGGTTCAAATTCAAAGTGGTCTGACTTACAACACTATAACAACAAAGAACTGAATCATGCCATTGCCTAACATGAGCAAATAGTGAGGAAGATTGAACGGACACCCACCTTCACAGTGTCAAATGGATGTCCAACCAACACGCCAGCTGCACCTGAAAAACAAGAGGACGTTTTTAAAATCATATTGGAAAATACCAACTATGAAACAAGTGATTAGAAAAACGGCTTATGTGTGGCTCATCTCTCAACTGCAAACAGTCCAGGCCCGAGACTGAGCAGAGTAATCAGCTAGCCACTGCATCGTACCTGTGTCGAAAGCTTGGCGGTGCCCTGTCCTTGACTGAGCAAAAAATCCATTATACAACATTAACTTCTGACCATGTCATATCAGGACATATTAGCCAAGAGGTATACGATCATCAGAGGTATCTAATCTTCAAATTTGACGCCTTATGCACACAGCATTAATGGCATTTACCAATGCTGAATATAAACAGTAAGATACAAAAGGCTTTTTTAAACTAAATTATGAATTATTATGGTGCAGCACTATCGCATGGATATTCATAGGAGTTTATCGCAATTAAAAATGTACTCGTTTTGAGCTCCCTGTTACAAACTATGCATACACTTATTACTAAGGTGTGACCAACGTGCATTGAGACAGGCGCACAGGACAGAACATGTCTGAATTAGTGAATGAACAACAAAGCAGCCTGTAGTAGTGTGGGCGTAAATCAAAGCTAGCTTTAGGGGAAACTATCTCCAACTATGAGGAGCACAAATATGACTTTGTTTCAGGTCCTAGTATCTCTACATAGATTACTAAGGCTTATATAGGCTTTCTGGACATAACTTGTATCTCACCAGCGCTACAGTGAGACCATCTGGGGCAATTTGGGAAGAACTGGCCTTGAAGAGAGAGAGAGGAGAGGGGGGGGGGGACAAAACACCTGGCAAGATTCCCAGGGCTTCATGGTGAGGGTTTACTGGAACCACTGGCTACGAGTTACTTCCATTAAAACAGGAAGTAATTAAGTCATCAACCTATGGTCGAGAGGGTTAGTCTTGGAAATGATGATGAATAAGCATGAGAACTTATGACACCATGCCCCCCCCCCCCCCCTCCCACACACACACACACACACAGTTAAACAAAACGATGTGACACGTGCACGTTTAATACACACGAAACCAGCTGTTTCAAGGATGTCAACACCCTACATGCGAGCTATTGGTGAGGAATGTCGTTTCCTAAACCTAACCTCCACCCTCCTCCCGGTGTCTCCATACGAGTTGAGAGGTTTGAGTCTCCTCACTGTCGTTGTAGTTTGTTTGTACCGTTCCTCAGACGTGGCAGCAGCTGGGGGACAAACCTCCGAGCTCCACGCGCTCCCTTAAACAGTGAAGCTGGCTAACGCTAATTAGCTTGTTAGCTCAAGAAGCTAACCATCAACACTGGCTCGCTACTCACCTCCTATACAGCCCGCAGCGAAGTCCAATGCCATTCCTTTAAACAAGCTCACGGTTGAAACGTGTCACGCTAACTCGGGTGGCTGACAGACGAAGTGCACGTGGTGTATTTAGAGGGCACTTTGTGATAAATCTGCCAGGAAAATGTCTGGACTTCGTTATATACAAGCTCAGCCGAGCTGGTGAGCCGCTAAGCAAACCTCCTCCGGCTGCTGGTGATCAGGATGTAACCGCGCGGACTCTGAGCCTGGTTGAAACACGGTGACGTGAAGTATTTCGCCGATGGATCCGCACGCGCGCTCACTATTTCAAGTGCTCTTACTGACAGAAACTTTCTATATCTGCACCGCGGCTGCAGCAGGAGGAGGAGGAGGAGGCTCAAAGGAGAGAAGAAGAAGCGTGTTTGCAGTTTTACTTTTTTTTAAAGGAAACCAATCGGATTACTTCGAAGAAGACAACTCCCCTCGCCGGGTTCGTCCGCCCCTCGCGCCCATTGGCTGCAGCCGCGCTTAGCTGCAGAGGCGTGTTGGAAACCCTCGCTGCTGATCCTCAAAATCAACACTGTTATCGTGGTGGTCGTCATCAGCATGTAAGAGTGTCCGACTTTAACAGAGCTATGTATAGTAGACTCACACTGAACTTCATTCAGCCGTGTAGCGTGGTGAAATACTGCAAAGTACTGCCCTGCAAGTACTGCAAAGTACGTATATGTACTCAAGTACTGTTCATTTATGAAGTAATTGTACTTTATTTATATGTTATGCTACTTCTCAACTCCACTACATATTGGAAGCCAAATGGGCTTTTTACTCCACCACATTTCTTTAACAACTTTGCAGATTCAGAATATTAATGTAAACTATTTAATCAACTCATGAGTGATGATGTAATGTATGGATAAATATACCAGGTAGTACATAAATTAGCCCCATATTTACCAGCTGCAACATTAGTGCTAACACACTAATGCATCACATAAGAATCCATTTGAAAACAATATATTATTCTGAAATGGGCCATTCTGCATAATGAGTACTATTCCTTTTGGCACTTTAGTATATTTTGATGCTGATACCTTGCGCTTGTACTAAAGTAAGATTTTGAATGCACGACTGAGTATTTCACTCACGTTTTTTACCCTGTGGTATTGCTACTAATTACTTAAGCAAAAGATCTGACTACTTCCATCACTGAGAGGGACTGTCAGAGAAGTGGGGATTTATCTTTATAGTAATTTTGACCACATAATCTGTAGTATTGTACTGGTTGTAAAGCAGACTCTCTCTCTTTCCCTATAGAATCTATGGGGACACAACATATAAACTAATCCAATCAAAAATGGATTATCGACTAGGCAAAGTGAGTAATCCCAGCACTCATGCGACCCTGAAAGCTCCAGTCCCAACAAAATGTTTTCAGGAATATTCCTCAGCATCTCTATAAACTACGACATAGAAGTACTGATGAGCCTGCCAAGTATGACATCTTCCTCTCAGGCCTGACTGCAGAAGCCCCAAAACCAAAGTACTATGGCCCCATCTACTGTCCACTACCATTGCCCATAATGGATTTATTATATTGTAAATTATATGAAAAAATACAGCTTGCACAATTGGAGGCAAATTGTTACATCTTTGGACCAGAATGTTTGTTTTTATAGTGTAATTTTAAACATGTTCAAATGTATCCTACAGAGTGGAAAGTGGTGCTGCTGGCATGTAATTTGGCACACCCATGGACCTGATCAAAGCTCGTCTCCAGACGGATCGGTTTGTGGAGTGCTTACCAACGCTTTCTGTTTTACTGTATCACAAACATTATCATCTGAGAGACTCGGTGTCTTCTCAAAGGGCCTGACTCTCAGCCTTCCAGGTCAACATGTCTTCTCAGTATAAAAAACAGTGTTGTGCCTTCATTAACACTCAACTTACCTATAGCTTTCTTTTCTCTTCCAGGTTTATGACTTTAGATGGCTCACAATTTCTTCTTACCTCTCATAGGCTGACACATGGGACACATGAAAAAAACGATACCGAAGTTCTTAAATAATGCTATTATGAAGGACTTTCCTATTTCAATATTTATGTATAAAGTATGTATTTAAGACAGCTAATATGTTTTTCTACAGAACATATTCTGGGGCTGTAAGTGTGGAGTTTACAACTGAAGCTGACTGTTTCTGTTTCTGCAGTGGTCTTCAGGCACCTTTAGTACCAGTTTAAAGTGAATTGTGAAGTTGTAAAACATCACATTATATATATATATTATATCGTATCAGCACCGAACAATCTGATATAGACCAATGTTTGCACTTTTGCAGTAGCCTAACATTGTGTTGCATATATGAATGATTAATTATGCCAATGATTTAAGTGATAGTCAACTAGAATTAATTATACATTAATTTATTATCTTTTTGTTTGGGATAAATGTCGTTTTTAAAAATTACTTGTTCATTATGTATTTACAATTTTCCATTTCCCTCTCAGGATTACTTCTACATTTGAGAACAGTCAGGCAGCCAATAAAAATATGCTGTACTCATAAACATGTTTGTTTTCTTAATAATATATATTTCTAAACTTATCTATATAACATTTGGGGTTTTTCTGTATTATTGCAGTTCAGTTATATTTGCAACATCTCGCACCCCCCTCCATGTGACTGATATATACAGTTCACTGACAGTTTGTCGCAGCAACTTGGCCGCCATTTTATTATTTCAGGACCAACTTGATATTGTTTAATCTTAAATTGCGACGATATTCAAATTACATTTGAATGAAAGACCTGCCCTTTAAAGGAACATTAGATCATAGAATATGGAATGCAATATGCATTCATTGTTCAAGTCACTTCTACGTCAGCAGGCATGTTTGCAGCTGACACTTCGACTTGTCGTCGCAGGAAAAGCACAGGTGTTCTGAGTAACATAAATAATGGCTCCGTTCTATTTAAGTGTCCCAGGAAGCCGTGGCAGTGTGACGCATGTACAATACCAGGACCCTGAAACTGATGGACTTAAATGGAATACAGCCATCATCAACTGTGTATTTACTGTGGCATTTTAAAATGTCTGCTGTGAAATGTAAAAGGCTGTGTGACCCTAAAAACATGCGTTTTCAAAAGAAATGATTTTGGTTGTTCAAGTAGATTTTATTTTTTTTTAGTCTGTGCATTACCTCTTCACAGAGACCATGCTGAGAGAAAGAGATACCTTGAGTCAACTCACTTTTGCTGATAAGAAATACATTTTACACAGATAGCCTCCTTATTGATGTGCTCAAACTCTTCAGAGATTCACGTCTCATAACACATCCCCTATTATCATACTGCACCCATCTCTTACAACACAGCTGCTTTTGTTCATTACTGTTCAGAGGCTATTCCCCCCCCCCCCCCAAGGAAAATAAGACATTTTTTTAAAAGGTGGATGTGTAGCTTCGTCGAAAGCAGATTTTGCAACAATGTACATTTGTACTATTTAATTGTCCTTCCTCCTGAACGGTTTTTCCGGGGTGTAGAGTAGGGGGGTCATGTAACATTACAGCAGCGCTGCAAACACAAACACTTCATGAGAATAGATGTATGCATTTGGTGCAGAGAAAAGCTAACGAGTAGCATGGCAATTAGCATGAAGGCGATGGTAATGCAGCGCTTCGTTGGCCACAGAGTAGCACGCCATTGTCTTCCCGTTGCAAGTTAAATGGAAAAAGATGGATAATTATTTGCTCTTGCACAGAGAATAGTGACATGATAAACCTTGACATCTCAGTTGCTCAAGCCGGCTAGAAGTTAAAATTTAAAGGCCTGGGTGTCATGAACTGCTTGACTGTCTCCTCTGTGACTTGTTTGCGTTGCTCTTGATGTTGCGTAATCATTGGCTGCAGTGTCTCAATCAAAAGCTTCTTCAGTTCCCCCGTGAGGAGGGCTCCACTGAGGTAATCCTGCAGAGGGAAGTTTAAAGGAATGTGAGGAGGGTGCAGAAAGGGAGTTGAAGATTTCAAGGGAGGATGCAGAAACCAGAACGAGTGTCAAAAGTCAAAGAGAGAATCAGGAAAACAAAAACAGAGAAAAGAGCGTGATTAGCAAAAGAAATAAAGTTTGGCAGGTATCATTTGTTTTCTCTGTCCACATCGTCACCTGTCTGATCTTCTCCAGCTGGTCATCATCCTCCAGGAAGAAGGTCAAGTACATGAAGGCGACGTCTACATCTGGGTTTCCACCATACTTCCTGTGCTCTTCCACAGTGTCTTTTCCTCCCGAAAATGCATGTTTGTTGACCTGTGAGTAACGATGACACTGGTGAGTCAGCAAGTATAAGCGATATCAATTTGAGTTAGCAATAACTAGTAATAACGGCACCTTGTTTTTGATCTGCTTGGGTGTGTCAGTGAGGAAGATAGAGGAGTTGGCGTCACTGGCGCTCATCTTGGTCTGCGCCCCCTGCAGGGCTGGAAAGAAGGTGGAGTGTAGCAGGGCTGGTTTAGTGTAGCCAATCCTTGGAGCTACATCACGGGTCATCCTGAAGTAGGGGTCCTGGATGAGCGAGAGGACAGATACAGACACATGTCATTGTGAAATATGACCCTATTATGATGTCATCTATTACTGTAATGATGTCCTGACCTGGTCTATTGCACAGGGGATGAGACATTGTATATCCTTTCTGCCTTTAAAGATCTGTGGGAAAGAGCTACTGAACGATGGGGCTGCCTGGATGGCCGGGAAGCTGATCTTCCCTGGATGGAAAGAAAACAATAAACACCATAAAGAACCAACAAGGTATTTACACAATATCACTTCAGGATCAAAAAATAATGTAACAAAACAAAAAACACAGGATTACACCGACATATTTTATACATCAAAATGAAAACATTTTTCAGCGGTTGAAGCAATCAAAGAATGATCTGTCTTTTTTTTTTTTAAATAATCAAGCATGTCTTAGTCATCAGTTGTTTAAGTTGCCTTACCAATGCAGTCACTGTCCGTAAAGCCAAAGATGCCTTTGACCTGGTTGAATGTCACGTGTTTCTGGATTTTCACCACGTTTCTGTAGAATTCAGGGGATGCACTGCGGAAAGTAAAATGAAATGAACACATTAAAAACCAAAACTCGATATGCTTTTCATGTGAACAAATAATAAATATGGCAGGGCTTCTATGTATCCTAGGTCTGCCAGATAGGAATGTATTTTACCCCATGTAGTCGAGGTCAGAGAAGATGAAGGTTTTGTTCACATCAAAGCCACAGGCAATGATGTCCTTGGCATTTTCCACAGCGAAGCGGTGGCACTCTTCTAGTGTTAGATCCTTCCACAGGTACTTCTCATCGTCAGTCAACTGGATCACCAGGGGAATGTCAAATACATCCTGCAACCACCTGCAACGAGGAAGTAAGTTTCAGTTCCAACTTGATACTCAGAATTTGAGATGGTACCTTGCTGATTTAACACTTAAATGTGTCTTTAATAGCTGTTTGCTATTAATAAACATGATAGAGGGAGAACTCACTTAGTGAAGATGAAGGGGATGAGGTGACCAACATGCATGGCCTCCGAGGACGGACCTCTGCCAGTGTAAAGGTAGAAGGACTTCTGCTTCTCATACGCATCCAGTACCTGATGCATATCTCTGCCAGGAACAGATAAGAGGAAAGTGATATATTGACGTCTCATTCCCCCATTGACTCTCACCAACATCTGTTTGACTTAGTGGGAAAACTGGAATGAAAGGTCACAGAGGTTCAGACTGGATATTTCCATGTTGACGCCACACAATAACGTGTGAAATTTCCATGGAATGAGGAAAACATGAGATGACATATTTTCAGTTCATTCAATGCTGACCTGTGTGAGAAGAAGATTCCTCTACGTAGAAAGCGATGAGCCTTCTGTCCCGAGACCTTTTCTATTCTGTCCACCAGCTCTGTGTCAACTTTACTGCTGCCAAATCTCACTAAGGAAAGACATGACACAATGTGAATTGTGTTGCTGTTGTATAGCATAAATCACACGTTGTCCTTAAATGACCCTATGATTGGAAATACATCACTGACATAAATGTTTATTCGAGATAAAAACGTAATATTATTACGAAATATATATTTGCCCATGAAATGCAGCTCTTTGTGTGAAGGCCACGCTTGAAGCTCATTTTAATCTTACCTATGAGTTTGTCGTAATCCACTCCCTTGGCGTTGTTGGTGGAAACATTCCATGGGTCAACAGTGTCTTCATCATTGGCACCATCTGCTGCTGGCCGTTTCTCAGAGGCAACAGAGTTTTCTGAGGGCGGGCAGCCTGCTTTGTATTCCTGACCCGTCAACTGTTTGTAGTCTACTTTCAACTGTAGCAGCATCTGGACAGCAGCATCAATTTCAGCCTGAGGAACCCAAACACTACTGTCAGATAAAGCAGTTAAATCACAACGCAATCAAGTGGCAGTGTAAAAGCTATTGTCATTGTATTTTAAAGGCTTAGTTCACCCAAATTACAAAGCTATGCCGATAGTTTTTGGTTTCAGCTCTTGGTTTCTAAGATTTCTGTATCCTCTTTATACAATGTAGGTGAATGGAATATAATTTGTAGTGCTTACAACACACAAAAAGGATAATTAAACAATGAAATAGTAAATAGTAAAAACAATGTCCAGGTTACTGTGGAAAATACATGGACCTCACTATAAAATGTTTTCAATGGAACTACTTTCAACCAATAGTAAAAGAATAGTCCATGTGAAAACTGTTGACAGTGTGTTCTGTGGAGTAAATCAACACTGTTTTTGAAAAAACAAAAGTTGTTGCATTTGAATTGTTTCAAATGTCACTTTCCAGTGCTGTCAGCTCGGGGAATCACAGTGTATGTAACAATGTTGATACAAATTATTCAATAATACTTTTTCTATTGACAAATTCTCAATAGGTAAAAAAAAAAAAAAAAAAATGAGACTAGGAATGACTAATCCAATAAAATACCTAATAAATTAAAAGTAAATCACACTGAAAATCTGACCATTTACCAGTCCAGCTCACTGATTTGCATCATTAGATTCACCAACTCTTTAATCCCTGTTTTTACACGGTAGATCGCAAGCACCTACTTTTTCTGCTTTAGCTGTTTTCAAGGCCCTGACTTCGTCTCCTTGAGCTGCCAGTTTCTCGTAGAGCTCCACAGGACTCTTGGCTCCTTCACCGTCTCCATAGCAGTCTGTCATCTTCTCCACACCGGCCAGGTCACTTACTAGTATTACAGAAGTTAAAATAAACCAATGTTACTGACCAAATATATAACATAGCTGAAATATACATGTGCTGTATAGCATCTATCTTAACTGCTGAAGCATTAACGTTACAGTATCCCCTCCCACAGTAGGTGAATATCTTCCCATATGTGACCAAACCACAGCTAACCTGATGACGGAAGCTATTGAGCTAGCTAACCGTCTGATACTAACGTTAGTTACCTCGAGATCTACGTCACGCTGCCATATATCATAAATGATAAAAGCATTAAAATCACATTTCATAAAAGAGGATCGAATGCTATTTATGATTAAATAAGTGAGTAGCCGGCATACCGTATACTCTTCACACACCGCTGACAGCTCGTACAACTTGCATCAGCCTGACTGAGGTAGTGTTCGGATCAAATGCTTCCTGGGAAAATACGCTTCTTCAAAGGTTCCGCTATTAATTAATGACCACAAAGGTGTCACCATGGGAACTCTGTTTGATGCAGTCAATTTTCAGTGTTTTGATTTTGATCTTGTCAGCTTGATTTCATGGGAAACCCAGGAGTTAAACTAACTAATCAATACAGGTGTATGTTGGAGGAAAACACGGAGCAGGACAACCACTTCGGTTCCTACCGGTGACTTTCAAAATAAAAGCTTTTACGTGAAAGCGTGTTGTGACATGAGTGCACAATTCGAAACATTACTTTTATTGCGAAAAACTGCACAATCTTTAACGATTTTTGCGGGATTTTGGACCTAACGTTTGACCGTTTTCACCACGGTAACGCTCAGACGTCAGTTACTTTAGATCTCCGACAGTTGAAGTCAGATTTTATGCATCGCGTTGGCTTTACGTTATTATATCAGGCGTTGAGTCAGTGACGCAGACGACCAACGTTAGCTGCTCATTTAGCTACATCGGTGGCAGTTAAGACACATATCTAGACGTTAGACGCAAAGTTTAGGAAGTAGCGTTAACAGCGTATTGTTTGTGAGTTTACTTAAGTTTATAAGGCAACTAAAACTAATACAATATAAAGGTATCTTGATCTGTCCGAGTGTAGCTAGTTAGTCAGCTTAGCTTAGTTAACCTGGCTAGCTAGCTAGCTTAGGTAGGTTAACGTCTTTACGTTTTGGCCTTGTGTTAAAGGACTTACAACTTCCGTTAACTAAGTTAAAGTGTATCTAACGTTAATGCTAAAGGTCGTAACGTAACGTTTGCTAACTGTTAGATTGAAACTGGATATCCCTAAAATGATATTCCTGTCTTTACCTTTAAAATAAAATGTCTGCTTGGAGTTGGCTGGGTGCTGTAAATTGCACCCTAATAAAACAATAAATTCCCCCAAAAAACTTTTGTAAATTCAACTTCTGCTGTTGTAACAAATCTAAAAGAGCCATGTCAGTATATTTTGATGTGCAGGAATACAAGCCACCACTAGATGTCACCCATAGGCCTCTAATGGATGAATGAATATCTCACCTGTTATCCCTTTATTTTCCCTATATTACTTTCAAACAGGGTATCATCATGTGAAGATGTCTTCATTAGTGGCTTACGAAGATTCAGAATCAGAGGATGATTACCTTGATCAAACGGAGGAGGTAACATCAGCTGGTATTCAAACTGGACCTTGTGAACAAAACCAAGAAGTCAGGATGTGTAAATCCTCTGAGTTAATACCGAGCCCTCACAGCTTTACACCTGACCCTGACAGGTCAGTGTTGGACTATCATGGCAATGTCTTAGAAAGACGCAGTTCTTTACATCACCCACGGTCACAGCCACAACACTGTTTGGACTGGGAAAGCAAATATTGCCGTGACGGGACAGCACAAAGAAAGCATTTAAGAGATCCTTTGAGTTTACCTGCGACTCAGGGGAATATCTCACCACCACAGACTCTTCCTCACATGCCACAAAGTTTCGGTGACGGGTTGAACCCAGCAAAAAGAAATCACACTGTCCATCCTGGTGTCAGACCGTACATCCCTAAGAGACAGAGACCAGCCACTTCAGTAGAGACGGTGGACCCAAAGTACCCAGCAGAGCAAGACCCAGGGAATCTGACCGGGGAAAGCCAAATTCTTTCAGATGTGTCGGAGAGAGTAAAGCCGTATCTTGCCCACAAGCCCGGCGCTTCAGGGATACCTCGGAGGCTCCTGATGAGCCTCGGAGGACACCAAGGTCCAGTCAACACAGTGCGATGGTGTCCTGTGCCTCATCTCAGTCATCTGCTGCTGTCTGCCTCCATGGACAAGACTTTCAAGGTAATGAGCTACAATCACACTCTCACTGACTTCAGAAATGATGCACATTGAGACTTAGCCTGGGAACCTAGATAATCGATAGCAGGACATCCATTGCTCCGGTGGTGAAATAATGTATTCTCAATTCTTATTTATCAAAACTGAAATGTAATTCAATATTTCAATATCATTCTGATGCCATGTGATTCAAATTTGGCCTCCTTTCTCGGGACTGCTCCATATTCTTGGTGATCTGGAACAATTTATTTTAGAACACAAAAATCCATCTATCAGTATAGTTTCTCAGGCAGGTGCCAAGTGCATCGGGGAGGTCGAAGGGGATAATAACTGGCGCAGAGAGATAACATCGGCCCTGCTGCCCCGATTTATAAATGTTCCACAAACCACTTTCTTTAGAATCATATCCGTCACTGTCAGTTGAATGTATGTCAGAACCCAGGGGGCTTCCTATCTCTCCCTTTCTCAGACTCTCTTTCTGATTCCCCCTCTTTTTTTCTGTATTTCACACCTGGAAAACAATCCTTCATTGGCCTATTGTAAAGGTCAAGTCATGCAGGTGTCTGCCAGTGACAAAATATTTCTGTCCCGCTGCGAAACCACGTCCCCCAACAATATCTGAAGAGGTTTCTGAATATTTAATGATTTGAATATGCATGATATCATTTGCATAATCATACAAGTGCAGCAGTATGGCAGCCACCTCTTCTGGCACCTGGAAAGGGCGGCTTGGAGCAGATGGTGGAGATGAGGAGAGAAGGGGAGGAGAAGAATTGGTTGTTTGTATGCAAAGATTTCTCTTCTTCTCTGTCTCAGACTGCCTAACCAGCTGCTTTCTGTGACATCAATACATAGAGGAGCAAGTGAACTACTCTTATGTATGCACATGTTTTGTGAGCCATTTTGATCAATTTGGATGGAGGATTTTCAACAGGTACATTATTTTTTTTGTACTGCCATTTTCAGTCCACACAGTAATTTGAGCCTAACTATTGACAATGCATCCCTTATCTGCATTCAGACTGGATTATGAGGTGATAAGAAAGGAAGAGGTTTACTCTTATGATCTTGATGAAACTTGTATGATTCATGAAGCTAAAAACATACAGGTTGACTTCAAAAGATGGCATATATACATATTTTAAAACTGTAAGAGGCATAGTTCATTTAAACAAAATGATAAATGTGTTAAAGAAAACCTTTTTTTGTTTTGTTTCCATGGAAGAGCTTATCTTTTTTTTAATCTCTGCTTTTCCTCTCACTTCATTCACTCACTTTAATTTTTAGTGACATCAAGTTTCCAAAAATGGTCCCAATACAATTAAATGGCCACTTAAGGGATTTATATCACATATAAATTGGGCTCATTGGATCCACAAAAGTCTCAGCTTTCCAGTCATACCCAAGCATTGCAATTTCAAAACTGTTTATAGAACCCCAGTATGCAGAAATATTCAAATACACCATTTTTAGAATGTGAAAATAACACATTTATACTACATGCAAAAAACTGCATAGGTTTTCCCTAAAACTGCATGGGATTAGCATTAAGTAGGTAAGTCTGTAAAGGGAGACAACACTTTCCTCCTTTCCGTTTCTTCACCAACACCCTTAAGGCTTCCGCCTTCTCTTCCTCCATCCTGTTACTCGGTTCCTCAGGGGCAGACTCAGACTGTCATTATTCCAGCCTGTTTGCAGCCATTGTCATCATGGTTACGGCAGGTGTAACGCTGCAGTTTTAAGTTGATAACACACAAATACCAATTTAGTTTTAATTTCCGGGAGTCATTTAGGAAGCTGATTATCCCAATGAGTCATCTGCGTGGATACACTCGGCATGTCTGTTAAGTGGCCGGTGAAATTAAATGGGATGCAAATAAACAAGCACTCATTTTCACTCGTGCCCAGGTCTCACATTGTACAGGATTATTGCAATTGTGTGTCCATTGAATGGTTCCATTCTGGTGAGTATCATAATTGCTGTCATTCATTGGAGACGGGGCTTAAGCCTTATCCTACCAACTGGGGTCCTCGCAGACCCCAGAAGCACTTCTTTTTCATATCTTTCCAATTTCTTATGACTTTTGTTCCTAATTACTTTATTTCATTGTTTTCTGTTTCTGTTTTGATTGGTGCTTTTTAAAATAATGATTTAAATTCGAACGAATATACAGTCAAAAGCACCTAATTGCAGCCTATGCCGTTTTAATAGATATAATAGAATAGATAGATACATTGTTTGCATAGTATCTCACACTACCAGGGGGGTTAGGAGCCGTCTGTCAGTCATTTTCAAGGAGCCAGACACAGATGCAGCTGACAGATTTCCTCGTGTCTATTTTCGTTTGACACAATATGCAAATTGACTGTAGCTTTCCTAAAATAATAATAATCTTTTTTTTCTTTCTTCAGATAACATTAATTACATAACTAATACTGTTTTAGAAGAGTTTTTGCCATGATGTTCATTTCTTAAGGTGAAGCAACGTGACACTTCTGTTTCGTTGAATATTTTGAAGCTCTTGTGGCTATAGACGCCATCCTGTTGGGTTTTTTTTTTGGTTTACCTTGAGATGGCAGTGTAGTAGCAGAGAAGTGACACTCATCCTGTTGTGTAATGAATTGAACTATTCTTATTAGATGTATCACTTCAATATTTAGCTTTTTACAATTAAAAGTGTGCTTCTCTGTCTCTCTCTGTCACTTTATTCTCGCCCTGAAGGCATCTCTGGCATTCTGTTTGTTAAACTACTGCCTGCTGGATTGATATGTCAGCATGTCAGCCCTCTCCATCTCTCTCCCCCCCCCGTCTGTCTCCTGTGGGAACTGTGGTAGCCTACAGAACTTCTCAATGGGTTTCTTTACTTTCTTATGCCGTATGGAGAAATCGACTTTAATAATGAAACACAGGGAGAGGCAGAGAGGGATCTGCAGTGCCCCACAGATCTTCAAAGTTCCTCTGTGGCCTGGGCAACGCCGGGGAAGCAAAAAATACTTCATCATTAGTGTGATATATATATATATATATATATATATATATATATACCTCAGTAGGCAGCAGACCAGAACCCCGACTGGATTTCAGGTTTCAAGGAGAAGCGTTTGTCTTTTTACATGTCTGACAGAAAATCCTACTTTTGTCACGTCACAATATTGACCAACCTGTTTGCCACGATTTCTTTGAAGCTCAGTGCAAAAACATGACAACAATGACTAAAAATCAACACGAGAGCACGCCGGCAGACTGACACCTCATTCATGAACCACTGTCTGCGTTATGGGCCTCTTTATACATTTTATCTGCACAATGCTGTAACATGTCACGCCGGCGAAGTGTTCAATAGTGTAGTCGGCAGTTGGAACTAACAGAAGTTAGCTGGGTGGTTTTCTCCTCTGCACGCTCTATAATCAGAGAAACCTCAAACAATGCAAAACCGTTAAAGCCATTGCTCCTCACAAGAAACATTCAAATGTAATTAGTTTGATTAATTAATTATAAAGGTTTTCTTGGCTTTGCAATCCAGCAAATAAGCCTGATATGTATACGTATTATGCCAATTTATCCAGTGGCACTTGGAGGAGGGATTGAATTTAGTTTTTGTTGCAATATAAGTTTTGGAGGAAGGCTTATTATATCTTTCTCAGCTTTGAACAAGAGACATTCACCAATCCTCATTGACACTGGAAATAGTTTTATTGCTGGAGGACACATTGAATGCATCATCTGAGAAGGGAGAGCAGTGGCCTCCAAACCGAGCCTTGACTATTTGATTGTCAGGAAACTGCCTTGAAACCTGCAGATCGGATGTGGTGTCTTCTCCCTGTCGTACTGCACCTTATTTCATCTGGCCTTGTTTGCCGTGTCACAGCAACAGAATCTTTTTTTTTTTTTTTTTTTTTTTTTTTTTTTTTAAGAGCATACAAAGACCGAGCACAAATTACTGATGTGATCTTTCATTCCAGATTTGAGAATAGCTTTAAGCTTTAAACTCATCAAAGCTTCCTGTCAATTCAAATTGACACATTCTGCGTACGTCACGCAGTAGCGCTACAAAAGCTTTCCTCCAGAACGGTTTGAGCTTGTGCACGGTCGGTAAGGAGGTCTTTGTTGCTGCGTTCTTGGTTTGTGTGTGACTTTGGCTTGGTGCGATGTGCCCATCTCCGGTAGGTGTGGGATGCAGCGGAGAGCGGCCGATGCCTGAGGGTTTACACCTGCCATTCGGGAGCCGTGCGCGATGCCCGTTGGACCCCCTGCGGCCGGCACCTTCTCACCGGCTCCTTCGACAACAAGGCCGTGATCACAGACGTGGAGACAGGTGAGAAGCAACACCTCTATCAACAGGTCTGATGAAACACGATGTCGCGTAACAAACCGCTGTGAAGTCACCCGCACCACTGAACTCAACATTGGATACAATTTTGCGTCAACAGGCCAGTTACACTAAACTAGAATGACTGGTGTACCTTTTCCCATGTTTCGAAATTAATAATGAAAATGCATTCGAACTGTATTACATTTACTTTGTTAAACTTTTGTTTTAGCTGATTTTTAATAAACATTTTGCAGGTATCCAAGTTGTGGGAAAAACAAAACATTCTGACAAAACATTTTACCTCTTGCAAGTTTAATTTATTGAATTAAAATTAAAATTGCCTTCGGGTCCAAAACTTGTTCTAAACTCATTGTATAAATTGCTAAGCTGCTTTTCTCTCTAGTCGTCAGACATTTCATTGACATCTTTCAAAATCCCCATTTCTAGAGCAAATGCATCATAACTGGTCCACCGTCCCATTCAAAAGATTCCAAAGGGCCCCCGAGATGTTTTCTTTGTTTCCCAAAATTTAAATGGAACAACCGCTATTTCTTTTAGTTAGCTAGTTAGTATTCCAAAATCCATTGGGGTCCAGCCAATTTTAAATCTGACTTTGCCGCAGAGTTTGCAAGATTATCACAAATATACCTTCCATTACTCTATCATGCTGTACTATGTACATTATTTTAACAGAATACATGACGTGAATAACACAGTATTCTTCTCTTGTATATCATTTCATCATCATTGATTATGATAATAAAACATGTACATTTGTTATTATTATTTTCATTATTAACACTTTGCAGTATCCCTTATGCCTTGTTTGCTATAATAAGCTGAAAACCTGCAATGACGCTATAGTCTCATTTAGGGAGGTCGAGCCTCTAAATTCAGTTCTATGGAGGCCACACGTTTGCTTTTCGTTTCTGAAACTGACATTTTATTTTGTCGACCTATAATTAAATCTACTCATAAATTGGCTCATTGTGTTTGTCAGCCCTTTTGCGTGATCAAATAAACCATTGAAGGTGACATTTACAACTGATCAATAATTTGGTTTGCTTTGGAAATGCTCTTCCTTCTGGCCGAGCATAAAATCCTGGCAGAGAGGATGAGAACCGATCATACAATCTACAACAGGGACGCTGCTTGTTCAGCACTTCACTCATTTCCGTCAACTGAAGCGATTCATGAATTCCTACACAGCTGAAATAAAAAATGTCAACACTTTTTTGTCCCTGCTGTTCCTTCATCAACATTTAGTATGTTGCTGTGTTCATGTGTGTAGAAGAGGCTCAACAGAATGAGCTAACATACAATAGACATGGTTTTGAAGCCCCTGTGGCATCTACATCTCCAGGGTCAACACATTGTTGTGATGACTTGCTGCCGTTTGCACTTCCCCTCTCAGCATGTCTGTCAATACTGTCAATAAAGCCTACGGATAATAGCCTGGCCAGCCCTATTAAACACACAGGCAGCTCCAGGAAGGGGATCAATAATGGATACATCACCACAGGAGCAGCCATCATGACCTTACACCGAACGCCACAAACCACAACCCTAAACAGCCATAAATAAACCAATATTTTGGTCTTTTACTTTGGTAGCCATCGTTGCCTTGCTCAGCAGTGTAGGATGTCCTAGTGGGGTCAAACAGCTTTGAAGTAATGTCAAACATCCAGAGAACCCTTACGACATCGATCCCGCACCAACCTTTCTGTGTGTTTTGATATTATCTATTTATTTATTTACTAATTTGTATAAGAATAGATTAAACCATATTGTTCTGAGGACAAGGGTCTGCAGATGTGTGCTGGCACTACACAGCAATAAGCGTTCCTATGGCAGCACCAGATGAAGAAAATTCTATTTTGTCGCGTGTACATTTGGGAGTTAGGAATTCCTGCCCTTGTGCACAACCTCGGCACTGACCGTTTAAAACCAATCGTATTCAAGCAGGGAAAAGAACGTACAGATCAAGCTGCATAATTTGCCCCCATAATAATTACAATACAGACTGACATAACTATGAGGTTCTCGTCCCATCTTTCCAGAGGATTACACATATGACCCACTCACAACAGGGCTACACCAAGGTGCTGGCATCATTATGACTGATGTGTGAAAAATTAATGAAGCTCCCAACATTCATGCAGCCTATATGTTAACACTCGATCTACCAAGAGCGATGGGACACTGTGGGAGCTGAGTGTTTGCCACATCCCACTGTGATCAGGATGAATGTGATCTTTACACTCTTCACCGTAATGCAAAGCCTCTCAACTCTAACAAGGAAGGCAGCTGGGCCTCTTCTGCTCAATTGCGATCTATTTTAAAGATGTCTGCAGGCACTTTAATCATCAGCGAGAGTCTTATCGGACACCTGACCCCGTATTTTACCACAGCGTACCTAACCAAGTGCTGCACCAATTGGTATGTTTAATGAGAAATGGAATTATAAAGGAGCCTATGCATTCGGAATTGTGTGTGGACCCCTTCTCCTTCTTTACTGTTGTTCCTGTGTCCAATTTAATTTGTAGAGTCTTATATCCACTCTCAGTGGGCCACAGGCAGGCTGTCGCAGCTGAAAAGCAAAAGTAGAGGGAGAGGAGGTTATGAAGAGGGAGAGCAGGTTTAGGGGCGTTAGGCAAAAAGAGAAAGGAAGAGGAGAGGAGAGGAGAGAAAGAAATCAAAAGAGGCACAATAAATTCAGAGAAAGCGAAACAGAGAGAGCAGGAGTTTGGGAGTGGAATAAATTAATTTCATCTGGAGGGCATTAGTGTCAAGTGGCAGGTGTTGTCCAGGGCTTTCACTGTGTCCCGGTTGAAGTGTCAGTTTGCGTATATGTGTGTATGCAGAACTTGAGTCTTCTGTCCAGATCCCTTCAGGCACTGGCAGAAAAGAGATTGTCCTTGCTTTCCAAAAAACAATAATACACAGAGATAGTTTCCGTACCAGAGTGGGCTTGTGTGTTGTCCTTCCACCTCACCTTGGCTTTGTAGAATCGTATTTCAATGAGTGTAGCTTAAGGCTTCAACAATAGTGTAGCTGTCAGATAGAGTTTTAAATGATTGTACGCATTATTTGAGAATGAGTTACACGCTACATGTGCCAGAAGTGCAAGGACAAAACAATAAGTCACATCTGGGGGTTTGACACTGGGGGTCATCCCACTGAAAATAGCTTATTTAAAAACACAACATACCAGTGTATATCCAAGCCAACCATGCAATCCATGTGACAAAGTGCTCATTCTTTTTCAAAACAAAATTCACATCCTGTTGCACACACACACACACACACACACACACACACACACACACACACACACAAAACAGCATTTGTACTAGATTTATCTTGGACACTCTCTACTTCTAGCTCAAGATTTTGACATGGGACAGGATTAATCCAGTAATTACTCCAGGTACATCATTTGTTAAAAAAAGCCACATAATTTTATTAGTAATTGCTCCAATATCCTTTTAACCACAACCAACAAAACTAAAATAAATAACAGTGGATCTCAGCTATTTTCTGTATAACATTTGATATGTTTAACAGGATTTCTGTCTGTCAAATAATGTTGGCAACATGTCTGCTTTTTGTTTGTATTTTCATCAATATTTTTCATTCTATATCCTTGATACCTCCTTCACGCGTTCAGACAGGTAATCGGTACAATATGGCTGTATAAACACAGCCACCTAAAGCACCGCACCCCAGGAGACAATGCCTACAGCAACAACACACGCAGAAGCATTTACTCCAAATGCCACCAGCAAGCACAAGTGCATTCTGACCTCATTTCTATTTTATAGTGACTGACACATTTCTAACTTAATTTAGTGCACATGTAATCATTTTAAAGATATTGGCATATTTTTATATATATATATATATATATATATATAGTATATGCTACTGTGATATGATTTCAAAACATGTATAATTTGCAACACTGCTTTAACAAAAATCCAAGTATGCAGACGTTGCACTCTTATGCTGGGTTATCAATGTGAGGGTGCTAATTGAACACTTGATCATTGAAACAGATTCAAGCCTTAATGATCAAGGTGCATTTCCTATTACAATGCATAAACACCTCCTCTATGTAGCTGGAGGTTAGTCGGTGTTTGTCAGGGTTTCAGACTAGTTACAAAAAAATAACCCTAAGCCTATTTTAGAAATATTATTTGGACATGACTTGTCAAAACCAAGTAATGTGTTTCTAACCTTTGCCTGTGTTGCAGTGACAGCACCTTGCTTTGATGGATCCGATAATGAGGCAGAATATCCATTTCATCCCAGCTTCCCTCTGCTCTAAGGAGCTCGTCCCCATCACCTCTAATTTCTTCTGCGCTGTAGTCATCCAGTGGGTGTGTCCGCTCTTCAGCATGATCACAGTTCTTTCAGGACTACAAAGAAAACTATCATGAGTGGAGGGACAGATCTCTGCAGACTTCCCTTATCTACCCTCTCAAGCAAGCTAATTAATCTTGCTTAACTAAACATGACGAGGCCCTATTTATTATGGGGGAGAATGTTGATTTCTCATTGTCTTGCCAAACTTGAGTTTAAAATCTCGATGACAGATCTCCGTATCGCCGTGGGTAAGCCAATTAAGCAGGAAGTGTGAGTCCGACAAAATTGCCTGTTAAAACTTTGGATCAATGCAATTGAATTTGGGAGCATGCTAGTTCGCCATTAAGTGAAAGAAGGTCCATTTTTGCTGCAGTTTATTAGCTGTGACTCGTGCCCCTTCTAAAAAGATTTGCTTAGGAACATACAAGTGTGTAATGAAGTGTATTTTGTTGTGGGCTTAGACTGTTTTGGATGGGTTTTTGTTTGTTCTATGAATTAATGAGGCTCTGTTGAACCCTGAGGTGTTCTACTTTGCATAGCCTTTGACAGAGCTACTGGCTCATAGTCTGGCTTGGCTCTTCACGTAGCCTTCTTCATTGTTTTCCCTGGAAACTAATTTCCCGTTGCACCCTGACAGGCTTAATTGTATTTCAGCCCTTCGGTGTTTTTGTTTTGTTTTTAAGTATGACGTTTTTTAAATAGATTTTTAGATCAAGCCACCTCAAGCCAAAACAGTGTTTCATGTTCTGGTTTCTCATCTCTACGTGTCTTTGTAAGTTTAGATTATCCTTTTGTCTTGGGCAATATTTAATTAAGTAGCTTTTTTAGATTCGTGTGCTGTGCTGCTGTCTGGAAATATCCCAGCCACGCTCCTGCCAACGAGCTGCAACCCGCACACAAAAGCTGTGCAATCTTTCAGATTTTTGTTCAGTCCCATCGCCCGCCATCATTAGAAGGCGATAGAGACATACAGTTTAGTCATTGGACTGCTCTGGGGCATCCAATGATAAAAATAGTTTCATTGTATCGTAAGAAAACTCTCCATGGTCTATGTGAAGCTCTTTTAAGTGACAAAAAGACATGTGATCAAAAACTGATGGATGAAGCCTAAAAACAAGCTCAGGCCCTGCTTCTGACCTAGAATGATCAGAGAAAATTTCCCATCTATTTATTTACTTTAACGTCATTCTTTCACAAATTTTAGAAAGTATGCTGAGTTGGGAATGCAATCCATGGCCACCACTTACAGCGAGATTTAATGTATCTTTTACCATTGAGCTGCTTTACGAATCACTGTTTGTAAACAGAGGCGATGGCACTATTTAATTACACACAGGAATCTAATGTTGGCTGTTGGCACTGAGGATTGGACACAGTGCGCTTAATTAATAAACCAAAGACAAGTCTCAGCAGAATTCAAATTAGTGGAAATGTAGTTGAAATTCATAATGTGTTTAGTTTAGTCTTGACAGCTGAGAAAGACAATATGTGTAATTGAGCTTTTCATGTAGCACAAACTGCAACAGGTTGTCGTATTTAATTAGTCCATGTACATATACTACATTCATGTAGAGTATATTGGTTCGTTCAGACAGATGTGTGCAGCAGCAGCAGGGGTGATGCTCCTTGGGAAGAGATTAAACAACAATAAGGTGATTGTTTTGGCTGCCCGCGCAACTGTCGGGGCCCCGAGAGGACAGAAAGCAGCCAGAGGTCAGAGGTCAGAGTTGATCTGGAAACAAGTTCCTTGGAGCTGAGTAGGCAACACGCTCAGGTGTAAACACGGCATGCTCTCCCATATGCACACCATCAGGATGTTGAACCTCAAAGCATCACTGTTTCTTTACAAGGTGCATCGTGTGGAAGGCAGTGCTTTTTACACCACATGAAAGGCTTCATGTTCTTACTGTAAATGTCAAAATATCAACATTGTTTTGTTTCATGGCTCTAAAAGATTATGAAATATATTATTCATGTACATCTCTGGAAAAGATCACTTTACATTTACTTAAAAGGTAAATATTCGGTCCTGAAAGACATTTTGGGTTTTTATTTTGTACAATATAAGAAGCATGTTTTGTTGATTTAAGTGCTATGAAGGATGTGATTGGTTTAATTATCCATCACAATATGTTAACTCCTCCTAAATGTAGCTGGAGGTTAGTCCGTGTTTGTCCGTCCAAACTTTGCTTACGTTAACAGCACCCTGCTTCGGAGGATCCTGCTTTAAAATGTTGTGTTTTGTCCGACTAACAGTGAAAACCCCAAAGAGAATCAGTTAACTATCATATATGGCAAAGGAAAGCATCAAATCCTCATATTTGCCATTTTCCTTAAAAGAATTATCAATAAATTGCAGATTGATTTTAATTTTGTTTTATCAACTGACTCATACTGGATGTGAATATATTATTATATTATATTATTCTTGGAGGTTATTTAAAAACATTTAAAATCTAAATTAAATATTGTTGTAAAAATAAATATATTTATCCTATATCAGGATTGAGAGTAACTTAGTTTATGAGTGCAAGATGTTGCAAATTGCTCTTATCATAAGAATCTTAGCTTTCAGCACAAAATATAATATATTTACAGATAACTTGTTTCCATCATACTTCAGTTTCGTAGTGTGTAATCCAAGAGTCCACGACTAATAAGGTGATTGAGCTTCTTCTCTCTCTCTCCTATTTGTTCTTGTCTGTAGGGCAGCGGCTAGTGAAATTGGACAACCAGTTCAAAGTGATGTGTGTGGTCCCTCATCCAAGCAACCCAGAGGTATTCCTGTGCGGTGGTTACAGTTCAACGGTCAAGGCCTGGGACTCTCGCAGCTGCAAGGTCAAACTCGTTACCTCCCTACAGTAGAGTTATCCCTTTTATTGACTCTGGTTCACAGACTGTTTTTTGACCTTATAAATCTAAGGCTGGTAGACTTTAAACGCATGCTCCTCATCTACAGCTCCCACCGGCACACTCAGAGTTACACACTAGTTAGTACAAACAAAGTATTCTACATTTGGCTTTATTTCACTAAAAGGATAATATTGCTGTATGCATAGAAGCAACACCGTGAGTTATCGCACTAATTGTTCAAAGCAAAGTTTTATTTAATTTGGGACTCATAGGTTGTTCCTGTGAAGCTGCAACCTAGTATTGCTATTAAGCTTAATGGACTGTTTTATATGATAATCCTATTCACCTCCTTAGAAACTGAGGGCTCTCATGTCATTTCCCCCACAGCTAACTGAATAGTTTCCCTGCAGGGCTTTTAGGTTTAATACAGCAGGAATTGCTTCTGCCAGTAGGTGTCAATGTGAGTTACAGAGAGAGTGTCGACCAGTCCTCAGCAAATAGGTTGCTAAAGCTGTAGCGGCCTGGCAGCCTGTCAGTCTTAGTGTTGGGCTGAGTTCTTCTTGCTTTGGGGAGGAATGATCCCACAAGATAAAAGGGCCCCCGAGGAGCAACATTAAACTGTTAGTCTGAAGTCTTTCCACATGGGCTCATGAGGACTACCGTGTCATGTTAAAACTCATTGATAAGAGCAAAAGAGTGTGGTTTAAGTTACAAAGCAGAAGGAAAGTTGCAGGTAGGGGTCAAAGGTTAAATTGTCCTATGTTGAGTGCAGCTGCAAGCTGTTCGCAGTGTAGCTCTGAAATGAAACCTAATCCAAGAAAGAAAAATAGCTGTGGCCATCACACAGCAGTAAGACCGGTACGGGTATCTTAAAATTGAGAGAGGCTGAGTACAGTATACACACGTGGCACAACAGCAATGACTTTGATTCAATGTTTTCCACTGCAGATGGACATTAAAGTTTTATATTACGATGCTGTTATGATACTGCTTTATCCTGATAGCAGCTTCACTTACTGTGTTTGTTATACTGCAACAGTGCAGCATAAGTAAAAGCACTGCAGTCAACTGTCACTGTGTGATGAGTTAACAAAGGATAAGTTGACTGAATCTTTGAAGGCAAAGACCATTAACACTGTGCTGCATTTGACTTCTTGTTAGAAGTTTCTCTCCTTCCTGTTAATTGCTCTTTTGAGCTTAATGTCCATTGTGTCGTCAAACTCGTCAGAAACTGTGTAATAAAAGCATCATGGATGGCAGTGACTCTTAACTAAATTCAATTGTATCAAATGTACTAAATGTGGTATAAATAACTACTTAAGATTCTTCACACAGTAACCCTTCCCACTGTATCGTAGATTGAAGAGGATTTCTCCATGGCTTTACTACGAATTTTAATGGGCTTGATGCTAATTTGTGTGCTTCCAGGTGGTGAAAGTGTACAAAGCAGGGATCCAGCAGACCCTGGACATCCTGTTTCTGAGAGGTGGTGTGGACTTCATAACAAGCTCTGACTGCGTGAGCAGAGACTCTGCCGACCGCACCCTCATCGCCTGGGACTACCAGACCACGGCCAAGGTCTCCAACCAGATCTACCAGGTAAAGAAATGAAGGAGAAAAAATGGCATATTTTGACAGTTGTATAATACTAAAGGAAGTGTGCGCTCTACTGACTAGCCTTTGTGCTGTGTGTGTCCTTGAATCAGTATTTCTGCAGTTGAATTAAGGATTTATTGAACAGTACAGGAAGTCTCTGGGGTCTCGTAAATTTGTCCTACTATTTAATACGTAGGATGGACAAAATAATAGGAACAGCGCACAATGCCATTTCCTACAACACAAACTGTGGCGTCTGAAATGACCGTAGTAGACGAATTGCATATGATAAAGCATTTCCAAGTAACGGAATCTAAACATAACGCTTTTTCCAAATAATGGTTGAAATACAGTTGACTTCATGGTTAATTAATTCCCCAACTGGATTTCCCCCCCCCAACCCCCCCACTTTTTTGGCCACCAGGAGCGATACACGTGCCCCAGTCTGGCTCTGCACCCACTGGAGGAGTCCTTTGTTGCCCAGACTAACGGGGACTACATGGCGGTGTTCTCCTCCCAGCAGCCCTATAGAATGAACAAGAGGCGGCGATACGAAGCCCACAAGGTCAGTAACGACTGTGGCCTCGGGGAGGTCGGGGGGTCGGGGTTAACGCAGGCCTAATCAATACAGAATGTACACGCACACAAACAACTTCAGCAACATCCCACATGCAAACAAAACTGTAGAAAGGCAGCAGAATAAGCCTACACACACACACACACACACACACAGACGCAACCTACACAACATATTGCTGACATGTACCGTAGATCCATAGTCTGTTTCCTCCGCAACGCCCTCCCCCAAAGCAAACACACTAAGTTCAAAACAATATTTCCACTGACGAAGGCAAACAGAGCAGATTATTGCTGGCAAATATAACTGAAAGCATGATGAGCTGCTACGGTGGTGTGTGGTTTGTTTATTCAATAAAACTCAAGAGATGGACAGGAAACAAAGTGGTATCTCACATTCTAGGTCCCGGTTTTTGTTGGTGGCCCTGAGGTGAAAAACACAACAACATTTCAAATCAACAAAACAGAAAATTCAACATTCCAGAACCGCAAAGACATTTCATTTCTGAACCTTTTTCAAGTTTTCTTCGTCCTTTTAAAGGAAACACTAACAGAGTACATGTGTTGGCAACCAGTGTATCTCAAAACCTTTAATGTGATTGTAAATACTTTATTACAGACTTTACAGATCAAAAATACCTACAAATAAAGGATAAGTACTGCTTTTTCTAACTTAGTCTAACTCAACACAACGCTGTGTCCATACTTGGATTCATAGTTATTGGTCACTCTAAACATTTATCCTGGAAATATGATCCTGAAGAGATTCTTCCTAATTAATTTCTAGGATAAGACAACAGGGACAAAATAACATTGTGAGTTAGACAAACAAAGTGGTTATCTTCTAAAGCTACAATAGTCTTTTTCTGTGACATTCTCTATTTTACATATGTACAGTACACATGGGCATTTGAGTGTTATATAAATAATGTAGGCTGATATAAACTTTTAGCGCTCATGGTCAGTGTCATTTTAAGTCATCCTATGATTTGCATGTGCAGCCACTTGTATTATTACACTACTGTTGATGTTTAAACACGGTAAAGGAGATTGCATTTATTTCTATAAGATGCTCAACGGTGCGGCAGATTCAATTTTACTTTGTTGTTATTTTTTTATTGATTTGTGATATAGTATACTTCCTGGAAATTCCATTGAGAAACAGTTTTAAAGATTAAATAACCAGATCAGAATGTCTGTTAATCCAATGAATGAAATGAAACGGTCTACTCTAATACAACCAGAGATTTTTATCAACAGGATCACAATCCAGTTGTTATGCAGGTGGAAGGCTAATGCGTTGTAATTGACACATCCAGTATATTCTCGTTCTAGGTCGAGGGATACGCGGTGCAGTGTGAGTTTTCTCTGGACGGAACTATCCTGGCCTCAGGAAGCTCCACCGGCTCGGCTCACTTCTACGATTACCACAATGCTCGTATTCTGCACACTCTCCACGCCCACAGCCAGCCCTGCCTGTGTGTTTCTCAGCATCCCGTCCTGCCTGCGACTGCGGCCACCTGCGACTGGGCCGGTGAGATCAAGGTCTGGCACTAAGGACCGTGGATGAGCAAGTTAATATGGACTGAAAAAGACCAAGAGAAGCTTATATTAAAGGGAAAACTCACGTGCACATCCATCGTCAAGACTTTATCTCCCATAATCTCTGTGCATAAGATGATAAGAACTTGGCAAAAGAAACAAACTCAATGGTGTCAATGTTATTGTATGCATGTTCTTCTTATTTGTCCAGTTCTTTTAACGTCCTGACATCAGGGAAAGATACACTGTGTGAGATAAACAGTTCAAAGAGTGAACTATTGTGAAGTGGTAGGCGGTACGAAGGCAGTCTAGATGCACACACACACACACAACTTTAATGAGTTTTATAACCAGCTTTCACTCTAAAAAACAGCGAGGGACTTCAACTTCATGTTCTTGAAGTTTTTGTCAAAACAAAAATAAAAATCTCTTACGGCATTTTCTAATCAGTAGTGTTTTTCATTCCACATTCCGCATACACATCACTTTTCTCTGTGCCTTTTTGTTCTCACTGCTCTGATAATTACATTTTATTTTCACACTGACAGCTTAAAGAATCACAGAGACAACCACAAAACTACAGACAATATGCAGACATCTGTCAAAAACATTGCCAGATCTTCCAAAAATCCTGCCAGTCAACAACAGCAGTGAAGTGCAGGCAGATGCTTATGATCTTTATTCTGTATATAGCAGAACAGTCCTTAAAATACACTCGGCACAGGGAAATTCTAATGGTTCAGTGCTTCTTCTAGCCCTCGCGGTTGTTTATACTGTAGTTAATAATAGTTCAACTAACATTGTTAAAGGAGCACTAAGTAATTTGTGAAGCCAAATGCTAATTTGCATGTTTTTAATGACGTAGCTTCTGCTGTTTGCAGTGATTCTTGTGTTTTTTGGCTGGCTAGGACTTCCAGTATGGAAGATAATTAACGTTAAAACAAATTGGAGGGGCTGAAAAAAAATAAGGCTTCAAAACACCAAAGAATAAAGTCCAGGACCAGCAAAGGCAGAAAAGCAGGGTGAACATTGGAGGGCCTTTTCAGGACAGAAGATGATTTGAAGATGGTGTTGCCTCTTTGATGTTCAACGGGTAAGTAACCAAACTTTTAACTTAACCACATAAATCTTCACGTTAACCATTATAGTGATAGATGTCTGTTCAGTCTATTAACTGTCACATCGGGTGTTGAAGACAGTGAGGAAAAATCTTCAGTGAAAATCCATGTCAAAATCATGAAGAGAAAAGACAAAATCAAATTTCAACAGAACCTTTTACTAAAAGGAATAACATGTTGAGCAACGGCGAAAGATGAGCGTAACAAACAAAACTAAGCCACGGTGTGCTCTCTGGAAAACGCTAACCTTTACAAGGTTGAAACGGAAGTCATCTCGAAGACCATATTCATGGAACTTTTGACAGGATAACACAAAAGCTTAATCACGGCTTCTCAAAGCTGAATAACAAACATATAATTAATACACAGCGGAGTGGCTACAATCAGTTGAGGGAGTCAATTGGAATCTTCAGAAATAATTGGTGCAAAACAATATCCCTGGAAGCCAATGATGAATTTCCCAACACTCATCTTTATTAAGTAAATAAACATACATCAAAAATATATAACCATGCATTAGACAGACAAACATTTTGACATTTAGACGGCTGGCCTGTTGTTCCTGGAACAGGGCTGGAGGTAGAACAGGACAGAACCGCTTCAGACTCTTCATTCAGGGTCAAAACATTCAATAAATATATCAACAACTAAAATTGGATAAAAAATAGTCATAGTGTAATAACAACTGTGGAAGTAGTTTCTATATCTCTTTTTATACATTATGTCCACAACAAAAATAACCATATATCCTCTCAATCCCGCTGTACATTCGTTACATTTAATTCCAAACCTTTATCTAGATACCTATACATTGTATGAAATAAGACTATAATTGGAGACTTTTTGTGGTGCACTTTCACCTTCATAACATGCCAGGTCAAAAAGAAGAGATGCAGTTTTTAAATCTTTAAAAAACAGCCTTAAGCCAGTTCACAAATCTGCAGGAATGGGAGCGGAAGAGGCACGGCCTTCCAGAAGAATCTATACGCGACTGCTCGAGGGAGAAGCGGAGTTCTGACTATTCAGCTTATCCCCTTTCACCATTCCTCCCAGATCTATAGAGCTACGCAGGCAGGAAGAAGTCCTTCGAAGAACTGTCGTGCCAAAGGCCGCACAGATGTTGGAACATTGTGGTTTTGTCCCCATCTGTGCTACTAACTGTAGCAGATGGAAGCATGATTGTGGGGCAGCAGGACAACCTCTCTGCAACTCTTTCTTTAACATAAGGCTTATTATCATCGTTGAAATTCTCCAACGGGACGGCGTGTCTTTGCCACTATATATGTACGCATATATACACGCTTTGCCTATTTTCACAGTGTTCTCTCTAAAATAGTCTAATTCAGCATGCTGGTTTAAAAACAAAACACTGACTGTACATTTCTGTCTTTAATCAGTCGTTTCTTAGTACCGTCTCGGTACACTTTTTGTGCATTCATTGCAGAACTGCCAGATTGTCCGGAGAATTTTCTGATAGATCTCTCCTAAAAATGAGAAGAGCCAGCACTCACTTGTTTTGGTTTGTGCAACTAGTGCCAACAGTGTTTAAGAGTTTGTGTCGGTGTAGAAATTTGGCTGCGTGGACCAGATTATCAGACAGGGATTAAGCTTCCTTCATCTTTCACTAAAAACAAATTTCAAAGGAGATCTCCATTGAAAAATATCCCCAGTCTAAGAACGGACTTAATCCTTTTCCAAGAAACTGGCCTTGTGTGTGTTATGTCTAACAGGAAGAACACTCGCTGTAACAGTAGGGTATACGTACAGTAACAATACATCAGATAATACAGTATGTACACAGTTGTTGTAATGGAGACCATTCTGTCCCCTGAACAGGATTAAGGCAATTTCACAAGTGTCCTGGTATGAGGGTAACTACTGTGCAGCCTCACTTTAATACAAAAATAAGAAAAATTCCAGCAAGAAATCCTGCAGTTCTATTTAACAATTTCTACTATGTGTACATTTATTTAGTTTTTGTTCACCTGGCAACATATTGTAATTGTATTTATTCATATTTATGTATGGGGATTTTAAGTTGAGTGAGAGCTCTAGCATCAGAAAGGAGCTCTCGCCATCTAAATTGAGTGTATTGCTATAAATATAGCTTTTAAATATAATACAATCTCTTGTCTAGCCAATTTGGAAGCGGAAATAAAACATCCTTTTTAGTTGGTGGCGATTACAGATAATGTCGCTATGATAAATAATTTAGCTGGAAATGAGTTTTTCCATCTTATTTCTGCATTATACAGCATGCATATTGTTTCAGACAAAACAGAGAATGAATAAATCTTTTTAACAGCTTGGAGTCAGCAGGATCCACTACCACTTATAGTCTTTTGCTGGTTTTACTAACAGTACTTGACACTAAAAAAAGAGAGCAAATTGCACAGTATGTTCATGTAGCTCGGTCTGTTTTGTAGTTCTTCCCTCGATCACGCTATCTCTAATAATCATCAAACAAAAACATACTGAATCGCTGGTCTCAGGTAGCTACACCGTATCATGACACACAATAGAAAAAGTGTTGCAGACTGCAAGAAACGTGCCTTGGCTAAAAGATACATAAAACAACAACATCTTAATACCCAATCACACCACGTATGTGTTTGGTGCGGGGATCTTTTGAGACATACGGTACAGAACAGTACAGTAAGTTCATCATCATCATCATCATCATCATCATCATGCATAAAATGAAAAGCTCTCTCTGCTCAGTTCAGCAGTGTACCGTAGAGCTGTGCCTTGGTCAAGCTGTCCTTCCTCGTCAATCCTGCGCTGCCAAATTTTTGGTATCTTGGAGAGGACTTCTTTGGGAGTGCGGGGCCAACACTGAGAGCGGAGCTGGAGCTCGGGCGAGGCCGAACACTCGGCCTGGGGCTGGGGTAGTGTTGAAGACTTGAGGCTTCGAGGGAGCTTTGGTGTAAGGACTCAGCAGAGCTGTCTGCACTCCGATTTACGTAGTCCTTCTTGGCACTGCTTGCTGCCGTTGCTCCTCCACCAGTCTCCTTCTCTTTAGAGCTCCCTGAGAGGAACAAACTGCACTCAGAGTCCTGACTGTCCTCCTTGGCTCTATACAGCACAGACGTTTTCTCCTGCTTCCGATGCTCCATAGGTTTCTGACTGCGGCTGGGTGACGGGGGACCCACAGCAAAACACTGGTCCAGCACACGGCTGTGGAAGACGTCATCTCCTTCTTGGAAGCTGCTGTAGAGAGACCCCTTGACCTTACTGGAAGGGCCCATGGCAAAGTGGCGCTCAGAGAAACTGTACGGGGAGACACGCCCTGTGAGGTCACGGTAGGAAGACGAGAACGTGTTGATGTCTTCTACACTGAGCTTTCTCCAGCGGTTGCTTAGGTCGTCCTCGGTGACCTGGACGTCACTTCGGCTGTCCAGACCTCCTCCACGAGCCTGACCCAGTCCAATTGTGGACCCCATGCTGTGAGAGGCGGCCAGGCGAGGGGTGCTGGAATGGTATGGTTCACTGAAGCATGAAGCAGTCCTTGTGTACGCTGCTGAATTGCCCTTCTGCGGGCTTCTGGGGGTCACCATATGCTGGATGCTGAGAGACTTGGGGAAGCTTGGACTATCTTTATCATAAGACGACATGCTTTTGCGCTCATAGTCCCCACTGCCACCATCTCGCCAGTCCATATAAAGACCCTGGTGGGAAGAGGATAAGGTGCTGCTGGCAGTGCGCCCACAACCACCACCACCACCACCAACTCCTCCCTTCTCATCCGATGCGAGGCTGAAGCTAGAGTAGGAACTAGAGGCGGGGAGGCTACCAGTGCCAAAGTCATCGGGATGGTGGAAGGAGGATGGAGGCTCATGGTGGGAGAAACTTTCAGATTGGTAGGCCTCTTCATCTGGGTTGCTGTCAGTGGAGTTCTGGGCGTGTAGCTGGAGCAAACCGGTGCCGTGGAGGTCAACGCTCTGCCTGCGCTCTGTATCTTGCCATCGTTCAGGACAGTAGAGGGCTGTATCGCTGCAGTACAGGTCAGATGTTTTGTATGAACTACGACGGTTCAGGTGATCAGTGCTTCCTGATGCTGTAAGAAAGTCTACATCCTGTGGCTGCGGGCTGGGTGAGCGTGTTACAGGGCAACTGCTTCCAGGCTCAGGCTTTGCCAGGACCTTGGCAATTATGGCTGTGGGCACAGCGTCAGAGTAATTGGAGTGGCACATTGCTACGGTGGCTCCACTACCCCGATTATGTTTCTCCATGTGGGAACTGATGCGTTCCTGGAAATCCTGCGGCAGCTACAACAGACAAAGAAAGGGACAGAAGAAGCTCCATGAAGCTGGGAAATAAAAACAAACATATATATACGTAAATGTTTTTGTGACAGCTACTGAGCCAGTCTTTAAATCTAACCAAAAAAGATCTCTAAAAAGTGAATTTCTCAACAGTTCTCCCTTAATTATTTATAGAATTAACTTGAATCTCTTCCTTAAACATGCTTTCTGCGTCTGCACAGAAGGTATTTTTTAGAGTCATTCCTCAAGGATTTTAATCCATAGTTCTGGTTTAGAAAGTAATTAAATCTCGCAAAGCTCACACCAGTTTGTGTATCTCAGAGGAATTGCACTACTTGGCCCCTCTAATGAACTTATCAGAAAATTGCTGAACACAAGCTTTATGTATTTACTTGTTGGTCTGCTTTCCTTTTCCCAAAACAAAATCTTTTTTTCTTTTTCCAAATTCTTTTCTGTTGTTTCCTGTTTGTTATTCCATAAAAAATTGAAATAGAAAAATTATTAAAATAAATATATTTTTGGGACAATATTTTTGTCTTTCCAAAAAATGATCTGTTGTTCCCTCTTCCACCTGTTTCTCGGTCTCGGTCTCTCTCTTCCTCTCTTGTCTCACTCTCGCAAACACAGACAGACACATTATCTGTTTAAGAAAAGTGTTCCTGTCAATTACGGACTGGATTCTTTGTGCCTATTAAAGCTGGTCAGGATCAGTAGAAACTGTTCCTGCCACACTGAGTTCTCTCTTTTCTCATCCCTTTCTTTATCCTTTCATCTTTCTCCTCTTGCTCCAACGCCTTCATTGACCAAGAGGCCCTCATTCCTTCTCTCTCTCTTTCCCTCTTTCTTCTGTCTACCATCAAACACATATCATTTCCACAGGGAACGGCTTAGATTCAAATTAAACTAGTGCTCCGGGTCTCCAGCTGGGAATAGAAAAAAAAAAAAGATAAAATACTGACTTGGCTTTGTTAAGAAATAGAAACTTGCCTCGGCATAAAATAACCTGCATCTTTTAAGTCTGAGCTATTTTTAACACTCTCCCAGAGGGAATGGAGATGGAAAGTAGGTGAGGCTACGGGGGGGGGGAGCATAAAATGATATACAGTGTGTGCTCCAAGTGAGCTAGCTCAGCATTAGTTGCTATCGGAGGCAAATCTTAATTAAGAGTCACACAGTGTTAATCCACGTGACAGCATACACGTCTGCAGGTCTTGTTCCATTTACGGAAATAAGTAGTTTAATGGTGATGGAACTGGCACTTATTGTTTTAGTCATTCTAGCAAGTCACAGTCACTCTGTGAAGGCTGTTTCTTCAAAATACTCTACTAATGGAGTAGGTTTTAAATTTCCATGTTTTAGAATCAAATTATTTTATTGTAAGTGAGACCATGTAAAATGCACTCTTCCTCAATTGACTTTTTGCTGAGGCTCTGCCCCCTTAATTACCGCTACTGCCCGTTAAATGTTTTCACAATACATATGCAGTGTACAATAATAACAATGGCAGTTTAACAACTCCAAAATTTGCAGTGATCTTTTAAAAAGGAGTCTTCAATTTCACGCATAAGTTTGAAAAAGTGAAGCTCATCTCTGGCCTTCATTTGTGGATTTTGTCTGTTGAAAAAGAAAAAAGGTCACTAGCAAAGGAAGCTAGCTGGCAAAAGCTAATGCTAAAACTTGTTTTACAACCAAAAGCCTGTAAAAAGGTGGACATGGAGAAGCAGCATTGTTTGGGCATTGTAAAGTAGAACTAGTTGGCCGTGGTATTGTAGTAAAGTAATATTTATTTCAGGGTTTGTGCTGCAACATTTTTACTTGGCCTTGTATGACCAATAGCTTATGTTGGCAAACTTGAGACAGATATTGCTGTTTATCCGAGTCAGTTTGCCAACTTTATACAACTCTCTTCTTGTTCATGTTTTTAGTATTTAGTGTTTTCCCATAATTATTGCTGCAGTGGCTGCTGCTCTTCTAAAGTTACATAGTCTTCTTATAAGCTAGTACAAATAACCTCCAGCCTGCTTTCTTGTCCATCACTGTGTTCATTTAAGTGGAATCAGAATTCTAAGAAAAATGGAAAACAACATCTTTTTAAAGGTTTTTGACGTTGTATTGTCCCATTTCTTATATAAAATTATAAATGAGAACCAATGAATATATAATTATCTAAATAGTCAATGAATTTGTATAGAGTACCTAAGTCAATTATCAGCCTTGAAAAAGCCTTGAAAAGTATAACTTTTATTCTTTTGTGCATCAGGTGTCATCTCAGCCCAGGCTTTCTTTCATTCATTCATTATGTATAGCCGGGTGCAGACAGATGGCACTTCAGACAGCAGGCCTTCATCAGTCCTACTGAAGAGGCTATGAGCACTGTGCCTCAGTCTTATTGTGAAAAACACTCACCAAGGCTAAAAGGTACACTTACACAACATCGGGAACCTCTCTCCATTACAGAAATAATGCACCAAGATTAGGTAATTATAACACTAATTATATACAGCTAAACTGTACATACAGTTCAGTGATGGATAATGTAGTTGTATCCATCAAGCTCAGGGCTGTAGCCAGTTTGCTGAAACCCCTGAATTCCCATAATAAACTTACTTTTAAGTCCCGATGTATGCAAACATTTTTATTGCAGTACAGAATAGAATTTACTCATTGGTGCAGTTGTAGAAGTGTTGGGGAGCTCACCTCAGACAACTTGTGTGCTCTGTAGTGAGACTTGGAGCACTGCAGCAGCTGGGCGGCCAGGTTGCAGTCTTTTCTGTACAGGTCCTGTAAGAGGCAGAGAGATTATCCCCCGTCACTAAATTCATTCTTGTTCATTTTGGCAGCCAGGGTGGTTCAAGTAAGCTTTTAACCAAGGGGAATTGTGTTTTCACTTTACAATACAGCCTTCTAATTGTGGTTTAATTATTTGGTAATTATGGGAGACTTTTGGGGGAAATAATGTCAGGATACAGTAATGTATTGTTACCGTGGTACTATAGCAACAACAAATCTAAAAAATTAAATATACATACATATATACATATATATATATATATATATATATACATATACAAATATATAAATGATAAACAAAAACAAGATGGTTGGCATGACTGGATTTTTCAATAATAAGAAATGTATAGTATAACATACAATATATAACACACAATGTATTTGTATTCCATTGGCAAATTGGGATAAGTAGCCTACTGGATTAAGCAATTATTTGATTTAGTGAACCATCAAATAAAAGGAACAAATTATTCCATTGAAGCTGGTAGAGTTTAATTGGTTAGCTCGTATTTTTCACCTTGGCCATATTATTTCACTAGGTTTTACATCAGGGCATTGCAGGATCTTAATACCACCACTAACCTTTTTCATGTGTAATATATCTGCTCAGTACAGTCTTTGCTAATTTTATTATGCATTCACTTATCTGCCCATCCCAACCTTCGGAAGCCATGCAGCAATATTCTTTCTTTCTTTCTTTCACGGATGATTTTTAGATTTTTATTTAAATTTCAGAGCAAAGCGAGGGTGATCCATTGGCACAGCAGTTGCTCAGTTGAACTGTTTTCTGCGTTTCTGAATGCATGTGTTTGTGTTGGTGGTTATCTGGTTTAGTTCACTTTCTTTTACCCCCCCTCCTCTGTGAAATCCATCCTCTTATAAAGGTCAATTCTTGCTGCACTGTAGCCTCCCCGTGCCTCCATCACTACACAGCCCTGTCAATACCTCCCATAAAATCAGAGCCTTCTCTTTGACAGTTTCAACTCCCTCACCAGTTAACACTGACTGCTTTTTGAATCACTATTTCTTTTCTTTTTGTCGCCAGGCGACATTTGGACTCCCTGTAGTTTCTGTGGACGTGTCAAATAAACCGTTGGGACCTTGGCGATGTCTTAGTTAACATGAGTTGTGTGGTGTGTATTTCTGGGAAAGGCAGCCACCAGCTGCTGTCGAGACAGTTTTTGGGAGGTCTTAAGATGAGGTCTTAACATAATGTATATATTTTAGATGACTATGTATAAATAGAGTAATGAAAGTTTCTTGTGGACGAATTATGGGACTATCCCTCAAACAAGGGGGCTACACCCAGACTGAAAGAGATACAAAAGGACTACAAACAGCAAGGCTGCAGATGTTTTGCATCTCTTTGTAGTTGTTTTGTGTTGTAGTCACAATGTCTCTTTGTAGTCATTTTTGCATGTTCTTTATTCCATTTTTCCTCTCCTTGTGGTCATTTTGCATCTCTTTATGGTCTTTTTAAAAAATGGATCCCATGTTATACTGTAAGTAGTAAATTCAAAGCTTGCTCTCTGGAGGAAAGGCCTGCCTTGCCGCTGGCTCTTATGGGACAAATTATTCTCCCACTCTAAATTAACCTTGACTCCAATCAGCCTGGCCTGATCAGGGGGGATTGTCAAAATACTCTATAGCTCAGAAGTGCTAAAAACTGCCACATAGACTAAAGAGAGAAAATCTAACCTAACCTGGAGCCCCCAGTCGAAAAACCAGATTGCCACATGCCCCAGAGCTCAGATCCCCGCAGCTCCGGCTCCAAATTCTAGCAGCCCTGAGGATGCCCATTGATTTCGGTATAATCACTATGAAACACCCAGTGGCTTAGAGTTAATTCCTCTATCTGCTGTGGCTCCTGAAAGTACAAATATCCAGAATGTTGCAAAAATGTTGTGGATATGAGACTTTAAGCAATAGCGAGTTTGAGAAGGCTGGAAATGTGGGAAGAGAAAGTTTCCATCAGCTTTTTTGAAGAGTTGTCAGAGTTGAAGAGGTGCTAAGAAAGCTGGATTACTGACCAGGCAAGGACAGCACCTGTCCCAGGGCCCCAAATCTCTTTGGCCCTTAATGCCCCGGACTACTGCTTAATTTGTGGGCTTGAAGGTGGAATATGATTTGGGCATGTCTTCAATTGAACTTTTATTTTGTACAAGTGAGCACAATGATGACAGAGATGTCAGTTGGAGCTCATATTACATGATAGCGCTCTGGGTACTCACGTTGTCCTCTCTGAGTTTATTGATTGTGATCTTCGCATCCATGAGGTGGTTGTTGAGGAGGATGATTTCCCGGCTGAGGGCTCTCTTTTCCTCTTCATGGTGCTGGGACTGCAGTGTAAGAGAGAGAATTGACAAGGGAGAAGAGAAGTTGAAAAACAAAGCAACATAAAAAAAAAAAAAAAAAAAGGATCTTAGAGGTTGACCGAATAGATGATGAGAGGGGGGAAGGAAGTAAAAGGTTAGAGCAAAGAGTTGCGATAACGAGAGAAAGATGAGGGAGCCAAAGTTGGAGGAGCAACTGAAGAAAAATAAGATGATAGAGGAGGGGAAGAAAAATGAGAGGAAGAGAGCCGTAAATCACTATCAGCCTGAAGACAGTGCCAGCAGCAGGTCTTAATTAAAAGAAGATTACACTTGCCAGCGCTCATATCATATCAATTACTCTGGGAGATAGGCAAATAGAGGGGGAGAGAAAAAGGAGAGAGAAAAACAAAGAGGGAGGGAGTGAGAAAGACAAATGAAACAACTTGTTCCATTTTCAGTGAAATACTGTCAAAGAAATGCAAAATGACTGTGCTGGAGTGACATTTTAGCCCCAGTAACGTGGCGTCTAATGATGGCGATGTCATCTAGTTGGGTACTCTGTCTTTCTGTCTGCCCACTTTAATTTTGACAACTGTCTGCCACACTGTCATGCAATTAGGCACAGACATTCATGGTGCCCTGAGGATCATTCCTAATGATTCTGGTGGCCCAGACCTCATCTAGCCAAATGAAACTAATGAGACAGATTGATTGAGTACACATTTCTTGCTCATAGAGGATGAACCATTTCTGTTTTCTACATGTGGAAAGCTGTGAATTAAGTTCAGATGTTGTCATCAGCTTGTTAATTGTTCTGTACCACATCTTTACACTGTAAGCTACAGTTAACATTGCAGCTTCTAGGGGCCAGTAGTGGTTTCTGTTGGAAACATTTTTTTCTTTTTTATTCTCTCTCTGTCACACACACACACACACGCACGCACACACGCACGCACACACACACACACACACACACACACACACACACACACACACACACACACACACACACACACACACACACACACACACACACACACACACACACCACACCACACCACACCACACACCACACACACAAATAATTGTGAAAACTGCCACACAGCGCTAGCTGACAAATGATACAGCTCTGAGCTCTCGCTTGGCCTCCTACCCTTCTCTCTTCTAATCTCTCAATGGCAGTGATTGTTTTGAAATACAAGGGTGCAGAGCCAATCTAATAGGTGGCAATTAATGTCAGTTTAAGCAATAGGCCAGCATTGATATTTAAATTATGTTAGGATCTCATTAATCAGCTGTCGAGACATACAGCTGCCAGGCAGTCTTTCTCCAGCTCATTACTCTGGATTTATATTCATATTTTCTGATGCTGATCGTGCGGATGACCACATTAGGGCCCTTTAAAGCTCAGATATGTAATTGCTCCCCAATATTATAAAGTCTACACACAGAAACCCACAGATGACAAGTTTACACATTTTAATCAATCACTTTGTTTTTGCAACAGATCTTCTAGTTCCAACAGAATAATAAGTCGTTGACGTGAATAACAATCTTACTTAAACCGGTATTAAGTATTGTTTTGGCCACATTGGGGCAGTATAACAAGTTGTTAACATAAATTCACATATTATCACCTTATTAAATTGGTAAGGCTAATTTGTTTGCAAATAGTTGCCTATTTACGCCCCCATCAGACATGCTTTGTCATTAATTTGGCGTCTTGTTTATGTCCACCTGGTGAATGCAAGTCCAATATTCAATCTCATTTTAGTTGGGTTCAGTTTCCACTAAATTCTGAGTGAAATTTCTGTCTCTTGACCTGCTAAATGCTCCACTACGCTCACCAAATGACGCTGATGAGATTGAATAAAAAAAAAGGAAAGTTGCCGGCTGTAAAAACAAAGCAACGAGCTAATAGACACTTAATGCTCTGTAGAGCTCGGGCAAAGTTGTGTCATAATTCTCTGTGGGTTCAATAAGCAAGTCTTTTTACATTATACATAGTAATTTGATCCATTGTTAATGTAAAGATATTGATTAATGTTGCTTTAAAATAACCTGCAGTTATTTCTTGGCCCGCCCTCCAAGATCTAAGCAATTATCTCGACAAACAATATTATTACTGATAGGGAACTATGGCCAAAACTACAAAAAAAGAATACCCTTTTAGGAAATTGTCAAAGGTTTCTTTTTGCTTTTTTGCTTTGATGCCATGGTCCGCAGACAAAAAGTTTTGTGAGGGGGTAGGTTGGTCATGTAAAAATATTTAATAGCGCAGCTTTAATATTAGTAAAAGGCAAAAAATGTACTGCTTATTAATCCCCCCCAAAAAACATCAATCAGGTTCAGCTTTAATATCTGTTTCTTCTTATCTCTAAAATCCCTCTAGAAAAAAATGCTTTTCAAACATGGAGTAATGTCTAGTGTACTGCCAGAAAAATTACCCTATAACGGCAAAAAAGTGTGAAAACGTTGTTGCACATATTCAAAAATAATTTGCCACTTTGAAGCCAGAAGAAACCTTTTTCCTCACTATAGCTGCTAACTTTGAACACTTTCAGATATCCAGTAATCTCTCAGATCTTCTTACAAACTGATACTTCACTTACACATGTTTAAAGGCAAAACTGGAAACACAGTCTATAGATAAAAAAAATGAACAATCTTGATAGCCCTAATATGATGAACATGATCTTGTACTGTACTTTGGAGAGAGGGAGGAAGTGTAATTTTAATTACAGCTTCATGGCCAGCGGAAGAATCACAGCTGTGCACACTGACTTCTGCTATCTCTTCTAGTCACACTGTGTTGGATACACAGGCCGTCACCAAGACGCTCTTATCAGCTGCTGCCACTCATAACAGCATCAAGGAAAATTAATATGTAAATTTTGACTATCATATCTTAAGGAGATTGACCCAGAAGAGGTGGAGGGATATTGTTTCCCACCACACGGTAGTTCTGAGACTCACTGCCAATCTGTTTTTGTCTTTTGATCATAAATATATGTACGTTTCTCCTAATTACTCAGCAACTAGATGACTGTGACATTTGAACACACGTTTAAATCGTGACTCAGCTAACAAATGGGCCAGTTCTCTCCTCTATCATGCAGATATGTAATGGAATAAAACTACAATAACAAATCAAAACTTTTAGATCTTGTTTCAAGTATTGATAAAAAATTTGTTGAATTGAGAGCACAGCATATAAATATGGCCGTTTTTCTTAGACAACCCCAATTTGATTTCAGTATTCTGCTGGAGATTCAGCCTTTTCATTGTACAACAAATGACGCCTGAATCCCATGAGATGCAATTACTGAAGACTGTGGTTTATGGAGGAGAGCAAAACAACTCCATTCCAGTGAAATACAGTCTTACTGTAAACTTATTTACTTTCAAAAAATCACATTTTCTAACCAAGAGGATTTTTAAATGCCGACACCAAAGATAATCACCTTCCTGAATAAAGCAGATTCTAAATATTGTGAGTAAAAACATTAAAGAAACCAGGCGGCAGGAGAGAAAGTCTTGGAAGACTAGAGGAAAATAATATGCTTTGAGTTGTGTTATCTCTAAATTTAACTCAGTAGACCTTTCTCATGTGCAAAATATTCCCTGCTCACGACAGAACTGCCCAATAATTAATAAAAAAGTAATGGGGATCCATCCATCTCTATAGTCACTGCAATATCTCCAATAAATGTTACGTCAAACATATTGTTCTCTAAGAATACAATCTTTGGTAAATGTATGGGAACAACAAGTTATTTAATTAGTCCCAATAGTTTGCACAATCTTTAACTTTCATCTCTGCTGCTGATTCACTGTCTGGGCTGATTTTCTGCTCCAGAGGAATCCAGAGTAAATTATTATGGGCGTGACATCTGTTGGGTTTCACTATGGTGATACTCTCCCATGTGTAATTCGCACTTTTCATTGAAGAGTTATGATTGACGACTGTAGTGTTAAAGGCACCAATTAGTGCACTGCAGGCATCATTGAAGATCAGAGAGCAACACATTCATACACAGACACAACAGGTTTGCATGGTCCTCATTCAGCACAAGCTATGATTCATATTGGTAAACATAGACGTAGAAGCCATTATTATTTGGCCATTCTTCTGTGACATCAAAACAACAAAACAAAATTATTATCTGCCTCAGTTTTTTATGACTACTCTGTTCACCAACCACACACTCCCTATTGCACCAAACTTATTCAGTTTATAGTCTCTTACTTCTCCTCCAGTCTATTTATCGCACTAACACATATTCCATGTTTCCCTGTTTTAGATTTAGATGTCAGTGGCACAAACAATTACTGGTCTGATGTTTTCATGCATGATAAACTATGCAGCTAAAATGCATCGATCCTGAATCAAATATCATTGATCATCTTAATGTTCTTTCATATATGCAAGAAATAACCGATTAGAGGCCCCAGAGATTAGACTGAGCCTCTGTGTTTCATAAATAAACACATAAATAATCCTGACAGGTAATAGATGCTTTGAATAGCAACTAACAATCACTTTTCTTTATTGATTATACTATTATTATTATCCTCTTTTCTTGTTCCTGGAAAAAATTATATTTATATACAGTGTAAAAAATCAGCTTTAATCTCAATGTTTTAAAATATGTTTGTGTTTAACTCAGGGATTTATATTTAGGTTTTATATAAGTTATTGTTTTTCAATACATTGTTAAATCTTTCAAAATACCCTAGTTATTAACTTTTTAATATACTCAGATCTCCCTTGAAAATGAGATCTCAATCTGAATGACTGACTTTAAAACAAAAGTTAAACCATTTAAGGCAAAACTATATTTACCGTTCATAAACAGTATATAAACATTTAATAAATGGATTGTAATTGAAGCAGATATATACGTGTTTATTAATCTATTTGCCTATGCATATATGCACACATAATAGTTTATTTGTTCATTGTATTTTGTATTATTAATCTAAATCTGCAACGTAATGCAAGTTATCAAATAATTAAGCGGAGTAAAAAGTACAATATTTACTCCTGAAATGTACTGAAGTAGAAGTATAAAGGACAAGTACCTCAAAATTGCACTTAAATGAAGTACATGACTAATTGTACTTAGTTACTTTAAACCACTGGCTATGAGTTTTAATGTTTTTTAATGCTAACTTCTTGCTGTTTTCATTGCTTCTGTTTCCTACTTTAAGAGGGATCTCTAAGATGATCGATAAACTGCATCTCCTGATTTCTTATTTAATATATTACAATATTTCCAGAATGTTAATAAGTGATTTCCAGCAGGACTGTGTTTAGCGTTGACACTCCCTGATGGAGTGGACATTAGCCTTGTTAGGAGGACAGTCATTGAGTGAGACTTTAATTTCCTGCCCGTTCCATGGCCAGCACCCCGGACAGCATGAATGGTATATTTTGGGCAACACAGAAAAAAAGACTACCTGACTAACGGTTATATTCAAATATGTCCTTCCTGCTTGCACCAGCACTACTTCAGAAGAGGCTCCACGATTAATTTGAACTCTTACGAAACAGTCTCACAGGCACCAAGCTATAACTAATCAGTCACTGACATTGCCAGAGTTATATTTCAGCAACGGTTTTTTGGTATCATTTCATCTTTACAAACAGCTTCATCTGCAGCACTGTTTATCTAGAGATCAAAATGTAGACAGTTACTCCAATGTCATCAAAATGTGCATCTGTCAGTTCTTTCAGGTGCTAATCATTTGCTTTGCTCTTTATGAAATAATCTTATTCTTCATTGTTTTTCAGTTGACCTTGTACGTTTGGGCCTTTCAGAACTTTTAATTACATGTCTGATTTGATTTGAGCTGCTTTTGTCACCGCCTGCCTTCCTGGACAGTCTTCAACAAAAGAACAGATTTCCCCCTCGAAATGCCATTGCATGACATGGCATCAAAAGAAATGGCAATCCCAATGAGCTCTGCCAAAAAAATAAAAAATCGCATACTGTCTCCTGCCATGAAGACCGATTCGCTACACCAAGGCTCTCTGTTAGACAGACAATCCCTTTGAATGCCAACAGTTTTCAAAATAATTTTCACACGACCAGAATACGATGATCTGTGTGTACTTTATGAGAGGAATGATCCATTTTAGGCTTTCAGTGTATTCATGATACGACAAAGCAAGACGGATTACATTGGAGCATCACAAATAATTAGGGCTGCAAATACTGCGAGACAGATGCTGTTCTGAATGGCTGTCTTCTGAACATACAGTACTATATTTCATGTCTTGATTGATTTATTACAATTTTCACGCCTCACTGATCCACCACCATGCATGAGTAGACAGAGAAATTCATCCAGCAGATCTCCATTATCTGCTGCAAATCAAAATATAGCTATTCACAGGAGCATATGCTCACTTTAAAGGGTCAGTTCACCCAAATTATAAATTACTTATAGTGGTATCTTTTAGTAATAAAATCTCAAGTAATAAATTTGTACACCTTATGGTTTATACTATATCTTGCATTTCATATCCACTGTTCATACTGTTTATAGTGTCTATATTGTTATACTACTCATACTGTTGTTCTTTTTTATTATGTATCTGTTATTCATACTGTTATTTATCTAGCACATTGCACTGCACTTTTACTGCTTCTTTTTGCACTTCTGGTTAGATGCTATAACTGCATTTCGTTGTCTTAGTACTTGTACTCTGTGCAATGACAAGGTTGAATCTGGTCTGATTTATTAATGACCTATGGGACACATACCTATACCTTTTTCCCATTAGTATCTATGGATTGTAGGAAAAAAACTGTGGATGTACAGTAGATGTGCGTTGTTTACATGCATTCTTTTCTGTCAATTATATTTGAAAGCGTGAGGCTTGTATTATATTCGAGGACTAGACGATCATGTATTAATCACAGCATCAGATTATTTTTAAGGTCACAAACCAAACCAGTAGAGACAGATAAAGTGTTGTTCATCAAGAAATAGTAACAACTCCCAAACTATTTCCCGCTGCTTCCAGTCTTTATGCTAAGCTAAGCTAGTCATCTCCTGGCTCAGAGTCCATACTTGCAAATAAAAATACATTGATACAAATATGTGTGTGGTATCAATCTTCTAATCTAATTCTTAGCATCGTAGTGAATAAGCATGTATATCCTGAAATGTCAAATGATTGATGAATGAATGAACACCTTTTTTAATAGAAATGGACGGCAAAGTAGAATGCACCATGAAAATCAGCAGATGCCTTTTTATATTAACTTGACATCAATGTTCTAGCAACTTGCTTCAACAGCAACTTCACGCAGTCTTTTTACATTAGTGTGTATGCTGGCAGACAAGCCCTATGGATCAAACTTCTGATGAGATTACAATCCACTTTAATCAAGATACTGTAAATCATAAGGTCGAACCTCGCTGTTAAGCCGACTCATATTCTGCTCTGATACTGGCTGATAAATATTAAAGCAGAGGCTGTGGGGGGAGAACACTCAGGGAACCTACCTGATGTGCTGCTGCTGAGGAGACCAGAACAGCAGTTCGCTATAATGGTTTTCGAACAGGGGTTGCATGGCAGGTAAGAACAATTACTTTGGACATTGATTGCGCTCCCTATCTTTAATCATGTAATTGCTTTGAGAAAGATGAGAGGTTCTGCTGCTAAACAGTTAAAATCGATTATAGTAATAGTACCAAGGGAGGGGAGGGGAAGGGTGGGAAGGGGTGGGGTGGGGGGGGAAGAAAAAATCATGTCACTCTTACATTATAGTATAGTATGTCATAAAAATGTCATAATATAGTTTTTCATTAAAAATGTAAAAGATGCAAAAATGAAAAAAGCCAGAGTATCGTAGGTCATGAAAATATTATAATAATGTATTCCGCGAAGACACTCATGATAAAGTTTATGTTAAACGCTATAGCATCGTATGCCATAAACATGTTATACTATAGCAAGCAATACAAATGAAATAAAAATATCCTAGTGTAGTAGTACTGTATGTCATAAAAAGTATAGTATAATATAGCATACAAATCTCATAGTACAGTATTTTATATAAATGTCATGGTATAGTATGTCATATAAAGGCATAGTTTAGTAAGCCATAAAACATGTATATGAGTGACACGATATATTATGGCATAAATATCTCCCACAAAACCTAATAAAACCTATTTTATGCCATTACTATACGGTAAAAAGTCATATTATAGAATGTTGGAAAAAGTCAAAAAGTTATAGTGTGGTATGTCGAAAAAAGAAAATAGCCATAGTATACAATGTCGTAGAACAAGTCTAACATTTCTTATAGCAACAGTGCAGGAAAATGGTACAACATAAAGCAACCATCCCAGGCCTGGACTTGAACCCAAGGCCACTGTGTCAAGGCTGAAAGTATGTCTCTCACTTACTGAGCTACCCAGTAAAGCATTTCAAGCAATGTTGGAAAAATTTACAGCATAGTATGTCTGAAAAATGTCATAAAGAGTCATACTATAGTAAAGGGATCACTAATAGGCGGATCAGGATCCAGGCAAGAATTATTACATTTTGAGGCGCAGCTTTTCTAGCCATTACGGCACTCGTTCAGCGGTCCAGGAAACACACAGACCAATTCCATGAGTTGTATATCATCTCACATGATCTTGCTCAGCCACTCAAATATGTGTATTCTGATAAGCACCGTGACTCGAGTGAGATATACACACACACGGGAGCGATGAGTCAGATGTTTCACTTGGCACTCTAAAAAAAGAGAAAGGTGGACAGCTTAACCGAAGCCTTCAACCAACAATGGACAGACTCTTATGTTTATTCTTCCCAAAGGCAGTTCAAAATATCTCATATGTTCAGAGTTCATGCCGATTATTAAAAGTAGTAATGTGAAGCACAAAGCATAGACAAAGCATAACTCCTTTGAGCAAACGTACCCACTCAAATCCGAAATGAAGGCACAGAAAATAAACAATGTAAGAGCCCAATATGATCGATCCATCAAATTCCTGACACATCAATTCACTTCCCAACAATGATAACAGGGGCGGGGGGGGGGGGGATAGAGCTGAAACAAGTGGTTTCCATAACCACAGATGAAGTCCCTGCACACAATTTATTTTATTTTTAGAAGATGAGCAGAATATGGATATTGTGGCTTTTTTGGTTGACATCACTTTAAACCTGAATGAACTGAATTCAAAGCTGCAGGACAATTTAGTTAAATAAATGTTTTCTAAAAATAAGTACTTTTTTTTTTTTAAAGATGCACATTTTTCAAAAGTTTTCTGTGATGTATTTTATTTCTAAATCCAGCCTATATTGTACTTGAAATGAGAGATGAACATTGTTTTAATATTGGAGTATATATTATTTATAATTCATCCAGTTCAATTAAAAAAACTGTTTATTAATATTGTTGAGGTATAAGTCAATTGAACTTTCTTTATTTGATTTGATAGTCAATTATTGACTACATACAGACGTTGATACAACCGCTAGGTTACTTCAATGTATATGGCAATAAATGATAGTTAGATATTATTGTGATGACCTTTGTATGAGGAAAATGTTTCTAACAGGACCTCGTTAAATTTAAATTTAATACCCCTGCTATAGTATGTAAAATAAAAAGTCAGTATAGTATGTCAAAAAAACTTGAAAAAGTCATAGAAGTCATAGTATAGCATGTCAAAAAAAAGTCATAGTATAGTTTGAAAAACGTCATTTTAAAGTAAGTAAAAGAAAACAGGATAGTTTTACATGTTTGAAAAAAATCTGAGAAACAGGAAAGAAAGAGGGGACAACGCGAGCAAAAACATCACATTGGACTTGACTCGACTTCATAAATTAGTATGTAAAAAAACCCTCATAAAACATCATAACATAGGGTTCTGATTTGAGCACGGTCATGAAAAGGCAAAGTATAGTATGTTGAAAAAACATCATACAATAGCATGTCAAAATATGTCATAGTATAGGGTCTCAAAATACAGTATGTCCCAGAAACTGGTATAGTAGTATGTTATATAATAATGTAATAAAAATATCATAATATAATGTGTCGTAAAATTACATAAAATACATAATATAGTCCGTTATAAATAGGAAATAAACTAATATAGTACGTCATAAAAAGAAACATTTAATGAAACATGTCATTGAATAGTATATCATAAATTTGTCATAAAACATGTGGTAGAATAGTATGTCATGAAAACATTTTGAAAATGTAGGATGTCATAAAATATGTCATAATTTAGTAAGCCCTACAAATGTCAAAAGGCATAGTATATTATGCCTTTGAAAATGTCATAGTATCGTAAGCTATATAAATGTCATACTGTAGAATGTCATAAAAATATAATAATATATAATGTCATAATAAATGTAAAAAAAAAATGATAATATGGTATGCCACACAAATTCCATAAAAATGTCATATGTTGGTATTTCACACGTGTGCATTGTACTCATGGTTCCAAAGTGATGACCAGAAGTATCGTTTTACCATGTCTTTATAGTGTGCTATTAAAACAATTCAGAAAAAGTATTGGAGTGGTTGAGAAATGTAAAAGAAAAATCGCAGTATACTAAGTCATACGAAATAGTAGTATATAAATATATAATCATATATACAGTATATAATTATATATATAATTATATATTTATTTGTCGTAAAAAGGTCATACTATAGTATGCCATCCAAATCATACTATAGTATGCAATATATAACAATTTCATAACACAGTTTGTCATTAACCCTAACCCTAACACAAATATCATAATATAGCATGCCATAAAAATGTAATTAAAAAGGCTGAAGAAACCTGATAATACAATCATCATCACAATTCAATCATTTAGTAAAAATGCCTCCACAACTAGCAACTCTACTGCACTAAATGTAAGCCAAACAATTTAATTTCAACAAAATGTTTACGCGTCTTTTTTCTCTTTGATTTATCTGAAAAGATTATTTATTTTGTACAGTACAAAGTGCAGAGCTTAAGATCTGCTGCCAAGACAACCTTTTCGTGGGCATCATAACACATTTCAAATCCTTCAGTGCTAGGATAAATCAAACTGAACTTCTAAAACCAAATCAAACATGCTTATATATCAATAACGGTTGGAGGATGATGTGGTTTTGATGTTTATTTAAGGTAAAGGTTGCTGAATTGGATAAATAAACATCCATCTGGTAATATCAAGATTTAGGTATTTGATCATCAGTCAACATGTGTGACTTAAATGTTTTCTTGAACTCGACTTTTACAAAACAAAGTATGATTTTGGTTGAGGTCGCTTTACAGATTTTTGGTTAAAACTGATATGATAGTTTTAGACAATGTGGATTAGTCTCTTACCGTCCTGTGCATCTTGTCCTCCAAATCCTGGTTGATCCTCTGAAGAGCTGCATAGCTACTCTGGATCCTAAAAGAACAGAGAAGAATCATTAGGAAACTATATTCATGAGTATTTTACTGTTCATACAGCTAAATAAGCACCTGTAATTTCCACATAATTTGAGACAAAAAAATAAATAGATTAATACATCAGGGTGCTGACGGAGAATCACAGAGGAGCTTTGCAGGATATTTGAATTACTGTCTCAGATTTGGAGATCATTCAGGATAAAAAATTGACAGCCAAAAAACAATAAAAAAAATATTATAAAAGATATTCATATTTTATGATAGGATGTCAGTAAACATAGATAAGCAGACCCTTAGCACTGGCTCTACAGCTGAAGACTAACATGTTTATTTTTTTCTTGTGTTTCTCCTATTAATTCTCTCGTCACCATTACTTTTTGGTAGACATCCAGCCCATTAGTGAACTTAATGGAACAGGACCTCTACTCTATTTGTTCACTTGTTCCCAGTGTTTTTAATCATGTCACCTCTCAGTTCAGTATCGCATTTTCAAATTAGCTAGCAGGCCTGAGACATTTACGGCTCCCTTAACCAGAAAGATATGGAGAGTGGGCAGTTGAGACAAGAAGCACAGACAAATAATAAAACAAAGACCTGAAAGAGATTTGAGCTGGCACAGAGAGAGCGTAAATTAAAATGAAAGAGTGGCACTGGAAGAAAATGGTTCACTGATGGAGAACAAACAAAACCAGCCATCATGAGCAACAACTTGAGTGCTGTTACTCCTTCAGGAGGAGCATAAGACCTGAGTTTGTCACGCACCACTCTCCGTCTTCAACAAGCTCTGCTTATCATCCAGATGGTTAAAGTTAGGACAAGAGGGCTGGGATTAGTTTGTGCCAATCATAACAAAAAAAGATGGAATTTGTGCGTAGCCTAAGACGATCACACTCAGGTCAAGACGGTGCCCGCGTCCGCCAGGTGACCATACCGTCTGCTCCATTCTCTGCTCAGGTAGACGTTACTCCACTTTATCTTTACGTAGATAATAGTTGTTTAGTTGCAATATTAATGTTCCGAATGTTAAATACAGCTCCCTCAAAGTTTATTTAAACAGCACATTGTACATGCATGTAGATGCTAATTAATTATCCAACCAGAAGACCACAGAAAGAAGGTGAATTGGGGCTTCCAACACCTTGAGGATACAGAAATAGCCAATTAGTTAATCAAGTTAAAAGGTTGCAACCATATTCGCTGACAAGATCAGCAATACTGGACCATTCTGCGAAACCCTGGATGACAGTAAGTTCAATTACAATTTTTCCGAGGTCTGTATGAACTCTGGTCTCCAGCACGATAGTCAGATGCCCTCCACGGTGCACACTACTTCCTGCACTGAATGTCAGCATTAGGTGGAGGTGTGCACTCTACCAATATAGACTTAATTACTTGGGATAGTGGACTGCGAATGAGCTGAGTAACACTGCCATGGCCTTTAATGACATGCTACAGCATGTGAAAACCCTCTTCATCTATCACCTAATTTCCTCGTGGACACAACACGACTTTGCTGGGTTTCTTCCTGGTGGGGAAGTTACAGTTCTGCATAACATATAAAGGCAAGCTGCCCACAGAGTCACGCACATGTGTTCACACACCTGCGTAGTTTCTCTGTAAATTTCTCCAGTTCCTCCTGGGCCCGGCGCAGCTCTGTCTCGAGGTACTGCCGAGTGGAATCAAACTCCGTCTCCACCATCTCTAGTTTGTGGGTGGTGTACGACAGTCGCTTACGGAGGTCCTCCTTGTGGTCGTGGAAAGAGCTGAATGTGCAGCAGAGAGAAAAAACAGGAGGACACAGTCACAAAACTGAAGTACTTTTATTGCGGAGAAAACACACACAGACAGAGAAAAGACAGAGAGAGAAAAGTAAAGAGTGTAGGTGTTTGTGTGAGAGGGAGGTATCGGGATGAAGTGAAGCTCGAGTGTAATTCAGTTTGAAGCAAGAGAAGTCCCAGGCAGGGGGAAAGCAGTAAGTCCAATGGGGAGGAGGAGATGGATGGAGAATGAATACTAATCATATCCCATTCACAGGGAGGGAGCAAAGCTGGGAATGGAGCTCCCATCGGTGTACTGGTGAATTCCATTACACAACCCCCCATTGAACCTCTGAAAGAATAGGAAAAGATTTTTTTGCCCCCAGACATAGACCATAGGTGATTCATAGAAGAAGAAAATATAAAATGGACCACAGTTTTGTGTGCGAGTGAGCTTTAAAAGAGGATGGAAGAGACAGAAAGAGCATTAGAGAAAGTGAGGAAGAGGCCACAATAGCACTGATTCAACACTATCACCGTCATCAACAGCAATAACATACCAGTCAGGGAGCAATATTTTGGTCATTTGATGCAGGTTTGAGTGTGGGGGATAAAAACACACAAACTTGGAATGACTGAGGGAATGGATGGAGATATTTGGAAGGCTAGAGATGGGGAGCAGGGGCTGTATGAGCTCTGGGGGATTTAGCATTTTTGCCAGACTGATGGATACTTGGCTTACAGAGAAGTATGATGCTGCCAACCAGCAGGCGCAATGAGTGCACCTCCAAGTCCACCTCGGCCCAGAGCCTCAATTAGGAAGCCGGCAGGAAAGAAGGAGAATATGGTATCCACAGAAAGACTGTGTTGTGTCAATACGAGGGATGGACTACCTTTACTATCTGGGTTGGTTGAAAAGCTCTACAAATCAAGTCTTCATCAAACATTAAGAAGTCTGAATACAAGTAGCCAAACAAAAATAAGACATTAACGTTGACCCTGACATTGGAATAGTAAATAATCATCTAGTTGTGTGCAAAAACAGCACAAATATGCACCAAATTGGAATGGAATAGATAAACAATTTGAAAATATGCTAATTTCTTTGTGAAAGTGCAATGTAGTGACTGATACCACTTTCATCATGTGTTTGCTAAAAGGAACATGTATACATTTGTCTTCAAATCTCTCTTGCAAAGAAGAAAATTGTTCTTTCATAAATGTTTGACAGACAGACAGATGGATGAATCATTGAAGAGTTTATATTTATTTAAAACAGACAATTTATTTGTGTCCAGATGTATAAGACTGTTGTTGGTTAAATGCAGTAGAGCGTCAACTTGGATGTAGATGTCAGCTGATACAAGACAAGAGATATAAAGATGAATGATGGGAATGAATAGATGCAACATTATGCTTTGAATGGCTTTTTAATGACCATGACCTCCCGATGAGAATCCATTTCCATTAGTCAAAATGAATGAATGAGGCTGATGTTCAGAGTTTAAAACACTCCCCAGACTGACTCATCTTACCTTCTTTTCTGATGTTTGCAACCATTTCTCTGTGTTTTGAGGGCAGTTTTGCCAATGTATATCTTTTTCATATTTTTCTCTCTGCCTCGGCTCTCATGTGTGTGTAGTTGCTTCTGCTGCTGCTGGTCTGCTGGATGTTGAAGCCAAGTTTGAACTCTAACCACAAACCAACAGTGAAAGCTCTAAGTCTTGCCTGGGGAGGCAGATAGGAGTTGGCTATCTGTGATGACCCTGGCAAGAGAGCAGAGAAAAACAGCTTTGAAGTCCCACAGATTTAGCAGCACATTTGGTTCTGTTGAATCCAGACAAAAACAGAGATTTTTGGGTGCATTCAGAAAATGAGCCAGTTTGGTATGACGAAGCACAGCTGGGTGCTCAATTAGATAAGTTCAGTAAACAAACTTAAATAGCATGCAATACTTTGAATTATTGCGCGTCCAGCTGAACTCTTGACTCTGCTCTTCCTATTGAAAGATAAATGCACAACGATCTTCTCCCTATAATTCTGCAATCCATCCAAGTGTGTGCACACTTCTTCTTTTTTTATATATCCAACACCAGTTACGCTGCTAAAGAAAACTCCAACACCGATTGGAGAAAAATAATACAAATTAAATATTTATATCAGTTGAGCCTCCTTTTCATCATTTACTTCTCTCTTGTTGGGAACAATTGAATACAGCCACCACAAACTGCAGGACCCTATGGAATAGTGAGTTATTGACCAGCTGACCAAGGAAGTTATTCCTCAATAAATCAGCATTATGATGAATATGTGTTTGTTTCCATTTCTATGCCTAGGGCTTAAGCTCAGGTCTTCTGCACCATAAGAACTTAATTACCTGTCACTAGCAAGCATTTGATGCCAGAATGATAATAATTGATTTATGCATGTGCATTTGATGTGTATTGGTGATATCAATGCCTATTAGCTATTAATATGATAAAATGTCAAATAATTACACCTGAAGATGTAAGATATATTAAAAAAAAAGAATTGATAGATCGTGAGCATGGCCTGCCAAACTCTAGATTTCTCCGCATCTTGAAGCAGCCAGTAGCGAGCAGTAATAAAAGCAATAAGAGTTTGGAGGGTGGTGTGTCTTTTTTATTTTTTACAAGTGCAAAAGTAAAATGAATCGATTAAAACACTGTGCCTATTTGCTCCCATGTGAGCTGCAAACATTAGCACGTCCAGCTAACTAGTAACCTAAACGTGCATTACTTCCAAAGAGCATTTCATTAGCTGACTATTTTGTGGGGTTAGGTTGCATTAAAGGTCCACTCACAACTAGCACAACCCGTGTGAAGTATTTACTCACTGTGTGGAAGCAGGTCCTGGATGATATCAGAGTTCAGGCTAACATGAGGTGCTCTGAGGTGTTCTTTATCGGACATTTTCACCCCAGCAACAACAACCAACCCTTTATGTTTGCCAAACACATCTGTTAGTCCTCACCCTTGAGTCTTTTTCTATAGTAACATTTAAAGTGAAGCTTAATGTTTAAAAATCCAAACAATAAAGAATAAATGAGGGGGGTGATGCTTAGCGAACTGTCAATATACCACCACAAACATATAACATAACTGGAGCACAAACATTTTCATAAGTGTCTATATTTGGCATTTAAAAACACCATTATTTCTTGCCCTTAAAAGCTAAGTAAGCATAAATGCATAAATTGAGACCAGCAGCATAATGCATCAGTCCCTGCAGAGTGGCAGGGTGGCAGTTCAACAACAAACTGGAACAAATGTGTTGTCGCCTGCCGCAATTTCTAATGGCACCACTACTTATTATTTTTAATCTCCCTTCAACACTGGCTCAGGAAACAATGGCAGTTTCTGGAAACAATGTTAATATGGTGGCAGTAGCCATTTTCTTATCTGCAAGTCACAGAGGGAAAGAGAAAGAAGTGTGGTTTTATAGAACCCATCCTCACATGTACAGACATTGCCACACACCTTCCTGTGGTGCATACAAAACACTGTACTCTCACTGTATCTTAACTCCTTCCCCTAAAGGGATAAACAGAATATCTCAAGGCCCCAGGTGTTATTTTGCAAGGTAAACACAATCCACATGAAGAAACAAATCTAAATCCTCAGTGAACCTCATGATAGGCTTACTGCTGTTTCTTCACTGTCAGAGAAACTCAAAATAGCAACAGATATGTAAATCAAGCACACTTTCCTCTCTACAGTGTTCCCTCATAATTGTTATAGTGTGGATGTATACACGAGTAAACCCTGTTTACCTGGAAAAACTTTCCCAATGTGTTACACCGTGTCATAACAATCAGACAATGCACACTACAGGGATTACAACAAATGTTTGTTGTCATGCTGCAGACTATAACCTACTTCAGGCAGTTTCCACCTCCCACTCTGCCTGGATACTTTCTCTCTTTCATGGTACCAACGTCAAGTGACTCCAGCATAATTTAGAAAAAAAACTTAATGTGGAACACGCTAAAGGTCACAACCAGCAAGCATCCATCTTGGATCTACAATGGGGAGCCTCTAATGGTGCCCGCAGGTTGATTTACTAGAAGTGAGCTATGGGAGGTGAGCGGAGTAGCCACTGCCTACCAGATATACTATTCACAATGACCAAATGAGGACATTAAACTTTAATGGCCTCTGTGCCATCCCTCCTGAAGTCTGCTATTAAGTGAGCAGCTCACAGAGACACAACCTCTCTATCCACTGTGAACAGCAAGCCTTCAAGTTCCAGCTTAGAGCAGTGTTCCCAAACATTTTTTTTCTGGGATCCACTTTAAAAAAATGACAAACCATCATTATCAAAAATATATACATATGTTAAATACTATATAAATGAGACTAAATGCATTTAGGCGGAGTTAACATGCTATCTCATTCTTTTAATTTCTTCTCACCAGTTAAACAAACAGAATGCCTAGCCTTTCATATTTGATTCAATGTTATAATTAGACTACAATTATCAGAACAATACAAACATTCAGGCTCTCTCAGCTAGCTCAAAGGTGTACTGCAGATATAAATGTAAAATAAAAGACTGAAAGAAATTCTGCAAAGTTATTTGGCAACCCTACTAAAATCTCCTGCGACCCACCAGTGGGTCCCGACCCAGTCTTTGGGATTGACGTCGGTGTTCGTTTTTGTTGTTTTGGCTATAATGTCTAATGGTTATGATGACATTGTACCAACTAAAGTAATAAAAGTGCTGATATATGGGAGCATGGTGACAATGCTGCAAAGAAGTCCGATGGGGCAAGAGATGACACGAGCTAACAGTAAACAACCACTAAACCACTTTCAACAAATCCTCCAAACAAAAAAAGATAGTTTGACATTGCCTTCCATATGTGCATGTCTCTGATCTGGTGCCTCTAGAAACATGTTTCTCAGAGACTTCAAAGCTATAAAAAATATTATTAGTTTTCTCACCTGCCAGCATTAATGTTTAGGTTTGGGCACAAAAAAGTACTTTGTTAAGGGAATAGAAGGAATACACTTAGTTGCTATAGTGAGATGATACATACTCTCATGTCAGCACAGTTATTAATATAAAGCTGCAGCCAGTTAACAGCTAGTCTTGCTGTGTTCAAAAGGTAACAAAATATGTCTTCCACTACATTGCTTAATCTAATTTAAAGTGTAACAATGATAACTTGTAAGGCAACCCATGGACACTCTGGGTTGTTACTGAGTCTGGCCAAGATAAATGTAGTTTGGCACCCCCATAAAAACTTAGTATACCCTACAACTATGCTTTACGGTTTGGTAACGCACAAACACTGCTACTTGAGGGGAAAGAAAGATTGTGATCAAGTTGGAAAGTGACCAACAATAACTGAATCTAAACGGTATCAAAGTCAAATGCAATACAACGGCAGTGTCTCACCACCTTATTTGTAAGGAAATCGGAAAGTGAACACACCCATAATGTTGGTAATACTGCCTCATTGCAAAGGACACCTACAGTAAGTTTGGTAAAGTTAAACCAAAACATCAGTGTAGTAAGCTGCGATGAGTAATAATTTGACCATTTACCTTCTGTTCTCTTCCAAAGAAGTTTGGCTAACCTAGGAGATTGTGAGATTGTCTGACTGGCCAAGCTTCTTTAGCAAAGCCACTGCCTTCCCAGACCTTAGCAATTGACTTAATGTAAAGTAATGCAGTAGGAAAAAACTGTAAAGATAAGACCCGTGTTCCAACAAACCAGAAATTATTCCTCAAAATGCATCTCAAATGCTGCGTAACTCAAAAGGAGGACTCAAACAGCCTCAAAGCCCAAAGAGACCAACCAAGAGCAGAAGTGGTGATAATTAGCAACATTATTTAACTATTTATTTTCCTGGGTATGCTCTACCACAGTGGTTGAGGCTTTACTTGAGTTGTGTATTTCTTCTGATGCAAGACTCCAGAAATACAAGAGTCTCTTGTGCATGCTCCACTACCAGCGGCCAAAAAAACAGCTCTGTGGATTAAGTCACCAGAGCAATGATGATGACTAGTCAACACAGTGTGCTGCCTGAAGACAAGAGCTGCAACTGAGGAGCAATCACCATGCAGTTTATCTGTCCTGTAGATTCTATCTACATATCAAAAGAGACTCAACCTTAAGTGGATAGAAGGAAGAAGTTGTTGGCCTTGAAACTAATACAACTTTTAAAGCACTTTAATGTCTTATAATAAACGCCTGAAGTATCAGTTTTTATTTGCAGTTATATCAAATCATCGGTCATTGATAACATTTGCATTGATTAACTGTAGTTGTGATGAGGGTTAAATTAGGAACTTGATGTACGGTAACAGACACAAGTATCGGACCTGACCATGATGTCAAACGGTTCAGAACCACACAGAAAATATGTTTGAATTCACTGTCGGGCTTTTGTGACCATAATCCTGTTTTCCAACACAAAATGCTCCTGGGGATAAATTAAATGACAAAGCATTGTTTCCCTTGCTGTGACCGATCAAACTCCCTCCAGCTCCTTCATGTATCCTTGGCCCTTTTAATGGCACGTCAGTCATAGCAATAAAGTTTTATTTGTGTAGAGTAAAAGTGTGTGTGTGTGCATATGTGTAATACGCTTCAGAGGAAACAGCAAGCATTCAATCAATTTCGACAATTTGTGGGCATATTTCACACTATTCTTGATCAGATCGCATCACACCAGGGAGCCACAGCAGGAGTCACTACAGGGGAGCTTTCCCACATCGTACTGTGGTGTGTGTCTGTTTTGCAGTTCAGGGCTAGTTAGCCTCCGTTTGACTAATTCAGAGAGTGGAAGCCTCACGTTGTAGATTTGTCCACCATCACTTACGCATATTGTCCAGTATGTAACAGCCGGTTCAATGCTCAATGCAAAATGTATATGGGCTCCTGATTATTTTTTTAAAGACATACTTTAAAGAAATGAGAATCTATCCTACCTTTTAGAAGGGTAGGAGTTCATTGGAACCTCTTATTAGTATAGTCTATTTCAGTCAATACCATTTTCACCAGTGTCTTTAAGCTAAGTGACATAAAAGTCATTTTGCCTCGATGGAAAAGCTTCACGTGGCAGTAGAATAAACGATAGAGAAGCTTTCGTAAATTGCAACCCCATCTGCAACTTACTGTTGCCAAAGCATAATACAGTGTGTTACTGTCAGCTCACAGCTCCTCATAGTCTAATTTAAATCTACTTTATTATGCTGCATAGTGCAATATATCTTTGCATTGACTTGATCACCATCTGTCACAGCACAACACGAGATACTGGATATGACTGGTTCATCGTGACACAGGCTTAACAGATCGACAGGTTTTAGATCGGTCCCATTCATGCAATGTTGTTGTGTGAAGTTTTGATCCCATGTCGAGTTTTGGTTTCGTCTCTTTGAATTTGTCGATCATATTTGATAATGCATTTCACCTTTTGCAAGTAAATATAAAATGTCCAACTAACTTCATCTTTTTTCAGTCTTGCTCACAACAACATCAGTGTATGAAATAAAATCAACCAGAAATATTTTCTAGAGAGACTGCATGCCCCAGAGAAAAATATTTGAATGACAATTCCCCTTCAATTCAATACACTTCTCTTAAGAATTCTGAATAATGTAGACAATAAACAACTGAACCACTTGGTTGTCTTGAGTTTCACTTTTATCTACGTATGACATTATGTTCTGAAAAGATTTCTCTTGACACTGTGCAAGTTTCTTCATGTGTAAAGGATGAAAAGAATCCTTCCTTCAATGTCGTCTGAAGATTGACTAAGTTATAGACTTCAGATTCATCAGGTCAAATTAAGTTCAAGTCACCTATTACTTTAAAGATGTTTCCCTTCTCATCAAGAAAAACAACTCCAGCCGTCTTAAATTCAATTCTCTTTTCAGCCCAGGGCACAATTGTGAGATCTACTCCTCCTTTTGTCTTTTTAACAATAGCTGCCCTGGCAGTAAAAACTATAGCAGTTATTAAAAAAGGTGACATTAATTCATTAAACTTGATAAAGATGTTATGTTTCATATTGCTGTACCTGTATGTAATAACAAAATGTGTTTGTCTTTTTTTCTCTCAGTGTTTCCTGACAGAAATATCAGGGCTCCAGAGCTACACACCGCCGAAGGCCAGCAGTATATTTCGCTCTTCACCCCTTCATAACCTTTCAAACAAGCAACAATCGTGGGACACAGATAGATAGATAGATATATAGAGAGAGAGAAAAGAACAAGAAAAAAGATCTATATATTGTGTGTGTTAAAACCACAGCCTGAGTTCAGATTTCTCCATTGTTAAATTTCTGCCAAAGAGAATGAGTTCAGTCCTTACTGAGGTTGCCACGACAACACAGTCGTGACATGCCTGTGCTCCACGGCTGGTGGAGAACAAGACTGTCACAGACTGTTGAGAATGAGATGCAACACTACGTAGACAAAGTTATATTTTAAAGTTATAAACTGTAAGGCAACTGCTGCTGCTCATTTACTGGTTCACATTTATGCTCGGTACTTGTTGTATTTACCTTCAATCTTTATGCTTCATTTTGCACATGGTAAATGCTCATACTGGAGTATTCTAGCTTTAAGCCATGCTAGCGGCATACGGATGGCCATGACGGTCAGTCGAACCATCACTTTTCTCAGGACTGAAAAATCCATTGAATGGTTTGCCATGCAAATTAGTACTGACATTCATGTCCCCCTCAGGAAAGGTAATAACTTTGGACTACCATCGCAGCATGATTTGAATTTGTCCTGGTTTATGACCAAATACCTGTCAAACTAATGGCATCATAAAATGTATAGTAATTTAAATCTGCAGTAACACACATTGACATATAATCACCTTTTACGCTAATACGGCGAACAGTTGCCTATCTATACATTCTGCAGGCACAGACATTCATTTGAAGTCGTCCCTCTCCTTGTCCAATACTGGCTCTCCTTTTAGCTCTGTCTTTAGTCTCTACCAATTATTGAAAGAAATATTTGTCTCGTTAGCTGTTAAATGCTCCATTATGTTCACCAGCTAGTGCCTGTATCTCGTTTGCTTCCCGGGCAGGAAATGTACAGTGTGTTTTCAGAGCTTTTTTCTGCTGATGATGAGAGGTGAGACTGAACCAAAAGAGTAAGATTGCAGGCTGGAAAAACAAAACAATGAAGGACAATAAAAATCTCTATGATGAGAGGTGAGACTGAACCAAAAGAGTAAAATTGCAGGCTGGAAAAACAAAACAAAGAAGGACAATAAAAATCTCTATCGAGATCAGGGGAACTGCAGGTCAGGTAGTGATAATTCTCAGTGGGTTCTTCACTACAAGCAACTCCTGTCCCATACAAGTTGTGATGTGATCGATTGTTCCTATAAAAATGTTGATTAGAGTCGATTTAAGTAGATGCAGTTTTTTGTTGACACTGCTATTGTCCACGATTTTTTTTTATCTCAGTGACTGCAAAATAGCAAATTAACATAAGTTATACTCTTATCAATCTGCAAATCAAACTCTTATGAAAACGTTTTACTCTAACAAAATTACAGAGGATTGAATATAAACTACTAAATTCTGAATCTGAATTCAGAGACTTCAGTTTATAGGACCTTGCCACTTCACAGCATACAGTAGTTCAGCTCAGCACTGCAGAGCACAAAGAAATACAAAGGGTCATGATGACCAAATTTTGCCTTTGAAGAAAGGATCCTGCGCTTTTCACCTCCAAGGCCTTTTCTTCTTTATCATCACAGCCCAGGGTGGACATGTGGAAATCCACCATGCATTACACTGCAGGAGGCTGCCAGGGGTTGGTGAGGTTTGTGTGCATGTAGGCTGAACATACAACAGCATGCACAGCACTCCAGGGTGCAATCAAGCATTTATTGAGATGTAATGGTTGCAATAGGTGCACAGTTTGTTCAACATGTAGCTCATAAAAGTGCAATGTGTGTTCGTTTGTTTGACGAAATGCTTCTTGGTGAAATGGCCTGTTTTATTGCATCCCGACACACACAACTGAGGCCGGAGAACAAACCATTGTTGATGTAATAGGAGCAGTATCTGAACCATGACCCTGAACAAGAGGGATCAGGACTAAAGCTAATGCATTAATAAGCTGCAAGAACAAAGACAGAATAATTAATCAGAGCTAAAATAGCCTGTGTGGAGACAGTGAGATTAAGTTTAAACCCATGTGTTGAAGAGCTCTATCCTCTGTATGTTATATGTGACGATAAAAAACCCCAGCTCTTACTCTTCTGACATACAGTACATAGACTTTATGTTTACTGTATGGGCGCTCCAGAGGCTTACGTTGCTCCACTGACCCTGTCCTTTTGGCTTTGACAGAGCCTTATAAATGCTCTGTGGCAGACAGGCGTATCTCCAATAGTCCAGGGAGTGAGGAGGGTGGTGAGGTGGGAAGCCAAAAAAAGAAGGAGTCTTAAGACTTAGACATGTGACTAAATCAGAGAATACAGATACACATGCACACTCAAAGACAAAGACAACCCCTTGGGTACCCTCCAAGCCAGATCCCTCATCAACCATTTCCAGATGCTACTGTAGTCCACCTTCACAAATTACTCCCGCATAAATCTCTGATCTCAGCGTCTCAGAAATAATTAGACAGAAAAATGAGAGAGCGGGGAGGTGGTAAACTGCCCCGGGCAAACCTAAAGGGAGCCTTCGTATGGCATCTGCTTTTGGATGCTACGTACGTAGCTTAGGGGAATACGAGAGAGAAGAACAAATAAAAAAGCCTCTTTAGGTATATTCTTTAAAGTCTGAGAAAGGCCCAGTAGGCAAAGTGGATCATGGGTAGATACAGCTGATGAAGGTAAGTGGAAACATTTGTAGAGAGCTAATTAAAAGTCACAGCAAGTCAAGTGAAACCAAAACTTTTTTCTCAATGCTTTTTAATGAGCTGGTTGTTTTTAATCTTTTAATCACTTTTCTGTCCCCGGTTTATCCAAAGCTAAACTCTGCAGCTATAGTACGTGCTCCTATACGTACACAAAGAAACTTCCACTACCCTTCGACTCATGGAAGTGCATTGACATTCTTTGACACTTGGACACCGAGAATAATTTTTTCTTGCTAAGAGAAACTTTAAGAGATGTGACATTTTCCGTAAGCATCTTTTGACTCAAGAGGCCCAGTATCCATTTTTAAGAGCATAATGCACTCCTTTGCGCATCATCAATTTCAGCTTTCAATTTCAGTTGGACAGTGACATTTGTATTACATTTTTGCTAAGAGTTCAAAGTACATTTTCACTGTCTGAATGGAACAAGATAACAGAACAGCAAATCACCTTATTAAAAGAACATTGACCATCTACAAAAAAGAATGAATAGACATTACAGCAATCTCCCATATATAGAAATTAGCACAAAATGGAAAATATTGCTTACCACAAAGTTTCAATTACCTACATGAAAAGGATACAATCAAATATATTGTAAATTACTTTTATGAAGCTAATATTTATGTGGTTTTCTTCATTTCTGTGTTCTTCATATCGTTTATTGTGCATGTGAGGACAGTGCATTTGGGCTGGGTTATAAATGTACGATGTTCTCAATTTAGTTGGCATCAATCTCCACCAGTTTACAAGTAAAGCACAAAAAATAAGTTGTGGCTTATTATCTATGACAAGAATCATTTCAGAAAACTGAGGAGGAGCAGTGCATGGTGTGCTGCTGCATGAGTTTGGTGGAGCTGATAATTACTTTGGACAGCCTTCAAGACGTTTTCATTGTAATTCTGGATCCATTTTAGTATTTGGCTGTTAGAATGACCATATATATATATTTATGTGGAGTTTGGCTGTGAAACGTGTCTCTGTTATGAATTAAGCTTAAAAATGTATTTGTAAACTAGCATTGCCTCTCATACGGTACTGTACTGTAGCAAAGCTTAAAGATACTTTAATTTTACTGCCATCGTTGAAGTAGTGATACATTCATTACATCCTATCATACAAAAAAAGGTTTAGCACTCATTGTTCACTCTTTTTGTTTTATTTTTCCACCTGATCATATAAACTCTTCCTATTGCACAGGAAGTCTGAAACTCACTTCAAAGATCTAAAGTTTCCCTCTGGACAGCACCTTATTCGAGGTGCTGTTTGCTTTAATTATGTAAGAGGAAGCCGGGATCATCTCCTCAAATCAATGTTTCCTTTCTTGCTGGGGGTGAAAGCAATTAACTTCTGGATGTTATGATCATGTTATCCTCACATGCAGATTATAAAGACACCTAAAGGCAACATACGGAGGAAGACTTCATGATTCAGTCCATGAAATATTGTGTCATAAAACTTGTGAAGTAAAATACAACAGGATTTACCCTTCTCCTTCTCTTAATCTATACAAGATGAGAAGTTTGGTTTAATGAGAACAACTTTCTCTCTCATGACGCGCTTGTTCAGACATAATTGCCTCTCTGTGGTATCATCATGCCCAGTGAATGAATATGAGAGTTAATTGAGGGCTATGAAAACATTTGCCGCCTCATTATTCTCACGCCAATAAAATCCAAATGACAGCTGAATTGACTGAGCAAAAAGAAAATGCAGATTTACTTCAGCCAAACCAAACAGTCTTCAGTAGCCTCAGTTCTTATGCTGCAGAGATTACTGTGACAAAAAGCTTCAGTTTACTCGAACACAAAGCACAACATGTATTCATATTCTCCAAACATACTGCACTGTTGAATGCACAGCAGTATAACCAACCCTTCAGTGAAAGCACTCAGACTATGCAACACATGGACAGAATGGCACAGCTACTTCCAACAACCATTATTTTTTACAAGTGTGACAAATCAACATACTTCATACACATACTTCTCTTAGAGTAGCTAATAAAACCAGGCATGCACTTCTCCTCTTTGTCGCCTTACCGTTTAAATGCTTTTCGCCTCATTTTCTTCAGATAAGATCACAATATTCATGTTCCTGTGCATCCCCTCAGAGCGGCATGCATTTAGAAAAAGCCTCCTCTAATTCTGACTGGAGACAGGCTGGTAGGCAGAGAGGCAGAGCGAGAGAGCGAGAGAGAGAGAGAGAGAGAGAGAAAGAGAGAGAGAGAGAGAGTGAGTGAGAGAGTGAGAGAGAGAGAAAGTGAGAGAGGGAGCTGAGCATTGAATGGAGCAGGAGGAGGTGTATTGGAAGAGGAGGGGTTATTACAGTGATGGAGAGAACAAGAAGGAGAGAGAGGTGTGGTGGTGGTGCTGGTGTCACTGCCGTTAGGAGAGGAGGTAAAAGTGAAAGTGGCTAACCTTGTGTCATGCTGTATCTCTCCATCAGATTCCTGGTAGGAAGAGAAGAAGACAGGGTAAATGATTAGATTTATTTATCAAGCAGATTTATCTGGCGCCGCTGCTGCCACTACATGCTGTGGAGTACCTCTTATCTGGTGTTTAACGAGCTCTCAGAGCGGCTACGTCTCAGCAAACAAATATATCTATTATTTCTCACTCTCCCACATACACATATATTAGTACTGAGAGCATTAAGTGACAGAGGGAAGAGGGAGAGAGACAGACCAAGAAATGACAGATTAACAGTGCAAAAGAAAAATGCTGTGTGCTGCAGAAATGAAAGGAAAATGCCTGAGGGTTAGAAGCAGTCTTACATACAGTAAGAAAACCCCAAAACATGAATGATAGAAAATGGAAAGTTCTAGGAGGAAAAGAAGGAAGGCAAACACACCTGAATAACTGTATGCAAGTCAATTTAAAAAGAAGAAGTAAAACATTTTTGGGGGAAAAAACCCACTTGTGAGTCAGACGACAAGATCGATACCACTCTCATGTTTTTACGTTAAATATGAAGCTATACCATCAACAGCCCGTTAGCTTAGTGTAGCATAAACAATGGAAATGGTTAGCCTGACCTTCCGAAAGATAAAGATTCAGTCTACGGGCTTCTCTAAACCTCACCAATTAATGGAAACTTCAAAGAAAACCAAACAAACATGTATCCCCAAACGTGTATACCAAAAGCTATTCCTTTGAGACATACAACATGTAAAATGTCATACAAGATTACAAGATGTAGGTGCCACTCAACTCCACTCCACTCAGTTATGCTCCATGATGTCATCATAAGTGCATCCTCTTCTAGAGATAATTGTGAGAACAGCTCCTTGTTTGCACACATTTGTTTGTTACACATGAATTATGCATGACAGGGATTTCACAAGAGCATTTACTATTTACATTTTCATTTCGGCTTAATTCTTTGGTGCAGAACCAATTACTCAACACATCCCCTGGACCAGAGTTGACCTAGCAGAGCATATATGTGCAGCCAAGGTCCAGAAAAAGCAAAAGCTAAAAAATATATATTTTACATATTTATTTTACTGTTATACTACATTGCTAAAATGCTCCCCAATGTACGTTCACGGTCGAGAGCTCAGGAAGTCAGTCTGTTTGTATGTGTGTTGTTAATACTGCAGAAGGTTAGTTTGTGTGCAGGTGTGTCAAGTATTTGTGCCAAGTTGCATGCAGTTCCAGCCTTAGGATTTATAGTCAAGGTTTCAGTGAGGTATGATTATTGTTGCAGGTACACAGCTTCAACATACGGTTGTGAGAGTGCAGTGTGTGTTCGTGAGCACGTGTATGCTGTGCTTCACAATGTTGTGTGAGTGTTACAAACAGCGCGAGTTATACAGCAGGATGACTCATACAGCTATTGAATGAGACAACGCTCAGTAATCCCCTCTGTCCATCCCTCCATCCCAGCATCCCTCTGTGCGGGGAGGGCAAGCCTAGAGAGAGAGGGAGGAGGAGGAGTGGATCGACATTCCTGGAAGGCATCACTGAATGATAATCTGCAGCTGCAGCTATGGATGTACATTCATTCAGGAATTGTTTTTAAATGTTAGCCTATATTTTGCTGTTGTTACATTTCAGGTACAATCTGTGTCTAAATATTAAAAACTACCACCACCATGAAATGCTGGTTATGTTTATTTTACATTAGTAATGTCTGTGAACACTGCAATAAAACATGGTCATATTCCAGATATGATCAGCTGACAGACACACAAAAGTGCAGATTGTGTCATTACACCTTGACATCACTGATGGGTGTGGTTACGATTGCAACACCCGTGACCACACCCAGCAGTGAATCTGGGGGTACACTTATCAAGGTAGGTTATCAATACAATATTCAAAGCATTAATATGGCAACAAAGCAGAGCACAGAATGAAGTTGCTCTCCCTTTCTGTGTGTTGGAATCCGCTTTTCTGTGCTTTGTTTACATAGCTGGGCCGTCCACACAGGCATTTTAGTGCATGCTGGTTCCTGTGTGTATGTCCCACTATCTAGCTAATGGCCGACACTCTGCACTGCACTCACATAATGATGTCCCGACACATGGCATTGACGCCAAAATGTAACGCCCACCCTCCGGTTCCCCCCCAGGTAAACACTGTTAGCTCTGTCAGCACTGTGGCCATTGTTTGCATTGTTAGCACTGTTAGTTGCTTGCACTGGAACGTATCATCATACAGTGGTTCGCATGATATTTTCTGAAAAGTTACTCCTCATTTTTCGCTTTTTCCTCCTGCAACATATTTCAATTTCGGTCTGTATCTGGTCAGGCAACAAAACTACTTGGTTAGGTTAAGGAAAAGATTGTGAAATACTTAGTTAGATTCAGGCAACAAAACGACTTAGTTACGTTAAGGAAAAGATCGTCAATTGGGTTAAAATAACTACGGAAGTGCCATTACTGAAGTACGCAAGTTACGTGACAAATAAATCAACAATGACTTCTCCTCGCCAACGGGGAACAAACAGTTGTCTCCTGGTTGAAAGATCTGTGTTTGTTGGTTGCCATTTTGTTAAAGGTATAGTTTCCTTTGTGACTGGCTTGGTTTGACTTTTCTGCACAGATAAAAACGGCATTGAGATGGTATCGCTACCAACATTGTTATATTGCTCTCAAAAAATGTGCAGATATTGATCTCGGCTGATATATTTAAGAACACAAATAAGACAATCATTTAAGAATTTATTTGGTGTTATAAAAAATAATATCAAAAACATTTATTGAGGAGGTATGGGTCTTCTAGTATTCAAAGATTAATATTGGGCAGCTAATATTTGGGCATTGACAAACTGGCGAAGCGGGTTCTCCAGACCAGGAATCACTATTCTGCCCCCCTCTGCCTAAAATAAAAAATAATATTCCATTTTTCATAACACAGAGGCCAACATTCACTCATGAGTTTAGTATTACTGTCAGACTCTCATATTCTTTAGTCTTCTAGTTGTTTCTTTTTTTGTTTGATTAAAACAACGATGAAATGTTTCTCTGTTTTTGGTTGTACTATATAAAGATAAACAATTCTGTATACTTCTGCAGGCGTCCCTAAACCAACCAAGACTAACATTTTAAACGTACATATATTCACATTACTCTAACATATTATCAGCTTTTATGCTGATATTGCATACCTGTTTACAAACTGTTGCTTATTACATTTATTCAGCCAATGCAGTGCGACATTCAGCATGAATTGTATCTTATATTGATTAGAAGAGCCTTAAGGGTTATACATTTAAGAGAAACTTCACAATATGTATGTGAATTGAAGTTTAATATACAGTATATATAAAAAAATCAGAATTGTGCACTGCAAATTTACAATTTCATCGTACTATAGTATTTCTATACTTTACTTAATTACATGCAGTATATTAAAGAGGAAACGTGTTTTTCAACCTTGCTTGTGTATGCAAAATGAGTGCAGACTACACACTCCTTTTTTACCCTCCTTGTCTGTCCAAGTCAGTAAATGTGCGAAAAGCTGAAATACAGCAGTTTTCTCTCTTGATACCAAATGTATTCCTTTCAATGCGTATACACCCACTCAACGGCTGAACAGTTGCTAGGGAGCTGCCCTTCAGAGAAAAAAATCTAATCAGGAAGCTACATCCCAAACATCCACCTGCTTCCTCACTGTTGGACATTGGTCTAGGTCCACCCATTTAGCAACAGAGTAATAGTACAACAGGGCAGCAGGGTGTGAGAGGCTTTTCTAAGCCTGAGGCTCAAAAGCACAAAAAAAAAATGGAGGAAAGTGTTAAATTATTAATGTATTAGCTACCTTCACACAGGCAGCCAAGCAAGATAGTGAAATTTGTTTGAAACCTAAGCCATCTTCTCTCTGGGCTCTGAGTAAATAAGCAGTAAATAAGAGTGGATGTATTTTTAATATTGCATGCCAAAGGGACCAATACTTTCCCTTTGCTATCTTTTTTGTTGGATGTTTGGAGGGCAGAGAGATGCTAATGCATTTAAATAAGAAGTCATATGGACCTTTACCGGAGCACTCCCTTGAGAACATCTTGGTTATTAAAATGTACATTTCAGTGAGGAAAGATTCATTCCAACTGCAGGTCATGCTTTCTTTTCCAGTAAATATTTGAAAAGAACAAGTTAGGGGATATATTTTGTTTACATCAATCTACATTCCTGTGCATATACAGCACAATTACTAATCATGTTTGCAGATTTTGTTCTGTATGGCAAGTGTGATGTGTCAGACGCAATTTAGCAAAACACCAAACATAAATGACTCACATCTAATAAGTCTCAAAAATTAAAATTCTCCTGACAAGGAAGAATGTGATGCAATACACTTTATCAAAGCCTTGAATAAAGATTGAGTGAAATCATCAGAGGCTTGTGTAATCTTATTCATTTGGCTCTTCATTTCCAGTAATCTAAGTCTACTCGTACTGCATAGTGAGGAAACACTAGTGTGTGTGTGTGTGTGTATGTGTGTGTGTGTGTGTGTGTATATATATATACACATTAATGATTAAATGATCACAGTAATTATCCTAAAAATAACCCAACAACCAAATATTTACAGGAACTATTTTCTACCAAAGCTAAAGAAACTGTTGACGGGGCTTTCTGCAACCTATTAACATCCAATATCAGTGTCCAGTGCCAATGCATGGAGTAGTATGCCTTTTATGTCTTGATGCAGAAAGTAAAAGAGTGGAGGTCAGGCTGGTGCATAAGAATGTAGCACAATTTTCATGCAGAAGATCAGAGTTTGTGCCCTATCCTAGACCTTTCACCATGATCTTCCCCAGTCACCATACACAGATATTGTTGAAAGAAAGAAACATGTTGTCACTGATCGTAATACAGGTTTTTTCCCATTATTATTAACATTCTTGTCTGGTGATTATTGTGTATGATACAGTGCAACCAGGACAGTTTTGGGAGAAAGATTTCACTTTTAAAATGTAATATTCTATTGCTATGAGCACCTCAAATTAATTTCTATTAAATTTTAATTGTATTGGGGTGTCAACCAACATCTAATAAAGAGAAACAATTCTTTAAATGTGGTGGTACTCACAGTGATATTGACAGGTCTGGGCAGTGAAGTAGATCTGTAGGACATTCTGGGAAAGCCCTCTGGCCAGCTGAAGACAGGGCAGGGGTTATTCCGTCCACTGGAAGTTAATTGAGGAGGAGGAGGCGGCGGCGGCTCATAGCTAGTAAATACTATTTTCTTCTCCTTCTCCCTTCCTCTTCCTATCCCTCTGTCTTTCTCCCAGCAAGGCCTCTCTCTACCTCTATCCTTTTCCTTCTCTTTCTCTATTCCTCTGTCTCTCTCCCAGGGGCTCTCTTTTCTCTTCTCCCTCTCCTTCCCTCTTTGCATCCCCGAGCACCCATTTGTCTCCCATGGAATCCTGTTTTCCCTCTCAGTCCCTCTCTCCATAACCTTTTCTGGTGCTTTTCCGTTCCTCTCTTTCCCCAGGGTGCCATTAGCTACCAGTTCATCAAGTCGCCTCACACTGTCAATGTCTGTCTCTAGATAAAGTCTCCCGGTGGAGGGCTGCGCCTGGATCTTTGTACATAGCTCCAGGTCGTGCTCTGGGTACAAGTGACTTTCTCCTTTCACTTTTCCCAGCACATCCCCGGGCTCTAAGATCTTACAGCTGGGTAAGGTCTTGCTCCACTGATGGATGGAGCTGGTAATGTCCTTAGAATCATACTCCTTGATGGTCTGGAGGTTTGAGCTGGTTGGGCTGTACCACAAGTTTGTTGCTGATGTAGACGGTGGTGGTGGTGGTGGGTTTGTTAGTGTTGAATGTAGTGTGGTTGTTAGTGATGGGTGAGATGGGGTTAATGGCGGCGGTGGTGGAGAAGACGGGTAGCAATGTCGAAGGGTGGATTGTTGTTGAGAAGGGCTGCCGTTAGATTTCAACACTCTGCATGTCACCTCATTCAGAAATTGCGTGAACTTGCGCCTGTCCTCGGTCTTGTTGTCCCGCTGATGGCATGACAATGTGGCAGCATTCTTGCTCAGGCTGGAAGAGGACGCATTTTGGATCCCCACGTCTTTCCTTAGCTCTGTGGCAGTTCTCTCGAGAGCACAATCTCCTTTACTTTCAGTTTCAGCAGCAGAATGTGAGAAGATAAGATTTTGGTAAATTATTTCAGGCTCGGCCATGGCAATAGCAGAAGCATGGTCAGTGGTGTAAGACTTTTCACTTGATGCCTCAGTGCTATCTTGCTTAACAGGAGTCTGTAGCAGGCAGGTGGCCCCTGAGCTCCAGCTATTAGTGTCCCAACTCCCGTCATCATCACTGGAGCTGCCATTGCCACTCTGTAGGCTAGGGCTGGGGCTTGAGTTGTCCAGGCTTCCCAGCGACCTCCTCTTGAAGCGAGAGATTGATCCCCTCAGGCTGGATAAAGAGCCCTGGAAGCTGGATAAAGAGCCCTGTAAGCTGGGCAGAGATCCTTGGAGACATGGCAATGATCCTTGTAAGCAGGGAGCAGACCCCTGGAGGCTAGAAAGGGAACCTTTTGGGCTTGAACTGCTAGAACTGTGTAAACTGGAAAGAGAACCCTTTAGTATCAAAGGAGAGGATTGGTGGCGTAGTGGTGGGTCTTCTTCTTGGTCACTGTATGGTCCAGAGAAGACAGGGCAAGATGCGGTGGAAGAACAGGAGCCACGGTCCTGCCGAGTTCCTGATGTTCTGGCTCTTGGTTGGCGCCGCAGAGTAGCCATATCAATCGCTTTCTTTCCCCTACTTCGCACAGTCTTTGGTGATCCTTTCTGTACAGACTCAAGCCTGAGACCATCGTCTGAAATGGACACACACAAGTGAACCATGTCAGGCTCGGTACAACAGATTTCCAATGGTTTTCTGTCCTCTGGCTTTGCCCAATTTCAATTGTCTGCCCTAGTTGTCCAGGCCACCAACAGGGCACCCAAGCTGTTGCAGTGTGACACACTTTTACTGCCAAAGCTCAGTACACAATGAGATCCCAAAGAGGTTAGAGTCTGATAGCCATTTGGATGTGAACCAACCTACTTTCGTTACCATTCATAAGCTGACTATGTCAATTCTATTTTTTTTCTTTTTTGAAATAACATTATGGATCAGCAGCTGCATCATCAGTGCTTTGTTTATGGGCATCATCTGTAATGAATTTGTGTATCGACAAGGATGGTGTTGGAAAGCAGCTGGATATCCAGGTCAAAGATATTGACCACAGTTACCACGTGAAATCTGCTTTGTGGGCAGCAGGCAAGCAAAGTGGCCACAGATTGATTGGTTATACATGGTATTTATAGTGGTTTGTTGTGGAGTTTATAATGCTGTGGTGCAGAGATGAACTTACAGGAGTATGTTAATTAACTTCAACTCGTCCCTCAAGACACACTTGATATTATTAATTTGTCACTCCCACAATCTATTTCATCTCAAGACAGAACATCTCCATAGAGGTGGTTTGGTGCGGAGGCAGCATCTGTTGCCTCTTGCTCGGATGAAAAGTTGCCTCCCAGCAGATGCTACTTTGTCCGGACACCCGGCCATTAAAGCTGCAACTCCTATCACAAACATCAGCTCTCTAGCTGAAAGAATAATACAGATTGGTAGTGCTGTATTACAATTTTCTTCCATGAACATATCTTTCCTTCAAGTCTTGCACAACCATGTAGTTTGAGAGACTCCTATATCAATCAAATAGTGTAAAAAGGGCATAACGGCATAATTTGATATAACTTGTGCTGAGTCTTACAAACTAATAAGACAATTTAGGTACAAGATATACTAAAAAGAGACGAACGAAAAGAACAGAAGAAAACCAAAGCCAGTATGGGAACAGAAAGGACAGATCCCCCTCCAGTCTAGCGTAACCACAGCAGCTAATTGCATTGTTGGCGCAAAGGTGAAACCTTGCCTCTATTAATAGACACTTAATGGAAATACCAGCATTATAATACAACCTATTAAATAAATGCTAACAGTTGATATTTAATATTTTCATTCTCAACACCAGTGAAGGTAACACATAATTTAGTTAACTTGTTAAGTTTAATTGTTAGAATAACTGAAACTGAAATTTATTCAGCTATAAACTCTTATATATTCAGACCTTTAAGTTGACTGATTCAGACTGAATGGCCATTTTGTTACCACTCCATTATTTATTTGTTTACTTGTTAGATGTTTTCTATGGGGGGAGAGGATTTGTTTTTTTTTACTGTTATTGCTGGCGGTACTGTATTGCATTCAATACTCATTTTGAATGTTTACCTTACCATATCATTCTCTGATTATGTTTATAGCTTAGCATCATGTTTGTACAGAAAGACATCTGTAAGAACATTGGTTTATTATTTATCCTTCTTTCCATGTCTTTATTTCATGGGTACAATTTCCCACAAACTGTGCAAGACTGATTGCTATACAAAGGATGGTACTCAACCAAAACAGGAAGAGGACTGCCTCACTGTGATCGAACCCTGTAAAGCTACTCTACATGGCAGATTGTGGAACCACTAAAAAAAAAAAACACCTCTCCAACAGCTGTACCCTCTTTATAAAATCTAAAAAGGAGTGTTTGAAGGAGGAGTGATGATGGAGAGAGAGAGCTCTGGGAAGACTGAAGTAAACCTTGGGTGGAAACTGGAAAGATGAGGTGCAGCAAACCTTCTGCACATTTTGACATAGAGCATGTCATCAGAGCCTCTGATGAAGACATGCTTTATATTTTGTATATCATCTGAAACATATGGCAGTACAGCCAGATGTCAGTCAAACAATTTAATCATTCTCCCACAGAAAACTCTGTGAATAATAGAATTACAACAATTAATATTCAGTGTTATTCAATATAAGTTTACGGCTGAATACATTTTTAGGAGTGACAACTTAACTATCTTTTTTAAACCTTAAGCATGCATTTAATAGGTTAGATTTTAATGGTGATCTTCCCATTAAGAGTCTATTAATGGAGGCACGGTTTCACCTTTGCACCAACAATGCAATTATCTGCTGTGGTTACACAAGATGGAGCCCTGCTTAGGATGCTAATGATGTAATGTACATGTGGTCACATTATGGATACCAAGAGTCAGAAAAGTCACAGATTGAGGGGATCTGTCTGTTCTGTCCCTATATGTCTCTGCTAAAGAAATGTCAAAACGATATTGCTGCGCTTCATTTAAAGCTCTTACTATGACCGTGTGCTCCAGAGCTCATCTTTCCACATCCTGCCTCAGAGACTCCTTCACCCTTAACCCTTGAAGGGTGCCAAGTTGTTGGAATATATAACATATCATTTTCCTATTGGACAACTGAATGGTATAAAATGAAGTTGCTAAATAGATACGATGGGTTGATAAGTCCAAATCTGTTACTGTGACCGTGATGCTGTTAAACACTATCTCTGAGGGGCTCTACTTGTCTCTAAGTAATCAAATTTAAAATTCTACCGGTAGAAGCTTTAATTACATTTTGTTTATTAGCCAAGAGGTAGTCATCCATCACCAATATGCAGAGCAGCTCCTCTGTGATCCATCTTGTCCCTACTAATCTTCACACCTTACATTAACTTCTGCAGCCAGTTTTAGCTGAGGCAGTGTTATTTTGCCTGATTATGGACACAAATTAAAACGTAAGAGTAAAGTTAAGTGATCCTAATTGACATTGTTTTTGAAATACTTTTCATTGAGTTTAAACAAGGAATGGTACAACTCACAGAACAGTGCACAACAACCCCAACCCCAGATAGCAATGCAGCACATTCAACAAAAACACAGAGATATAATTGAATAAGATTAATTAAAAAAAAGAAGAAAATATAATTAATGCCTCATGGTTGTATGCCTCTGCCAACCAGTCAAGTTGCAGTTCAAATCCATGTCTCTCCAAAATACCATTATTTTATCACATTAGAAATGTTTAATATTGTTATAATAAGCACTTGAGTTAGCGCCAGAAACATGTTTTGTGAGGTCACAGTGATCTTGACTTTTGACGACCAAATGTGCACCTTGAGTGCAAGTGGATGTTTGTGCTAAATGTTAGGAAATTTCCTTCAGGCTCCCTGAGATATCGCTTTCACAAGAACGCGACAGAAGGACGGACGGACAACCCGAAAACATAATGTCACCAGCCACGGCTGTCACCAGCACGGAGGCATGAAAAGTCATAGAATGAACTGGTCATCAGAAATAAGTTATTTAGGTCAACAGGTATATAATCTAGAAAAGGTGACCAAACCTTCAAAAACAGCTCATCTTTTGCTTTAAGACAGCCTGTAATCTTTTTTGGGGAAGGGTGTTAAAAAAATTTTTATTTGTATTTTAAATATTACTAATTACTTTGGAAATACATGCGCAAAATCTGGAAATGATGTTACATTCCCAGAAGCAAGATAAATATGTCCCCCTGTCAGAATGGCACTTAAAAGGGCTAGTGTGTATCATTTAACACAGCAACATGTGAATAAGGGATGTTCTGGCACTCTTTTTTTCACTCCAAGCACTGGTCCTAAGCCAATGACAGCATGAATAGTTAGCAAATGTTAGGATGCTTAACTAAGGTGGTGAACACAGCTAAACATCAGCATGTTAGCGTTGACACATGGAGTATACTGATGTTAGCATTTAGCTACAACCTCAAAGAGCGACTAGCATGGCTATAAACTCTAGTGTTGTTTATATATATTTTACTTCATTGGTTACTCTTCACCTCTCAGCAGAAAATGTGTCTCAAGTTAGCAAATACACATGTTCATTTTGATAGTTTTGAGCCAAAAAGGTTGAGTATTTCTGTTCTTTTATTGTGTCCCGACAGTTAACATCCATCGCCCAAGAGAATCTCCGGTTGCTAAAACTAAAAAACAAATTCAACAGGATAATAATAATCTAATCATATGCAGCAACTCAAGCACCCCCCAGCTCTTTGAATAATACACACTGGTTTTGCTAATAAGATCTCTGCCGACTCATCATATCCTCTGAGTACGGTCTGATTCCCCAAAGCCTTCACAACTGAAACAAAAAGATCAGATGCCTCATTTCATCCCTTCAAGCGTCTGCCTGATGAACTCTTCAGAGATACGCTTTGACACTTTAGATTCACAAATAGGGAAACACTGCTTAGTATTTGGTTTATGCTATGCATTTTAGCCTCGTTGATTTCAGTACCACAAATCAAACTTATTGACATATAACACAAACTGCCTTCAGGGTGATTAACAGTGAAATCCTCAGGAATATTTTATTCGCAGCTAAAATCTAGAGAAGGCTATTTGCTATGGTTTTTATGTATTTCTGGACTATGACCCACTGTGAATATTCCCTTTGCAAACACATTTACTGTCTGTGTGCATTAATACTTGCAAGCCCGGCTCAACTCAGCATGAGAATATTTACCCCAATTGCTGCTGAAGAAAAACAGCCAACTGAGAGCGTAGCAACACTCACTCATTCAACTTTAATGGAATTTTAACCACTTTCATTCAGTACCCTAATGCTGTTTTTTTTATCTTCTTATTAATGGGCACTCAAACAAATTACAGATCCCCCTGTTTCCCCCCAGTGTCAAAATTGATTTTGTCATGGAAACAGTGATAGGGATCTGGATCCATCTTTTTTTTGGTCCAAAACTATGTGCCAGAAAGATCTGTATAGCTCACCCTCTAAATGCCAAGGCAATAAAACAGACACTTAAAGGAAATGTCAGCAGCACTGTCTGACCATGGATATGGAGTCTGACAGCCATGACAAGCAATACTTTTCTTTTCCATGTCAAGGGGAGCCATGTAGTCGTGCATCTTTTACATTAAAGGCAGAAAAAGACAGTAAGTAACAAATTGCACTGCTGTACACTGAAATCTTTGGATACAAGGTTAGGCAAAAGGTCACACCAACTATTGCACACACTTGTATGTGAGTACATGCTCACTGACATGCATGTATGCACACCCACATACTTATATTCCATGCAGAATAATTTAAAAGTGAAATTACACATGTCCACTGTTTATGTATGCAATAGTGCTCTCTAGTGGTCATACAAAGTAAAACAACATACATTAGATACATTTTTCACAGCTGCTGTATTTCATAGTGAAGAATCGATTACCTACCACCCCATGTTGACACAGACAAACTCAGATGGGTGCAAAACTATTGTTTGGTTACACACGCATGCCTCAGATGCCTGAAATTTAATTGGTTAAAAAACATTACTACTGTTTAAAAAAAAGTCTTTTGGAGGTCAGTGGGATGCTTTTAAACATTAACGGTTCCATGTCAAGTTCTGGATTTTACGCTGCTGAATGTTAGGGTAACAATATTACTGCCAACAATATCAATAAGTATATTTAAATGTTCCGACACTGGGAGCATTTTGATTGCCTCTCAACATCTCAACATGTCAACATCTCAACAGAGGGTGGGTGCTATGCTTCAGCAACGACGCTGTCCATCGGGACGTTGTTGTCAGCTGTAACCGTATTACAGCAGTGCAGAGCGGCAGCCGTGAGCAAACCATTGCTCACATGACGAACATGCACTGAAAGCACACGGCCGGCCCGGCTATGTCAACAAAGCAAGGAGAAGCTTGGATAACAACACACACACACACACACAGAGGGGGAACGACTTCATCGTCTGCCCAAGTAGACATTACTCCACTATAAATATCCTTTAAAAAGGAAAAAGGGCTGTTTCTATAATAGGTTTGACTCCGAAATCATAAGAACATATTTTAAAAGAAAGAAAAGAACCAGAACCAGATTTCAAACCATAACTCAGTTTGAATGTTACCACCAGTTTGGTGTTTTACTAGCCTGAAAAGAGTACTGAGTGACTGGTTATAGATGCCCAGATGCACCACTGATGTGTATTGTCCATTTCATCTGTCGTGTTGTTAGGTGCATCTTTTACATGTCTGTAATCCTCCTTTTTTTGAGTTGATCACCTGTATTTATAGTTTAGCTAAGCAGGCTCCTGAGCTACACTAAAGTCATCATGGAATATTTGTTAGTTTGTGTATTACTTCTCATAGTGGCAGTATGTCTTTCATATGCGGTCTAATGGGACTCTATAGAACTTTCTTGACTGTGTATGGGTTAGCAAACACATACTGCTCTGAGATGATTTACACATTCAAAATAATGGTCATACTAAGATATGAAGGTGCTACTCACCTGTTTGTGTGTGTTTGTGTGTGACACAGTACAGGCTCAAACATTTGATACATATTCTTCTGGTGTGAAGGTTTGTGTGTGTACGTGTGTAAACGAGGAGGATAGGATTTAGTAGGATAAATGTGCTGCTTCAAAATTGTCTTTCTATTAGAAGAGATCTTTCTTGTAATTAAGTGCAGAGAAAAGGAAACACAGAAATGTACTACTAGGTAATGCAACTGAGAGAAGGTGGAGATATAAATGTGGAAAATGTAGAAAAAACAGCTGCCATCAGTATTTAGTGCTGTCTTGTACAGCTGCTAATAATTAATTTATATGTCTGAACAGGATTCATGAATATCAATAAGGAAATCACAGGCAGCACATTCACATGAGAGATATAAGTATGGCATAGATGGAAATGATAAAGATGTGACGAGAATCTAAAAAAGACAGAGCAACGCCGTTCAGGCTGAATGCAAATGGCCGGGTTGAGACTAAGAATGTTTTAATTAGTCTGCACAAGCTCTCAGGTGCACCAGGGGCACATAAAAGGTCTTGCATACAAATTATGCACAACAAAATAAGTGTTCATTTTTTAACATTTCGGGGAGTTTCTCCTTTATACAACATCAGCCACAAGCAACAAGCTGTCAATAAATGAGATACCGTTTATTTTTTTTTGGAGTACTGCACAACCTTATTCTATACTAGTATGCCATGTTTGATCATTTCTGTGATGATTCTAAATATCTAACCATACTGAAGAGAAAGTAAAGCAATGCTGAGCATTTAAAAAAATAATATATATATATATTTCATATTTCATATTTCATTTTAAAATTCAAAACAGGTGTCCAATGCTAAGACTCTCGAGTGTTCAAAGACCACAAGATTGACTCAATTACAAACTCCACGAATAGATTTTAGACGTTTCATCCTTTAATCTCACAGTTTTAAATGACAGTTTGGTGGATTTTAAACATGATGCCAAAATCCATTTTGTAAATGAGGCGTAAGGGCATTTGTTTTTTCTGGCACAAACACCAAGAGTGAAATGCACAGCAGGGGGAAAGGAAACGTTACAGTGCGTTTATCACTAATTAACTATATAATTACAATAACTACCTCTAAGGGACTAAATTCTATAATCATAATCTCGACTAAAGAGACCAAATTGCTAACTGATAGTAAAGCAGCAGCAGCAGCTGATATGAAACTGCACATTTCCTCAATGAATGAAAAGTAGTTCTTTACAGCCCGCAATACACATGTTCAGTTTTTCACAGATTGTTATTCATCTTTTTTTGAGCGTCCCTTGAGTTTACAATGGTTGACATAATACAAACTCAAAAGAAATATTCCCATAACTTGAATAATGTTTCATATAACTTTTCACATTGTCCTACAAAGTATACAAGTTATTTGATTTGCAGTGTTACATAATCAATGTTTACACAAGTTTATCATTCAAACTAAGAGGATTAATATGTGTAACTTTCTGACTGTCTAATAAAGATTGACCTTTACAGAATGTTCTAGCATTGTTTTCTATGAACAAAGTATTGTATTCTGAGTTGAGTTTTTTCTAAAATCACAGATTCACATGGACAGGAATGTAACTGAGTAAATGTACTCAACTAGTGTTCTTACAGCTACTTTGCAGATTCAGATTTCCAAACATGTGATTGGTTAATAAAAGATGCATCGTTATAGATTTAACTATAACAGTCTATAAAGTAATTGCTAGTAGCCTCACCACCACCAGCTACAACATGAAAATGCTCCTTACACAGTAATGCAGCAGTAATATTAATCCTATAACACAACATAACCGTTAATTATACAATTAACATTCCTTAACCTTTGTCTGTCTGTTGCATACTGTTTCTCCATGCATAACTTGTTCTCTTGCTGCTACTGTTTTGCTTTGCCTGTCTGTCTGCTGTCTTTGTATGCTACTCCGGTTCTGTTGTGGTCTTGCCTGATGCTGTTGTCTGATACCTTCCCACTGCTAGACTGCATGACATGGATGTAATGCTTGTTCTGATAGAGTAGTGTTGGAAATGTTTGGATGTGTGCTGCTGTCTGTTTAACTTTTGACATTCCTTTTTCAGCCCCTACCCTCGAGAGGCCTTGCCTTTTGCCAGGTCGCCATTGTAAATAATAATTTGTTCTTAAGTACTTGTCTGGTTAAATAAAGGTTTAATAATAAAATAAAATAAACATAACCTTGGCCATCCTGCTGTAACATTAGTACTTTTGATACATTTATGCTTGTCCAAAAACTATTAACACATTAGTGAGCTACACTAGTTGGCATGTTCCCTCTGAACAATCAATATGGACACTTTTTATTTGAATCAATTCCACATGCACTGTCCTGGGGCTGTACTCATCAGTACACCAAATGTTATACTGCAGCTGAGACTTCCCATTTGTTTTCTATAAACTACCGTTTGGGGAAATTAACAAGCCTTTTTTAATGTTTATGTTTGAGACCGATTTTTTGACATTTTCAGTAAGAACAAATGGGCTTGGTGTTACGATATGTGGTGGCGGACCCAAACGCAGACCAGGGAGTAGAGGGAGGAAATACTTTATTGCCAGGGAAACAGCTACGGCGGAACAGTCGGGGAACGGCAGGGAAGTCCAGGCAGGGAACGGCAGACAGACTGGGGAACCGGGAGGACGGATGACTGTGGGAACAAAAGACAGGGTCAGAGGTAAGGCAAAAACAATCGGGCTAAATCTCTGAAGTAACTCGTCAACAGAGCAGCCAGGAGCAGTCACTACCAGGTCAGTCGAGACAACGATCTGGCGACGAGTGGACGAGGAACCGTGGTAGATATACTGCAGGGTGATTAGTGGATTGAAGGCAGCTTGAGCAGGTGAGGTGAGTGTAATCAGGAAGCCAGGAGGAGATCAGTCTGGAGCCACGCCCCTACCACACACACACACACACACACACACACACACACACACACACACACACACACACACACACACACACACACACACACACACACACACACACACACACACACACACACACACACACACACACACGGCTTGGCTGTGACACTTGGGCTGAGTACTCCAGACAAGCTGGGAAAGTTGGATAGTAGTGTGAGATGGACAAACACATTGTTGGTCTTTTTGTTTATTTGCTTCTGTTACTGTTATAGAATAGTATGCAGTATATTCCACTAATAATGAGTAATTTATAAGAAGTTTATGTTACATTTATGCTGGATAGGTAGTCTACATTGTTGTTTTATTGGTATGCTTTGATGAAAACTAACACAAATGTTTGTTCCATATTAAACACAGTTAAGTGACAATGATGACATTTTAAAGAGTAAATAAGACATCTGAGGTTAGAGATATCTGCTCTATGTATTCAGTCAGGTTTCCACTAATATTCCTTGTATTTGATTTTAAAAAAGATGACGTCATTACTCACCATGACAGTGGATCAAACGGCAGCCTGCTGTATCTCCAGACGGCCCACAAATGAGTAAACACATTGTTGACAGTTGACAGTGTTGCGTTGACCTGTGTGGTTATACATAACACAAGTATCATAAATCACGAAGAGCTGGATTTCACGAGTGGCAACCATTTGCATATCATTATTACCACAGGTACATTGGTATTTTTACTTAATTTTCCTTAAGAAGAATTAAGTGCAGTAACTTAAGCGGGGGGCTGTAACTGAGTCTCATCTTGCATTGGCTTCAGAGGATTTGTCTCAGCAGTGACATTCAGCTCCACAGTCAGATTAACCTGCAGAGATTAAGTCATCTCATTAACTCTTATTAATCCCTAGGGGCATTTTGGATTTTTTTTATTTATTTAAATTGTTCAATCATTTTGGCTAATGATTGTGTTAATGCATATGGCATACATTTTGTTAGGGGTGCAATTCTTTTCTCAATTTTAGAAGTTCACCCTCATCTCTGATAATAAGTCTGTTAAGCCAAAAAACAGACACTCAGACCCTTAAGGACAAACTGAATCTGAATCCCATAAATCCCAATTTTTTTATCCCACAGCCATTACTGAATAGCATTATACATTCTATTATATCAGGCTTTCAATATTGTAGGTTTTACTATTTTCTAGCAGATTGAGCCATTTTCTCATTGTTGCCCTATGGGGCAAATACAAGCTGTTTTCCTAATTTTCCACGAGGGGCATTGCTTCTGTATTATGGAGCATTGCAGTGTTTTATGCAATGCATCATAATCAGTGTTGTTGCTATATAAAATGGCATAGGTAGTGATGATCAAGAAGGATGTTGGTTAAAAAAGTACCTCAGTGAAATTGGTTAAACCTTTTTTCTTTTTTTTCTTTTTTTTAAAATGGCATTTTTGTCATCTCAGGTATCAAGAGCAGTGGAGTTTCTTTTCTGAAAATGAATGAATATTTTAGGGTTATGACTAGGACTGAAGATGGTTAAAATATTCAACTGAAAAAGTGAAAGTGGGGAATAATATTATATAGTATGACGGCTGTTTTTTAGCTGGGACAATTTTGATCAACATTAGATCAACTGTCCACAATTAATCTCAGATCTATATGTGGCATTTTCAGAGAGAGAGAGAGAGAGAGAGAGAGAGAGAGAGAGAGAGAGAGAGAGAGAGAGAGAGAGAGAGAGAGAGATCTGCTAGCTCTATGGTTTTATTGATGTATATTTGCTCAAATACAGTTGGGATATCAATGCAACTCTCAGTTACCATGACTACAGCAGAGCCTCTCGGTGACTACACAGCACGGCGACTGGTGTGCAGACACAGAGGGACCAATTAGGAGGTGCAGTATCATCTCTGTGCATACATGGATACATCTTTGTGAAGTCCATACATTGTAGTTGTGCCGATTATGAGAACATCTCTGGAATGACAATGATGGGGAGAATACACAGATGACAATATTTTGAGATTTCAGGCAGTCTTCTTGTGAATGAACAGTGCACTGTGTGTATTATGAGTAAGTGATGTTTGATATGTGAGAAAATAATTTTCATTTCAGTTGTTCTGAATGATTTCCATTTCCAGAAAATCTTAGGAAAATGTGTGAAAAACATGTTCTCTGTTCCTGATATAATAAAGTAAAACAAATTAATGGCTGTACATTAATAATATTATGTTATCATTACCACAACTTAGAACATCATACCCATAAAATAAACACACTCAATAAACACTGGGGTGAAACATAATATATGGAATAATTTACAGGGAGCATTTTATGGAAATTGCATGTCATAACTTGACAGCTGTACTATAAAAACCTGTTGAAACATGACATTAATTTAGGAGCAGCTTCAAGTTTTCTTTCAGTTGCTTGTGTCGTGAATTGTGGTTGTTTTTACCTCTTAAAAATAGCCGAGCTTGAATTGCTGCTGGACTGTAAACATATAATACAGCTTTAGGTTAGTCAGTTTTTTTATTTTAAGGACTCTCAGCTGTACTCTTCCCCTCACTCTCTGAATGGAGACGTGAAACAGTTGGAATTTCAATTCCCCCCCACTCAAAAGAATTATAATACAAATATAAATGCTAAAATACAACACTAACAAAGATATAAATGATGACTGAAGTTTCATTGATAACCTGTCACCTTGCACAAAAGATAAGCCCTGCACTGGCCTCTAGAAGTCCCTCCTGCTTTTGACAACTTGATATTTAATGGAAGGCGAAGCTATTTAATTGAAGGCAAACATTCACAGGCTCGGTAGGCAAACCCTGACAACTGCATCTCCTGCTGTGAAACTGTCAGCATAGATTTAAGATGTGTAACCGATCATCATCCCAGGATTAAAAGGTGTGCAACACCACACACAAGCTTGTCCGACTGTGGGTGATGAAAGCTCCCAGCTGAATTGGGAGCTTTGATGTTTGAGCTAGGCAAGCGTTGATAAGTGGGCAAGCAGGTTCACCTGGCTGGGCCACGGTCATGACCGACTGGAAGCCAGATGGGGGCTGCCATCCTTCCCCTCTGCAGATCCTTCCTTCCATCATTTTAACAGCAGGAAGTCAGGTAGAGGATCACGACACAAGAAATATATAGCATCTTTTCCTTCAGCTGTGAATAGTAAGAGGGAAGGACACACAATGAACACTGTTAGGTTGTAATAATATAATATGACTTACACTTGTAAATAAGGAATGTCTATGTATAAATTACGATACTTAAAAAAGGATAATTAATAAGGAATAGTAAGCCTTATGGGAAGGAGTATGCGTGACATAGAAGGAAGCCACATTGAGTTTCTTACTTAGATTTAGTTCAGGTATGCATGGAATGAGATAGGGAGAGGTGGATGAAGACACTGAAGACTCCAAGATGAACACAGAGGGCAATAAAACAACTCCACTTCAGGGGGGTTGGTGCGGTTATATTTTACGAGACGGTGGAGAGATGACTTCAAGTGACGGTAAGCCTGGAAGAGGCGATGCACCGACCAACCAATCCGAATGCTGATTCTAGCCATGTGAAACTTTAGCCGAATAAACTGAGTAAAACTGAGCCAATGAGAGGCGACGATGCACATTTTCATTGGACTATATTACCAAATGTACTGGTCAGTTCGAGGCTCTCTTAGATCAATACGCGCAGACAGTAACTCTCTTCAGGCTTCTGTTGAGTGTCTGTGGACCGCGGTTGGCTTATGAACCCTCAGCTGAGGATTATGCACTGTATTGCCAACTTTTATTAAATTGATTTTTATTATAACCTACTGAATCCAGAAATTCTCTTCCAAGTCCGCCCAAAGATTTTGAACATTAACAACACTGAGAAAATCATTTCCGTTATGTCAGAGGGCATCTGGAGAAGCCAGTTGCGTCAACCAAAGACCTGTTGACTGCTGTCAATGACGAGCCTGTTGAGAGAAATTAAGATGTTTAAGTATCGCCTTCCACTCTGCATTAGGTTACAACTTCCAAACGTATTGTAGAACCAGTACTGAACTGGTAAATCGGTGGGTTTCCTGCTGCAGATCATCAATCTTCCCTTCAACTCTGATGAACTCAAGGACACAAGAAAGAACTCTAACCTTTCCTTGAAAGAGCTTTGGGCACACCACCTCTGCACATATTGAGACTTTGATGGATCAGAGAACATTGGCACCTCCAGGCTGTAAGGTCCTTTGCGGAGGAAGTTGGTCCTTCACGGAGATCCAGGATGTGGCAGCCTGATGCCAGTAGTCTCCAACAGGCTAGGAATTCCCAACTGTAATAGAGAGGCACATGATTATAGAAATAGAATAGGAGGTTAACGGACATTACACTGTTGGTCATGGTCATTTGACTTGGTCAAAAGAGAGATAAAGGAGTAACTGGTGTATGAGAGGGACAGATGGGCAGGGCTCAGGAGAGCTGCCCCCAAACTGGACGTCGCTTCTCTGTTGTGTAGAACCACAGAGGAAGATGTGTTAGCATTTCTCTGTGGTGACCAAGACACGCCAGTCCTCTAACATCGTCATCCATCCCTGTCTTCTGCTGTTAATGATGACAGATTTGAGTGTTTAGTATTTATGAGTTGTAAGGGCACAGCTTTTCAAACAGGCAGCCCTCTACTCATAGGAATAAATAACCCGATTTTTGGAGGATGCATACAAATTTTCACGGCACAGAACTCCACTAGAGGCTTCAAGCCTGTGAAATAAAAAGAGCTGTTTTTGTAGCCTACTTTCACAACATCACGGCACTGAAACAAGAGAAACCTCTGTGGAAAATGTAGACATCTATTTCACATCGCTCCCCCTGGATTATAATTCTCATAAATTGTGCAGAGCTACAGCTGCAACGCAGTGATGTTATGACACTCAATCGCACAAATATAACAGCAGCAGTGAAGCTGAAAGCATATATGAGAGGCTGTATTTGGATATGATCTAATGCATGTTTTTAAGCAACCTTTCTTCTGCATCAGTTACTTTAAGCACAGTTATGTTGTGGAATCTATTTACAGTGGGTTGAGTAAACCTGCATTGAATCTTAATGCTATGTCTGTGACTACACTTTCACCAATGGCTTGCATCAAACAAGCCTTATGGCGAGGCACAAGTTTTAATTGGAGTTAACATTTAACTGATTGTACTGAGCTTTCCCTGTGAAATGTGAAGCTCAGTACAAAATTACCTGTGAGCACTTATGAATAATGCTGGATTCTCTCTCCATGACCGAGAGGACACACTAATTAGATGTGTCCTTTTCCGGAGGCTTACACCTAATTAAATATCGTATTGCCTTTTCTGTTCTTTTCTCCTTTGTTTTACACCCACATTATCAGATAATTAGCCACTAATTGCATGGACACAGTCTTGTAAATGATGGAGAAAAGCAGCAAGCTTTTACAATTTATTTTGTGATATTTTGTCTGTTTGAGATGACGGCTGAATTTGTTCTTTTGGAGAGCAAGAATCTAGTCTCTGGTCTACTTTGGGTGTCAGTTATATGGGTGGCATTTCTGCTCTGAGGCGCCAGAGTTTGTGTATAGGTAAGCTGAAATGAGAAAATCCTCTCACCCACGCAACCACAACTCTTCCTTTTACACAGATACGATTTAAAACCTGCACTTTCATCTTTCCAACTGTATACAGATATTGAAGTTCACAGGGTGCTCTAAAGCTGGCTGTTTCTAAGCAACACGATGATTTCAACGCTATAGGGATTATAATTAAGTTACATGTCAATCAACCAGTCCTTTCATTCTAGTCATAACACATCGGCGTGATAAAGAACATGACGCTCAGTAAAGATCATTATCATTTTCTACTTTAGCGTGAAGTCTTTCATCTCCAGTTGGCATATAAAGACAATCATATCAAGTTAATCATATAGGGAAGTGTATGTTTATAAGATGAATGTAGAACTACAATTGAAGTCAGTATGGGGGTTCAGTGTGTTGCGGCTGTGATGGATTTGTGTTCTTCTTTTCATGTCGGGATTGATTCAAGTAACCTGAAGGATTTAGAAACTGTTTAATTTCAACATTTCTCTGATTATTCTACATTGTTGTGCCAGCGCTGAGGAACGATTCAAAGGCCACTCAGTGGGACGCATTGCCAAAGATATGCACCACTTGCTGTGAGGAAAACATGATAACAGACAGAAACAAAAAACAACAAGCTCAAATCATACACCTGATGGATGCATGTGGGCCGATACTGTTCTTTCGTAACCAATGAGGCCATGCCAGAGTATCTGCTATATTGAGGGAAATACAGCACCAAAAAGCATTATTCTTACTGCATAAGTGGCTACCATGTTATTTGGCTTAATAAATGCATTTAATCACCTGAACTCAAGTGCACCTTTGTAGTACTCCGGATTGCATGTTTGCCTTCTAGGAAAAAGGACGATATTGCTCCCTCCATAGCTGCATGTTACCGATTGTGGATGTAATTTAAAGCCTTTAGACTTGCACTGAAGTTCATCTCACTTGGACTGCCTTTTTTTTTCTGTTGGTCACAGCTGTTGTTCAACATGTAGTGTTCCTCTTAGGTTCAAACTGTGCTGGAAGATAAATATGCTTTTGTGATGTTGCCCTGTTTTACTGACATACTTACTGACTTACAAAGTAAGTACACTTCGCAGTTTAGTGGCAAAATGTAACGAGTCAGAATTGTATCTTGACAGAGTAACGCTGACCTTATTTTCGTCAATTAGAGCTGAAACAATTATAACATAGTCTGGTTGTAGCCTCTCATTTATAAGAAACTGCTTTATTTCATTGTAATTGAATATCTTTAGGTTTCCGACTGTTGAGCAGACAGAAGGAGACATTTGGAAGATGTGACCTTTGAGACTGAGAAACTGGAAAGGACATTTTTCACTTTTTTTGTTTATTGACTGAAGTGATTAATTGAGAAAACAATAGTTGCAGCCCTATTGTAGATTGTCAGATATTCATTCTTGTCATAAGACAGACATTTATACGATCTTTATCGATTATAATCTTCATACTTCATTTATCGATTATAATCTTTATACTACTGGTTATTTACTATACTTTATTGGAAACATGTTAGTGGTAGTATACCTTCACAGACTATTTTACTTGCAGCTGTGTCTGAGAGGGAAAGAGCCAAAACCAGTTTGAATTTGCAATGTGTTGCATTCAGTCCAATGTCAGAATTGTGCAGTAGTATTTGAGTATTTTTTTGCAAAAAGAAAAACTTACAATGTTACAGTAACAATGTTACTGAATAACGTTACTGTTGCAATGGTGAGACACAGATTTATGTTGCAGTCCTCTCAGGGACTCCGATGCAATTCCATCCTATCACAGCTAATAAAATCAACCTTATAAATGTTCAGGAAAATTGGAAAATTTAAAGATCATGTTTACAAGCAGAGGTGAAGTTGTTTATTCTCTTCACATCTCGTCTTCCTGTCTCACAGTGTAGCCATACTGGAGAAGCCCTCTGCACTGTTGCCCTTGATTGGGGAATATTTTTCAGTCTTGGGATTTGTCTCTGCAGTTCATAGGGTCTGACCACGCTCCACTAAACAAACTTTATGCTATCAGCAGTATTTCTGTGTCCTTTCTGCCGCCCCACTCTCTCATTCATCGCCTTCTTTTCATCAACATCCCTTCCCTCTGCGGTGTTATTGAACAAGCGCTTCTTCCTGTACCTTCTCACCTCCTTTTCAGCCTCCGTCTATTCATCAAGCCATTTTCCTTCACTTCTTCCATTTTGAGCAGAGGTGAAAGAAATCGTTTGTGAAAGAAAACAGAGAGAGAGAGAGAGAGAGAGAGAGAGAGAGAGAGAGAGAGAGAGCTGAGCATTGAATGGAGCAGGAGGAGGTGTATTGGAAAAGGAGGGGTTATTACAGTGAGAGAGAGAGACAGGAAGTGATAAAAGCAGAATAGGAAGCGCAAGGTCAGACTGTACTTTTGCTATTTAGCATATATCTGTCTCTCTCTCTCTCTTTGTCAGTTCCTTTCAATTTAGTACAGTTTGTGCTTTGGATTTGCAATTTATTTGAAAGGCCTTTTCCCTCTCTATACATCTATACAATACATCTGCTCCTTATAGCAGTATGTGTATTTTTTACTCCAATATGTTAGTTTTAATGCAATTAAAATGTTCAGTTTCAGCATTTTACTCTTTTTAGCATGAAGTATCTTCCATACAAAGGGGATGTTGAAAAATTAATTCAGGTGTCCCTGCTATTCCACAACCTTGCTGTTTGTGTCATTCAATTTAAAATGGTAACCCTCGCTCAGTGGCTGACAGAATGGTTGTCCTGTTGCGTCATGGGAGACAGGGGGAAAACAGGCGAGGAAATTAGGTCCATCATGTTGGTTACAGTTGGAGGAGCAGTGACACTTTCATTATTTGGTTCCTGTCCGCATGATGAAGAAATTGATGGAACATTTTCAGGAAAGTCATGACTACAATCTGCGAACCGGAGCTGTTTAGGCATAAAACTGTCCGAATCAGAAAATATCTCATTCATAGGTATGTTGTGGATTTGATAGCGAAGGCTCATAAAACACAAAATACACCCAATAAAAACAAAAGCACTACGGACGAAAGTGCTTTTCTGAAGAATGTTTTATATACACTAGCTTGATCTAAGAGACTGAGTGTATCTCCTCCTGCATTGGCCTCTTTTCAGCTGTGGCCGCGCATGTGAATAATTCATAGCGAGGGATTGTAGTGAGTGTGAGCGAGCAGAGAGGCAATATCAACACTGCCTTAACCTTGGGCTGGCAGCCACAGGTTTCTACTGAAAGGTGAGATTCAATTAGATGAGGGGAGGAATATCTTATCTTCTGCTTTATTCCTCCTCCCCTGCAGCTCAACAGAGCCATTTGGAAGTGAGGTTTACAAAGGCTGGAGATAAATAATAAATAATGAAAAACACCATTTAGTGCACACAAGTGGATTTGGAATTGTGTAAATATTTTACAGTGTGATTGATTTAAGTGCAGGGGTGCTAAAATCAATTGAAAAACATCAATACCATTTACCTATGTACCAAGATCTTAATGTCCCTAATTGAGATATTTTACTGCATAACGCTGAAACTCGACTTTGTATAGTAAAATTGAAATTAGCCAGTTACTTTGAGGAAGGGAGAAGAGGAAAAGCACTTTATTTATTCTACTAAATCAGTGAATACTGTATTTGTACGTTTTTTTATATAAATATGTAATTTGGAAGCAAAAGTACTTAAATTATGTTGTAACTGACGCCGTTTTTGTTTTTTTTACATATAGCATATGACCAGAACATGCATGTTTTTGTTTTTTTTATGTTTGATAAATAGCGGTGTTGTAAGCCCATGATCCAATTAAAAAATAAATTCTGCCATTAACTTTAAAGCTAAACTATTAACATTTTGTATCTGGTTTGTTTACAAAACTGTATTTCAGCCACTGACAAAAGATGTAGGACAACGCAAGAAGTCTGCATCCATGCACCAGAAAAGATCCTCAGTAAAACCAGAGAGTTTGCCGAGCTCTTCCCGTTAGCAAAGCTGGAAGTCTCAGAAGACACATTTGATTGACACTGATGAGCAACACTCTTGGACCCCTGCTGATAAATTATGGTCAATTTGTGCAAAGAACCGATAAAATGCTTTACTGATTACTGATTGCACCTTTAGGCACCGATGATTAGAGTTTAAATGGATTAGTGAAGAGACATTAAAGGGAAGCTGTGTGAATGTGTGTAAAAGTATGCATGTTTCCTGAGATATTTTATCGTCATTTTGATAACAGCACAACTATTCCACTCCTCATTTTGGGAACTATTTGGTCAAACAGAAACAGTTTATAGATTATTTTCTTCTAATTTACTTGTTGTTGTCCTGACTTTTATGTGCACTTCAGTCTGACACTTTCAGCTGCTATGGATCAGATTCACAGAAAACAACTGGTGATCTTGAAGCCATCACAAGCCATCACAAAACCAGAAGGCACAGCTTTATCCAGATTGCATGCACTTATCGCCCGCTTCCTCAACACCTGCAAGTGGCTTTGTGGATGCCGTTACCTCAGTCTCAGCAAAAAGGATGATGCTTAAACGCGTTTGGCTCCTCGGAATATGTGACAGATGCCGAGACTTGTATTTGATCAGATGACAGAGGGAGGAGACCGGGAGACGAATGACATTTCTTTCTTCAAGGAGAAATAAAAGCTGCAATACATTATAGCTTTAAATATAGCTTCTAACGCCTGTGCTAAACAACATTATGGATTCTGTCTAGAGGATTTCTTTTATAGACTGTGTGAGAGAAGGCGTCAGATTATTCAAGATGAGTCACACAGGCGAAACGGCCAAACAGGTAGGATGCGTGATCCTCGCTTTAAGTAGCATTGCAGGCGCCCTAGTATTGTTGTGTTAGCTCAGGTCTTTCCTCTCTGTCCGTCTGCTCTTCTCCCACTCTGTCTTTGAATTGGATGCCGGCTGACAATGGATAGAAGTTGAAGACTATAGTCGGGGAGAAGACACAGAGCGCCACAACAACACCATTAATCTCTATTATATTCAGAGACAAACATATGTGGTGGTAGAGCACCTCCAAGGCACATGAACAGGCTTCACATTAATAAACCACAACTAAAGGGGTGTCAGCTGTGTAGACAGAGGTAGAACTATGTTACTGCTTTAAAAGTTTTAATATATTTGCCAACAAGTTAACTGACCTTGACCAATCAGTTCCATAGATTGAGAAATGTAGCGGCAATGGTTGTTTGCAGCAAAAGGTTGTGTTTTATCTGTGGCTGTGGAAAACCAATATATAGCAGACTCAGTCAGCAAGTTGTGGGCTATTTACCATTCTGTCCGTCAGTTCTGGTATTTTTTTTACTTCAGTGCCTGGCTATCAGCTCTCGGCAGCGCCTGTGCAATTTAGGCCTTTGGAGACCAGCTTAACAGACGAACACTTGTGTATGCACTATTGCATGGACTCATACAAAAGAATGCCCACATACTCTACACACTCAAACCTGCCTGAAAAGGACACAGCAGAGAGAAATCAAAGCTTCCGATGAAGCTCATTACATCCATTTGTCTTTGCAATGAGGGGAGGTCATTACAAAAAAACATGTCATGTAATAGAGATTCTTACGTCAGTGTTGATTTCAAACAGATGGATCCATTAACAGCAAAGCTGAATAATATTGAAAATGTAAAACAAACTGTGCAAAATCGTGCTCAAGGAATCCATTTCTTAACTTGATGCCATGAGAAGCATTACAGTAAATCACTGCTAACAGGACATCCGTTAGTGCTGGGACTAATATTCAGTAGCCAACATTTACTCATAACTTAGAACCCATACAGAACGGCGTGGCAGCCTTTTTCTGCCTTATTTGATTTAGCGTGAATTTACACTTTGATAACCTTCTGTGTCTGTAACCCCTTTTCTTTTCAGGGTGAAAAGGTGATCCGTTTCTTGTATACTGATGATGCAAACCCTTAGCAAGGTGCAACACGCCCAAAAAGATACAGTAGCATTATCCTCCTGTCACCATGGTAACAGGACCATAAAATAACTGGCATCAGGTTACCGTGGCATCAGGTGAAGTCATTCCTCTACATCTGCCATTTTACCCTCATTCTCTTCCTTCTCTCTCCGGTCGCAATCTTTCTCTGAGACTACTCCCTTTCTCTCACAAACTATCACTCTTGTCCATCTGCTTCCTCCACTTTAGTGCTTTCCTGACAATGAGAGGCTGCAGTTGCTATGGAGATAACGACTGCACTTTCTCCATTAATGAAATTTAGTTAACATCTCTACACACAGACTTGCATCTGAGCAGATGGCAAATTCCACAAATATCCTCATTTAGTTTCTGCCTCCTGCAGATCTCATTTAGTATTTATGGCTGCTGTTTGTGCAGCCACAAACGCAGGGCACTGATTTGTTGCAATATCCTGATGTGATTGGATACTTTTATGAGTAGTAATGCAGGCGTTTACATAGGTATTTTGGTTTAAACATGAATAAAACAATGGGAAACAATTCTGCTATCAATGTTTGAATGTTCCTCCTCTAATATGGCAATGTTGGAGATCCAGCATCTAGCTAGGGTTGCTTGAGGTTAAATACTCATCAACAAGCGGAACGGTATTTTCGGCAATTCCTACATTAGACACTCTTAACAGAATATATTAAGTGACACAGCACTCAATGGACTTATCTAATTCCTAAACATTTTATAGGTTCCTCAAAAAGCCAGAGAACCATCTGGTTTTATTTGAAGCATGAGGGTGATTTGGGGTTTAAATGGACGGAGATAAAGGGAGGTGTTGCTGCAGAAAATCAAAGCAAGTTTGGTATCCACCATGGGGCTGGAGGAGCACTCTGTTCTGGGAGAAGCTAAAAAGGACATGATAAAAGAAATCCCTTCATTTAAAAAAAGATGACTCAGACCCTGTTCTGCACGGAGAACTTCTAAGTGATGTAACACCAGTGCAAGAGAGTCTAAAGAAAAGTGACTTTACAGTTCATGTGTGTATAATTGATTAGAGGGCATAACCATTAACAAGACAGCAGGCAAAGGAACTGACATTATATGACATTAATCATTCTGTGTGAACCCTGCTGATCGATATGCAACAACCAAATGACTCATTGCCTTCAAACCATTGTTCCCCTCTTTATTCAACAACTCTTGCATACTCATGTAGAAAATGTGGACCTACTAACACAAGGCAACAACAGATGTCAAATATTTACAAGACATAAAAGGACACATAGCAGTGACAGGGGACAGCATGTGTGTAAAAAGTAGAAACCCGTTAATGAGTCTTGATCAGTTTGCTGACAGACTCTTTAATTGCTAATTCATGCAGGAACTGGAAATAATATTGAGGCTAATGGTTTGCCCCACACATTTTCATATGAGAATATTCTGGGGCAGATTCTGCGCAGGCATGAAAGCCAGAGCTGAAGGTGCTTGAAGTTCTGCAACAGAGCAGTTAGCCCTCAGGATAATGCCAGGGAAACGCATGGTATGTCGCCAGTCAGCCGGAGAGAGACCGTCTCTACTCCACCTTCCATATAATTGGTATATTTGAAAGAGATAAATGTGCTCACCATTTCCAACAACTACCCCAGATTTCTGCAGGGGCATTCAAGCTAACAAGAGAAGGTGATTTTTTTTTAAAGAGAGTGATGTATTATCCAAGTGCACCTGTACTGTGGTGTGTATGCTGTCTTTGTTTGGCACTAAAAGCATCTTTCCCGGAGTTAAGGTGTTTTGTACTCATGAGTAATGTGGCATTTGTAGAACTACCGTAGGGCCTAATTGAAGGAGATACAATGTCCCCTGTATCCTCTCAGGTAATCACAGGTATCCCAGCTGTTGAAGTTTATGTTATGGGACTCACACTGCAGAAATGACAAGAAATGAGGAGCCAAATGACAGAGGAAGTGACAGCAATTTTATCTTTCACCTTTCACCTCGCCTTGGAATTAAATAAGCCAGTCATCCCCAAAGGCAGTCACAGTTGTCTCCTTTGTGACTAATTACTGCTTGTATTTAGAAGGCAAAAAAATTGAATTAGCCAAACATATCACACACTCTGTCTGTTACCCACAGAGACGGGAGGACTGAAGCTGACAGCGTCCTGCTATCATGGGGCATTGTGAAATTGTCATGACAATGAAAATTGGTATCAAGAGACCAAAGTGACTGAAGAAATGGCCTCTGTCTATCAACTAGAGGGGAGTCTCCTGTGGGATTCTGAGTCCCCTGAAGTGACAAGGCACTAAACACTCACTTTTGTTTTGGCAGCACAGTAGTTTTAGGTCTTTCGCACAATTTAATGTATCTCTCGCTCTTCTAAAGGAGAAGATGTTTGATAATGCTTCAGGTGACTGCAAAATACAGTTTGTAGGCTACATATATGGTACCAAGAAAATCAAATAGCTGGATCGGGTATTGTCAATAACAGGCCGATCTGGTATCGGATACCATTAATTTAATAAATAACAATTCAGTTCATAAATATCTATGTATTTATTTGTAAAAAAATAGTTTTACAAAGTTAGAACAGCACTATTAAAGTTAAGACTGATGTTGCCACATAAAATAATGATCACAGTCTCTTCTATATTGTGAGTCATACAGCTTATTAATTAAACTCTGGTATTGGCTGATACCCAAAGCCAAGAGGTGTACATTATTGTTGCAGGGGAACAAAACAGTAGACTACGCTTGGGGAGAAGGATGAACCTCTACAGCTGCAGTAGTTATGTTACGATAAACAGCATTGTAGTTTTGGACGACAATGTCGGCTCTATCTCTCACTCCAATCTGATGTTGGAGAAGAGGAACAGCTTTTACGTTCTGTGATACCATCAGGTCATAAACAAGTGGCTTTCACTCAGATACAAATTTTATCGGGATACAGTATGAAGAATAGTGCAGCGAGCTTCTCAAATAGTCAATATATCATATTTTTTATCAGCTTTGAACAAAGATTTGTTTACGAAGTGAAACGCCTCATGCATCATGGCATAACTATTCATAAGTCATACAGACAACAATCTGCTCACTGTCTGTACCTGTAATAACTTAATATGCACTGGGTAATTTAAAAAGTAATCACGTTGTAATTTGTCTCTACGTCCCCCCCCTAACAACTTTATTCCCTGTACTTCTTCCTTTGTACACAGTAAGTATCCCACTGGTGCTCAGTTTGTGCAAAGTACTTAATTTGTGGGAATTAATCCAAAGCATAACTAGATGCTCCAACCAATAAAAAACTGTAATCATGTCCTTTATATGCACTTGTGCATTTGTTTCTGTGGTGTATATAAATAGGAACATACATTTATTGTGTACTGGCAGATTTACTGTTGTACATCATGTGTGTAAGTGAGCCCTATGGAGCTCCACCTGGCTAATGATCTGCCTGACAGCCAGTGGACAGGGAGAACTGGGAAGTCACACCACGTGTTATTATCCAGTTAATTGTGTTTAGAATTCAGTACTCAAAGATCCATTTCCTGCAAACCAATGTGGCCATTTGAGAGTTTGAATGAATTTGAATCAAAAACCTGCCTGGTATATGTGGACTGAATGGGGATTTCTTTAATCAAATTTAAGAGAGCACTGATAGACTTTTCCACATTTTGCATCTACGTGTTAAGAATTCCGATGAATTTATTTCCAATCTCTAATGGACTTGAAATGTAAAAATCTACACCAGTAACATGCAGATCCAACTGCGACTCTATGGCATGTTGTGTTTCTTCACCTGACCTTCACAGAGATTAGAAATAAGACATGTATTATTGAGATCAGAGAGAAATGCCCATTCCCTGCAGATGCATAATTACTTGAAATGGGATCAGTTGGATTTAAACTTAACCTGTTGCATAGATGCACAAAGACACTAGAGCTGCAATTTTTGATTATTTTCCTAATCGATTAATCTGTTCATTCTTGTTTAATTAATTGAATGTTTGGGCTATATGTCAGAAAATAGTGAACGATCCCAGAGCCCAGGTTGATATATTCACATTGCTTGTTTTGTCCAACCAAAATCCAGTTTACTGAAATGGAAGAATAAGAAATCCAGCATATATTCCTATTTGAGAAGGTGCAAAAATAGATGTTTTGATATCATAACCTTTCAACTAGCTCTATCAACAGGTGAAAATTTATATTTGTCCAATGCTTTCATTTCCCATAAGCCTCGGGTGTTCTTTGTGTTTATTGCTAAATATCTAACGTTAGCTAAAATGGTGAACATGGTAAACATTATATTGCTGAACATCAGCATGTTAGCAGTGCCATGGTGAGCAGGAATACTGATTTTAGCATTTACCTCTAATGAGCCACTTATATCTATAAATGCAGCGGGTCCTGATCACGGAGCCAGCTGCGATGTTTCTACAGGAGCCCAGAATGGACAAACCAAACACCGGCTCTTGATAGGGCCATTAAGGAGAAGTTTCAGTAGGTTGCAATCTTCAATCTGACATATAGATGCTACCAAATCCTACACATGCACCTTTTGGCCTCTAAGAGCCGGTATCTTGAATGTAGACTCTTGTTGGTTAAGAAATTACCAAAAGAATTTATTTTCAATCGACTAATCATCTCAGCTATATTGGACACGTTCAGACCAAAATATACACAGGATGTTTACACGCATACAGTACAGTTTCTCTAAGTGTGGGAACCAAATATAACCTCAAACTTTCATCTCACACACACAAACACACACACACACACACACACACACACACACACACACACACACACACACACACACACACACACACACACACACACACACACACACACACACACACACACACAAATTGTAACCTGGCGTAAACCTGGACTGCAGCAGATAAAAGCTCAGACACCAAAAAAGAATCAATGGCTGACTCCTTCAGTTTAATAAAGCAAATACAAACCTCAGACATTTCATTAAAAAAGACTGACTGGTTGGTAGCTGTTGCAGGGAATCACATGACAGCTGTAATGTTACACCCCAGCTATGAGCTCTGTCTCTGGGGGTTTGAAGAAAGACACACACACACACACACACGCCAAATTGAAGCAGGTGATATGAGACCGGAGACCTCTCAGCAGATGATATCAAATCTGAGACTCATCCGTTTCTCCTCTACTCACATCTGATCGTGCTGTCTGTTTATAACGTGCGTCCTTGTTTCTGTCTCCTGCCAAATGCAGATTGATTCTGTGAGAGAAGGAAAGGGGGGGTTCTATTCAATTGAAAAAATAAAATTGATTTGCTTACTCATTTGCATTCATATGTATCCCTTGTGCTCTCGCTGTCTAGACGCCAAACTCGCATACCTGTTTCATCAAGACCCGTCTGCTCAAGATGACCTATTTGTAACATTAAGTCGGGAAAACTGGTAATGTCTGGCTTTATGTGGGTTTATCTGTGCCGTCATATATCAACACCAAACCTGGAAACACATTCACCCTGGTTTTCTTTCACTAACACCAACAAAACCTGTACAAGACACAGGTTGAATCTCACACTTGTACGATCAAAGAGATAAATAGTGAGACAAAGTGGTAGGTTTCCCCGATGGCTTCTCGGACACCATTTTCCAGATCTTTATTGCTGATCTAATAGCGTCTGAGAGAAGTGAAACACATAATTAGCTCCCTTAGACTAGAAGTCATATAAATTGTGGAAAGGAAAATACCATTCCCTGGCCATGGGAAGAATGAGGGGGCATTGTGGACAGCAATAAGTGGACTGAAAATAGAATAGTGCACTATTATGTATGACAGGTAGGTGCTATGTAATTGAAGTCATTCAATTTAAAATGGGGGATGAGTGAGTTTGAATTCCTTTATCATACAGCGATGGTCAGCAGAGATCTGTGGTGAAATGTAAGAACATTAACTCACAAACTGTACAAATTTGAGGTACTTGTACTTTCCTTGAGTTCTCCCATTTCTGTTATACTTTATACTTCTACTCCACTACATCTAACAGGCAAATGTTTTACTCCACTACATTTATCTGAAATCAATAGTTATTTTCACACTGAACTTACAATAGTCTTGTGAAATAAAATTCATTGTTATAACCTAGATTAGATAAAAAAATGACCTCCACCTCAACAAGCTACAACAGTAAGATTTTGATACACGTTATGAATCATATTTCATATTTTTTCATCAATTAAAATCCAATACTATATGATGTAACCGTGAAAGACGAAAATTCTGACGCATTATGCATACTTTTACTTTGACTCGATGACTGGTAATGGGGTATTTTTACATTGCAGGATTGCTTCTTTTGCTTAAGAAAAGGATGTGAATACTTTATCCACTCATTGCAGAGACTCAGAGGAACAGAAGGTATATTGGATTTTTTTTTTTTTTTTTTTTTTTTTTTAAATAAAGACATTTTAAACAACGATAAGAAGATAATAAGCTGTGATGGAAATGTTAATAACTTGCGGAGACCAGTTCCCTGAAATAAAAGGTATTAAGTACTGCTTTATAAAATACAGGCACCTAATGTTCTCTACGAAGATAGCGCTTCCCTCTCGGGGGTCAGACTGGTGCACACATTCTCCCTCATTAGGTGGGAGGAGCGTGCTGCACTGGGACGCCGCACGATGCAGCAGTCCCGTTAAAACCTCCAGGTCCTCCTCCAGCAAGCCGGACCCCTCGAGCACCTGTGGTGTCACTCTCAACAGCGCGACGCTTGGATTAAAAAAAAAAAAAAAAAAAAAAAGTCAAATCAGTCAAATATGACCGAAGCCACTTGGAAACAGAGCGCCGGCGCGACATAGGTGAGGCAATGGGGCGGACGCCACGAGATTCTTTAAGTTGAAAAGGTTTTCGAGATGAAAATGTTCATTTTGAAATGAAATGGCTTTTCTCTTTTGTTTCCTGCTTGTGCTGAATGGATGCCATCTGGGAGGAGACGCATATGGTTCAGGTGCGTCAATTAGGCCTTTATTCTCGAAGAAAACAACAAATTATTCAAAAATGTATTTACATTTGCAGTGTGATGTTCACTATGATAACCTACGTTTTAAAGCCATTCACCAACAGACTACTCCACGTGATCTCCCTCAAGACATTTGCCATTTTCTCTGAATTCTCAATTTAAGGTTTCTTTTCTTTTCCTAAAATGAACTTTTGGGTCATGTCACATGTAACACGTCAAAACATCGCTTCTTCGCACAAAGAGAGCTCTTTTTGCAACTTCCCGCTTCATATTTTGCAGGACAAAAGGGGGTCTCGCTGGATATTACGATGCATCTCACAGCGGTGGTCTTAATTGTGGTCGTGACGGGCATCGCCAAAGGTAATCTGAGATGTTGATCAGTGCGCTGAGACAACTGTCAGAGACGCACATTTGAGTCGGGGGGGGAGAAAAAAAAAAAAAAAACACTCTTCTCTGAACCGATTTTCTATTTGCGTGGAATGAAAGTATAACGGGTGAATGTGTTATTGGTGTGAATGTTTTATGTCTGTTTAGATTTTTTTTTTGTTGATGCAAACAGCTGATGTCCATTTCTTTTTCTTTCCGTCTCAAAAGGTTGGGACTGCAGCGCAGGGTGCAACACAGAAAATGGGTTTTGTGAGAAGCCAGGGAAGTGCAGGTACAAAAACGACTCCAGATTCCTGTGTAGATGAAAGCTCATATCTAGTGGGCTTTTGCGACCTTATTCCCATAAATCGCTGGAGCCCTAAATGTCCCTTAGAGAAATCACAATCCGGCCAACTGGATCCTTCTGGGGGTTTTTTTTTTCTAGATTTGTTTGTCACTTTTGGTTGCGTTAAGTCAACTGCCAAATCAGCCCTTTGTTTGAACAGTAAAAAGCATCGTTGTCCGAACAGATAGCTCAAACGCTTCTGGTTGCAAAGCATGCCCAGTTTAAAATCATTATTATTCTGGCAAATGCTACAGTATCTACTCTTGAGCCAAAAATAATAATACATCTCTGTTAGTATTTTGGGAATTTAACCAATTATGGCATTAACGCAGATACCGCAAACACGACTGTTAACTCATTTCACTTCAAGGGAAAAGCATGCAGACATTATGGGGACAAGAGCAGGACTGCACATCTCTGTGGGTGGTATATTTATAGTTCAGGATTGTTCCCTTTTCCCCCTTTTCCAGGTGCAAACCAGGATGGCAAGGAGAGAATTGTGACCAGTGCGTGCCCTTCCCCGGCTGTCTGCACGGCACGTGTGAGAAGGCATGGCAATGTGTCTGCGAGGAAGGTTGGGTGGGCAGCCTGTGTGACCAAGGTGAGTCTCATTAAGCTCCCCTGACACTCGCATCTCTGCCTCAAACACTTTGTGACATACCAAAGGTTAGGGTGAGTCACGGAGCCCCGGGGACACACAGGTTGCCATCGAATGAGGCTGGTGTCTGGAGAATAGTTAACTATTTTTAGAGGGTCAAAGATAGAGTAGAAAAGATATGTCTAAGCAAAGAATAATTACGGGTTAATGATGAAAGCTGAAGACGCAAAATGACTGCCGAAATACATACACTAAATAATACATACACAAATTATAAACTGCTGATTTTGAGCTATTATGCAAGACACATGATTGGAAAGCCTCAAAATTGATGCACTGAGACTGCAGGAAATTAAGCAATGTAAAAGTCACATTTCCACTTCAGACACTCCTATTTAAATTAAGCACTTTGGGTATAAATCCTATAGTACCTACAATGAACAATACCACAGGACAATTACCTGCTGCCACTCAAGCAATAATAGGTAGAGGTCGACCGATTAATCAGCGCCGATGGGACGTTTTATAAACCACTTTGTCGGTGGAACTGGTCTCTGATGTCTGCGCAGCCGCCACCAGTCACACAGGGACGCGCATCACCATTTTGCATTGCGGCTTTATTAGACATAATGAGGTCCACATTTGCTGAAAATATCTGTGTGCATGTGATTAACTCATGATAGTAACTCCAACTACTACAACCATAAATGCACGACAGACTTTAAAATACGTTTTAGACCTTACTATATTTAGATCATTTGAGATATTCTTTTCACAAAACCTTCGACACATTGTTCTGGTCACAGGGTCAGAAAATGTGGGCTAAACCTTTGTGGTCCTGGGGAATAGCTGGGCAGGCAAGCATATAGTCCAATTTATCTGCTATCAGCTTTTTCCTACTCCAAACTATTGTCATCATAAAAATCCACTATCGGGCAACCTCTTATAGAAGTAACCAAGGGAGAAGATTAAAATAAGTGTTTCTTTTTTGGCTTCAGCACACACAGTACATCTCTTATTCTGTTTGAGCATATGAGCTGCTTGCCTGTGGAACGTTGTCGGTTATGTTCTCACTTCTTTTCTTGGTGACAAGATGCTGCGGTGGGGAGCCGTGAAAGTGGAAACAAAGAAGAAGGGAGAAAGCAGGCAGAGAGACAGGAAGTGAGAGAGAGCACACTATCTAAAAACAGCATGCTTTTTTGTCTTTTTTAAACAACAGATACTCGCCTTTGCTCATCCAGGCCTTGTGTTGGTAATGCCACCTGCATAGAGACAGGGGAGGGGGGATACCTGTGCATCTGTCCCCATGGCTACGCTGGTGAAAACTGCCTACTGAAGAGAGAATTGTGTCTCACAAACAGGTACCAGCACTTTTTTTGAGGTTTTATTTTAGTAAAGGAATACTCCAATGCTTTACAGCCGTATCTAAATTTGTTCGACATAAGGAGCAATAATCAATACATGCTGCAATGTCAGTCAGCTCTCTTTGTATCTTCAAGGCAGCCAATGGAACTGCACCTCACACCCTCACACTGTGGCTCATGTATATGTAGCTCTAATAGCAGGCTCTTAGCAGAGAAAATATTGAATGATCTTTTTTCCTTACTGCACAAAACTGTAGCCAGTTTAGCTGTTGTGACTTGTAAGAGGCAAGACTGTGTTTGCACATTTGTAAGACAAGCAGAGAGATTCGCTTTGATATGACTCCCCCACAAACACAAGCATGCTAAAATGTGGGAACTGGCAAGTTTCCAACTTTGTGAAAAGGGAAACGCCACCTGCTCTTGCTCATTATTACTGGTCACAAAGTCAACTCACTCGGATGGCTGACTTTTCTGGTTTGTAGGTCTACGACACGGCATAAAAAGGCAAAGAACATGGTGTTGATAGTGAACAATAGCAACCGGTAGCAACAAAAGAATCTGCAAGCAGGCTTCAAGCACCTGACGCAAATTGGCACTCGAGGTGCACCGACTTAAGGCAGGGGGATCTGACACATGCAATTACTGACTTTTTATTTGGCTATGGAGACAGCGGAAACAAGATGTGATCACAACATTAACCTATTGCTTTAGTTTGTATTAGGGCCGTCACAATATTTGATTTTCACCACACGATTATCACTTGTTTTGGCAAATTAAGTACTCAGATACAAATTGAATGAATTAATTAAGATACTAATTTAAGGAGATGACATGACAGTCATTAACCATAACTGTATGTATTAAATAATGTAAGCCATCATCATATTATTATCGAATGGGCATTATCAACATGATGACCAATATTTCAATTTCATCAATACCAGAATATATTGCAACAAGTTTACATAGTGAACTTGCTAGCATGTGTTGCTTGCTGAGTTATTATTTACAACTCCGTTAAAGAGCAACGTTTTGATTCATTTGGATACGTGTACCAACATTCACTCTCTGTTAGCTCTGTTTTTGGTCTCAACTAACTCCTGAGGGAAATATCCGCTCTTTACCTGATAATTGCTCCACTATATTCACCAGCTGAGCAGGTACAGTAGTGTACAGTGGGATTGAGACCAGTCAAAGTGCTTAAACACTACATTCACCCATTAACACCCTTGGCAGGGGCTACCATGCAAGGTGCTATCCGCCCATCAGAACTAACTGGTTAAGTGTCTTGCCCAAGGACACACCTACATGAAAAAGTCAATATCATAATATCAATAAGTGCATTATTCTTGAGTTGAAACCAGCAACAGCAATGGATTGAATCGATTAATTAAGTCATCTTCAAGCAAAAATGCCAAACATTTTGTAATTAAAGATGCAAATCAACTGACTCATGATAAACCGAGTACTTTTAAGTTTGGGATTGTTGTTCAGACAAAATTTGCTATTTGATTGAGCAATTTGGGGTTAAGTGTCTTGCCCAAAGACACACCGACATGGACTAGCATATCCTCTGATTGAAGGATGACCCGCTCTACCTCTGATCCACTGTCGCCCTACACTTACAAAGTGAAAGTTGTAACTTTCAGCAGGTTTAGGGCCGGCCTTTTTCTTTCAGTCAGCAAATGCAAAACAGTGCAAACAGTAAAAGCAAAGTGTGACTCTATTCTGCTTATATTACCAAAACAAACAATTTTCCTGTAGGCATGAATTTTCAAGGATTGTTCAGAGAATTAATTCTCCAGCTTCCTCTTGTCATAAATACAGCAGCAGCCATGTTGATTGTGCTCTCCCCTTGTTGACAAGCAGTAGCAGTAGCTGCCAACATGTACCTGAGCAGCATCATAAGCTGTATCCCAATTTAGAGATCCTTTGAAGTCATCATTTCAAAATTATAATGAATGATATATGCTCAACAAGGCTGTCACATTTCAAAAGCTTCTTTATACAGTATGTGACCAGAAATCCAGCCTTCTTTTGCCGGTATTTGCAGGACACCACAAATGTGTACCTGGCATCTGTCATTATCCCACAATACACTGCTCTCTCTGGCCCATTGTTTAATGATACATTCAGGTACTCTGTGTCTCCCATATCCTTGGATAACCATTACCTATTTACAAGGAATTTGTCTTCAGGTCATGAAAAATGTACTGATAAATTTAAATTAAACATGAACTGAACCAATTATTGCAAGAAGACACTGCAGAATATGCACGAGGTGTTTATTTGTGTCAAAAGCCTGGGGATGTTATAGCAGAGCTTCACAGACTAACAGAAGCTATATAGATAAACAATATTTACGATTTACTGGGTACATTGTGTGGCATGTCTTCATTCTGTGTTAAATTGAAATATTGAAGCTCATACTGTAAAATGTGTATTCATTAAATTTACTAACTGACCAATATACCACTGTTAATGCTATTATCTATCACCATTTAACCAGTGGAGGGCAAGTTCCTGGAAATGTTTGGGAAGTTGAGTTGATGAAGAACACCTGATTTTGCCATTAGTTATGTCCTCATTCATGAAGACGAGGCGGCAGTTCAGCCAGGCCTTCAGGTCCTCTGAAGGATTCACCTTTATGGGTAGCATCCTTTATAGTATCTTCAAAGTATACCGGAATTGGCACACAGTTGAGCTGTGACAGGATCTCTGGTACAGAATTTGTACAGAGCACTAAAACAAGTCTTGATTTCGAAACAAAAACATCTTGAATTTTTTCTTTCAGGCAAAGTGTCCACAACAAAAACAGTGGCTCATTCCTTTAAACTCTAGAAATTGCCTGTTGGATTACAGACGGGCTCGCTCCGTTCTCCTCCTGTCCATCAGATGCATATGAAAGACTCTCTGGGGACACAGCTATAGCTGACACAGCTCTACAGACTCTAAGCCCCACCATGTTTGTTCTCTGTGAGGCTGCCTCGTTATTGATTTAAATGACACATCTAGAAGTCAATAGTCTACAGCTCAGTGTGGGCGCTGACAACTCTCCTCAAAGAATCATCTGAGTCTTATTATAATTGTCTAATGTGATGAGTGGAGATTCACTTGTATTCCAGGGGAATTCATCTCCATTAAAAGTCCCGTGTGATGTTTCATTAATTAGCTCCTTTATGAAACACCAGGGATGTCTAAAAAGTATGCTAGAGCCATTATTCTTTTGACTCACGCAGTCATAATGTTCGTGACTGGTTGTGTAATTACACAAGCTACTATTAAAAAAGACTGATTGCTTTTATCCAGGGGTTTTCATCAGTGCACTTTCATCAACATTAGTTTGGGCATGGCACTAATAATCAGATATGCTGCAACTTTATTGCAGACTCCTTTTATATCTTGTTACTGGTACAGATTTTTTTATTTGTAGAAACGCTGCTTTACACCGTTTCATTAGGCAAAATGACTGAAATCAATATAATATTAATAAGTGTATTATTGTTGCCAGCAACAGCAATTGATTGAATTGATTAATTAAGTCATCTTTAAGCAAAAATGCCAAACATTTTGTAATTAAAGATGCAAATCAATGGACTCATGATAAACAGAGTACTTTTTGGTTTGGGATTTTTCACTGTTTGACATTTTATAGGCCAAAAGAGTAATCAATTCATCAAGAGAATATTCACCCAATCAATAAAAAATTGAAAACACGCTGCAGTCCTATGTTAATCAAAACCTGAAAAAAAATTGCAGAATTGCAAAAATGTCAAATAATAAAATGTATGCTCAATGCAATGAACTGTGTTCCACTGTTATGTATTATATCAGTAGAACAACTTGACATGCAAATCAAAAACTTCATTACTAAAACTTTCTAACTACAATTAGTTTGGAATTACAGTTTGCGTGAAAACAATACATTTTACGATTTTGTGATATGATCATATCATCACAATATCATTTCAAGATATAATAACATCAAATTATTGTCCTGTACTTTCAGAATAGTTTATATAGATATGTCTCAGTGCAAGACAGCAAACAACTAGTCCCTACATGCATAACAAATTGTGGAGGATAAATACACTTAATTTACTTGTGGCCTGTTTTGAAGAAAGAATATGATGACAGATCAGGTGAGACTGAGGTTAAAAAAATACCAAACAAAAATAGTTAGTTTAGTTTAGAAATCAGGAATTGTGTTCTCAACAATGCAGATGTGTATGGGGAGGTAATTTGGCTAATACTCTCATAAGCTCTGTAGTATATTTTGCTCTGTAATGCATGAAGATAACATATGTGAAGGGGCCTGTGACTTTGGAATGTCGGATCCATTGATGTTTGTTGCACACAGCTCCTTTTAATCAGTCTGTAATTTTTGTGAGGATGTCACCACAGTCAAATAGCACACTCCAACAAATAAAGTTAAATGCTGCACTATCTAGCAGGGCTGCTCTTTTGGGCAAAGAAATCAGTCTAGATAATTGAAATGCTTTCAGTGCCATGGTCACCCCCCTGAGAACTGATATCCAAATGATTAACATTACTTTTTGGTGCAATTACTGTGGCATGACCTACCGTAACTAAATATTTTCTTACTTTGATTTTGACTTTCAAGAAGATTTGCCTCAGTTTTCCCTAAATAAAATGAATGTTTATTATCAGAGAGCCACGTTGAAAATAGCGAGACTTTGACGCTGTCCTGTAAAACCATCCATCTCCAAGACATCAACTTTCATGAGCTAATAAAACAGCCCCATTTTCAGCTTTGTGACAATTCATTTTTCAGATATTCCAATGGGTTCTTAAATGAAGGATTTAGATTTAGAAGCGGGGACATTTTCTCAACCCATTAAGGACGCATCAAAATGTCATTTAAATTTAGAAATAAAAAGGTTCCCACTGGACAGCTAGTAACTCTGTGAATCTTAAAGCGAGTGTGCAGGATATTTACATAAAAATTAACGTCCATTACATTCAAGCCCTTGCCAGAATGAGTTCACACAATACTGATTAAGCCTAATGCCGCCAGGGACAGCTCTTTGTATTTCAGCCAACCCTGCTCACTTACTTACAGTACCTCGCAGCGTAGCTGCTTATTCTATCTCTCCGATGGGTTATCCGGTATGTTAGTCTACCTGTATTAATCAATACCTTAACCGGCAGGAAGGGGGGAGACACCACAGTGGCAGCAGCTATAGCAGAGGCTATAGCGTCCAAGAAAAGTGTCTGGAGTAAATGCTACAGATAAAAAAAAGAAAATCTGCATTCAGTGAAAGGATTAAAGAGTAACTAAACCCTCAAACCACTTTTATTTCTAGCTGAAAACCAATATGTATTTACTAGTTGATGGAAACAGGTCCTAATCTTGATGTTTTAGTGCAAATTATTTGAAACACTGATTTACCAGATGTCATTCTCTGATGGCTTAATTTCAAGTCCAGAGAAAAGGCTTGTGCTGTGCTGTGATTGTAATGATACACTGACTACAGAAAATCAGCTGAAGATAGACATGACTGGGCGTCTCTTAACCCCCCCTTCTCCCAGCTATGCACATGTTGATATTTCTTTCACATTCTAGAAATTTAATTGGAATTTCCAGGGTAGAGGCACTACAGCCAAAACTCTGGGGTTTAGCTACTCTTTAGTCCAAAAAAGAAAGCCATCGGCAGCAAAAGAGTGCTCCTGGGAGCAGGGGAGATGTGGTGAGCTCACCTCCAGTCATAAGCACGACAACAGTTTGTGCAAATCAATAATACTATTTTAAATTACTCTCACTGCCAGCTGGAGGAGACAAGAACATCTTTCTAGCTTTAATCTGGGGTAAAAAATGTTGTATCGTCTGCATAAAAAAAGGTCACATAAGCAAGTAGATTTTAATTAATTTATATATACAAAATACAATATTAAATAAATTACTCCATGACACTCTCCTGGGGAACCCCACAAATGATGAATGTAGGACTAGAAACCTGCCATTAAGATTATGAAATCTGTAAAATAGGTTTGGATGGATACTTTGTAAACACAGGATAAAATATGCTGCAGTAAAGCTGTGTACTAGATTGCTAGCATTATTTGCCCTGCTGTATATTTACACTGTGTTGCTCTGTCCTCCAGCTCTCCTTGTCAGAACGGAGGCACATGTAGGGATGCTGATGGCTCAGCAGGTTACTCTTCCTGTTTATGTCCCCATGGATCATCTGGAGAATTCTGTGAGATCAGCATTGACAGCTGCCAGCCTAACCCCTGCCTCAACGGTGGCAACTGTACGAACCACGGCCTGGCCTTCACGTGCGTCTGTCCACTTGGCTTCACTGGTTTCACTTGTAATGACACCAGCCTCTCGCCATGCACTGGTAGGCCCTGTGCCAACAGGGGCATGTGTGTTGGTCAGCCTGATGGAACCTTCCGGTGTGTTTGCCAGAAATGGTTTACAGGTCCCACATGCTCCCTGCAGCACAGACCGAAGGCCAGGTCCAAGCCGGTCGGTGCCAGGCCTGTGGACCACAGAGTGTTTGCACTGACTCCGCAGCACTATTCCCTCCCTGCTCACACCTTCCATAAGCTTCTCAGACCGCCTGAGAGAGACCTGCTTAAGATCACCCTAAAGGAGACAGTCCACTCCCCCGGCGTCCTCGTCTCCCACGGCCAACTCATCTGCTTCGGCATGCTGGCCCTGCTCACCTGCATGGTTATCCTGGGCACTACAGGCATTGTGTTTTTTGGCCGCTGTGAGACGTGGCTGGCTAATGCCAAGTACAGCCAGCTTGTTCGTCAGCAAAGGGAACACCTGCTGAGAGAAGCCGGCAGCACAAGCCAGGAGGAGCTGGGGCACTCAGTAAACGTCATCCTGCCGGAAAAGATTAGACTCACCAGCTTTGGGAGACACTACACCTCCATCTGATTAAATCACCTCTGCCCCCCTTCTGCTCTCCCTCTGGAAGGAGTGTAATAATAAATGTTGAAAAAATGTCACGAAGAAAATACTATGACTGTTGTACAGTTGTGTAAATAAAGTGAGAGATACTGGACGACACTGGAATATATAATCTAATGGACTAACCATGACACTGGATTGTACACTTTCAATTTATATCGTACTGTTGATAACTATCCATTAAAAAATCATTAAATTATAAAAGATGTTCTACCTTGATGGCTGACGTCATTGTGGTGTATTTTTGAGTTCACAATCATGATTTAACCGCTTTGTAACGTGTTGATTTGGAATACAATGGGGTGAATGACTAAAAAAGGAGAAATTAAGTTGATTTTAACTGAGCACATGCAACCATGACTACTTTTCTTTCAGTATTTGTAATTAAACTAAGTAATCATGCTGAATCTTTTGAGATATGGGAGCTTTTCGATTGCCTCTTACGGCTCTCAACATGGCGACGGCTGAGCCGGCAGCTCATAGCTAATGGTGCTAACAGTGCAAACTCCTGCAAAAGTGCTGATAGAGCCAACAGTGTGTACCTGAGGGGGAACCGGAGATTGGGCGCTATGCTTCCGTGACGACACTGTTGATAGGGACATTGTCATCAGCTCTAACTGCTGTATGAGAGAAGTGCAGAGCGATGGCGGTGAGCTAACCAGTAGGACACAAACATGCACTAGAAGCACACACGGCTGGCCTGGCAATGTAAACAAAGCAATGAGAAGCTCAGAATACAGCACACACACACACACACAGAGGGAGAATTAATTCATTCTCCGTGGACATTATTCCACTATATCTTTACAAAGCAAATAGTTGTTTGATAATATATATTAATGCTCTGTATCTCGTAAATGGCACCTTTAACTAATTGTTCTCAGTTTATATAACTATGACCAAACTGAAATTATTAATTACCTAGTTCATTGACAAAAAATGTAAAATGTATTTATTGTTTTAATCACTTTAGTCAACGTTACCTGGTGTCTGCTTCTCAAATGTGATGACTTAATGCATTTATGTGTCTTATTTTATAGTAAACTGAATATCTTCGGGGTTTGGACTATTGGTCAAAATAAACAGGCCCTTTTCACTATTTTCTGATGAGAAAATAATCAGCAGATCAATAAACAATAAAAGTAATTGTTAGTTGCAGCCCTAAACATCTCCATGCAATGAAATGTGAATTTTTCATTTCATAATTAATTGAGAAGGGTACATATTAGTAGTTCGTTTGTACACTATGTGCAGTTAAAATGTGTAATTAGATATTACTATATGCCACCCAAACACTTTTCATGTAAAGGTCACTTTTGTCCAGTATGTACCTGGAGGCAATCTCACCTTCTAAATACCATCCAAATGTCTCTCTCTGCAGATGTATCACTTAAGATGTTGGTGTTGAAGGTATTTACGTATATGTTAAGACAGGTTATTTCACACTGCAACTATTTGTATCCATGGCATGAATCTTCACCTATTGTCTCAATCTCAAACTCATTTACAGTGTCTCAGTGTTACCGTTACTGCTGGAAATTCATAGGCCATGTACCATACATCCCCCAGCCCAGAAATCAATACTGCAACATCTGTTACCAATGTTATAGTTTTGTCTCATCATGCGTGAGATGATGAGACTCCTGATTGAGGGGAGAAGTGGTTTCATGAATGCTGAATGTATGGGGAAAACATATTTATGTCACTCAGTAAAGATATTGTGTGGAGCATATGTAATGTAACATATTCAAATCAATCCATTGCCAATATGAGGATTATAGTGGGAGATTTTTTTTCTCTTGAGTCTCACAATGATAAGCCCCAATTCAGTCCCCATTCATCCTGTGAGGAGATGCTGTTAATGTGGTGGGTTTTGTCTATCACAACTCTCTGATAGGGTGGTTACCTTGTGCTTTCGCCATAACAGTTATTTTTCAGGTTGTAACTAACTTACATTGTGCAGTAGTAATATGAATGATTTTAAATGTGGCATTTCTACAAGAGCAGGAAGTAGTGATCGTAACAGTGCAGTATTTACAATATTTAGTCCAGTCTGAGATTATTTGCTGTTGGGCTTTGGCCAGATAATGATTGTTGTCGGTTCATTGTTTTTAATAAATACAGTATAAAATCACTATCTTGGTTTGTCTGTTCTGTTCTGATCTTGTTGAGACACGATCAGATGATTTGGCAAGGTTAATACGTCAGATGCTTCACAGTATGAGATGCACATTATGCACCACCTGAAATCTGCTCTTCTGCTCTGTAATGCTTGATTTATTTATTCGTCAGGCCCAATTTACCGATTATCAACTGAATGATGACTCAGTCAGCTCCTCTACTGAGTATCACTGTTTCAGATGGCAGTCTCTGTCTCCACCTTGTGGTACAACTCTACGTCACAAGGACTTAAGATGCAGTAATATGCAATAAGTAAGCTCTCTAAATGTAAACGTAACACTGTTAAAATGTAAAGTAAAGGGTAGCTCGAAGACACAGTCTGTTGAAATCTAAGAACAAAATACGAATGATATGTTAACAGCTGCAAAAAAGTGCTGAAATTGATTAGTTATTTTGACTGTTATCTTTAGTATCCGTATGTATGTAGAGCACCCATCGTTAGAAAAACAAGCACATGTACTGTATGTTGAGAACTAAAGCATAGTGTATTAAAGAAAGGTTGTTTAGTGTTAATGGATTTGTACTGAAACTCACACTGGTTTGCACCTCGTTCAATGCGACTGTTTTATGAAATCTGGTCTATATAGTTAAACAATATCACATTATGATCTCTTGTTATTAAAAAGGCCCTGCACACTCACACAGGCGTTTCAATTACTCTGGCTGATTAGATGTCTAGTCAGGTTGGGTTGGGTTGGCGTGCTGGGAATGACAGTCACTAAACTATTTATTAATAAGAATGATAAATGCACGGTCAGACGGGATTTCTCCACACGGTAATTTCGATGACGAACAGGGCAAGATGTGCTTCACTTGACCCACACAAACTTAAGCTGATTTACCCTTGAAATGGGATAGGTCAGCGTTTGTTAATATTACTAAATGATGAAATAATAAAAGCGGCAGAGAAGGTGGGGCGCTGCTTGGTGGAAGTGAGCGCAAGAGCATTGACAGAAACTAAAGAGAGAATAGTGTATGATATGAAGCTGTATAATTTTAAACTTTCAAAGTTTATGTTTAGAACCCGACACTATTTCCTGAGAAAAGCCAAGAGAAGGGCAAAGGAGATGTTTGTCCTGAGAAGAGGTATAATTAGGCAACACAAATGAAAACACTTTTAAATATTCAAAACTGTGTCTTCTGGCTGCCAATTGGGACAGAAATGTGCCAGGCTGCCTTTGAAGCATTAATGACTCATTGAAGTGACCTTAATAAATCACTTTTTATTAGAGAATTAATTCATTTAAATTTGGCCAATGAATCCAGTTCACTAAATGGTGTTCCCTTCATATGCTATATATAACATGTTACACATATCGACATATCGTTAAATTGTTGATGACATTGGCCCTGGATTCCTGTGCAGACAGATATGACTATATATAAATATAATAAACGGTGAATCTACCAAACCAGGAAAGCTTTAGAATTTCTTGAACTCAGCATAATTGAGTCAGCAGTTTTGCTTCTCAGCCTACAGAGAGCAGTGCAGATGTATTTATTTTGCCCCAACATGTTTTAGTCTTACATTTTGATGTGTAAAACTTATCATGTAGTCTCAGAGTACGCCCACAAGGTGTCATCCATCTAAAATGAGACAGACGAAGGCTGGCTGTAGACAGGAGCTCAGCATGATGTGATGCATTTAACTGCACTGAAAACATTGCATTTTGTTTGTGCACGTTAACTGTGAAGTAGTTGACTGCTTTTACACATTTTAAACTAATGCGTAGACCAACATTCAATCATATATCTAAAATCGCTGCAAAAAAAAGTATTTTATATCATGCATGAAAACAACACTATATCAGTGTAAAAACAAACAGCTGAGGTAAAAAGGCAATATGTCCTGATTTCACTGGTCTCATTAGAGGAGTCAAGGAGTTCTGCCTGTCCCACATAACAGATCATTTTCCACTTTATCGCTGCACTATTTCAGTTCACCGTTTGGGTGACGATCTGTGTTTTTTTCCCTCTCTGCACTACATCCTACAATTTCTCACTCTAGACTGAACTTTAGTGGAAAATGTCTCAGAGACTCCTGCTGTGTTACTGCATGTCCATGACCAATAGAAGCCAACCTTAAAAGCCCCTACAGTCCAATAGAGTTCAATATGTTGCAGCATTTATATAGGTAATGTTAGTTAAAATGTTAAACTGTATGTTAATCCACATTACAATCTTTTCTTGATGCTACAACTTGGCACTAAACGGCTCTTATGGCGACTATACCAGACAAAACTTGTGACAAAGCTGTAACCAAGGCTCCACCAAAAGTTCCCGAATAAACTTTTCATAACAACATTTTCAGTTCTTCCATAGTGTCTGCATTCCTGGAAATTGACCACACAGAAACTAAAACTGCTACCGAGTTTGGAAGTGGCAGATTATTTATACCAGAATAAAGAAGGTTGTTTAAACCATGGTTAAATGTTAACATGTTAAACCCGAATCACAAAAGGTTCATTTTTGTGTGCTGAGGCCCCCGGCTCCCCACCACCAGACGACATTCATTTGCAGAGTTATGACCCTGGGGAGAGAGGGGCCCTCACCTTCAAAGCGGAGCACTGCGGCTACAAAAACCCACCTCAGCAACCCCATTCTGCTCCCACCAAGTTGTGAAGCAAGACAGACCAGCAAAAGTTATTTTCTTCCCCCAGCCTGAGACCCTTAACCCTTTGTTCCTGTCTGCTGTGTCCCCTGACAGAGGAAACTCCACATCCATGAAAAATTGCACATGGAAGGGAATCCAGATTGAAAGGAATTCCAGTGAGTGTTATTTTTTGGGAAACACTGCAAGATATATTTCCTATAGGCAGGTATCCATCATTCAACTCTCAACTCCACCAAAATACCGTATGTTTAAGTGTTAAATGTGTTCCAGATGAGCAGGAAAGAAAGGTCATTGTAAAGCCCCTGCAGTCAGACCAGCAACATATGTAATGTCTACATGGGACCCATACTGAATATCTATCCTTTCTGATCAGTTCAATGAAGGCGATACTTTTCTGTTTTATTGGGAAGATATTTGGGAGCCAGAGGTGGTCAAATTATCTATTCATTTAAAAGAAAAAAGCAAGTATTAGACAAAAGTCTGAAAACACGTGTTCTTATCCTCGATCGTCTTATGGCTGCATCGAACTATCAATATATTGATTATCTTTTAGACAAAATTGTTAGAAAACAGTAAAAATGTTCGTCACAATTTCCCAAATCCCAAGGCGATGTCTTTAAATTGCTGGTTTTGTTTGACCAAGACTCCAGAAACAAAAGATATTTACAGCATTTTAAAAAGAACCAAGGAACCTGTTGACTTGTTCCTGCTTTATGTTGTTCAACAACACATCTCCCCCTGTCTGGATATAATGTGTCAAGGAAATAATGTGGAGTGAGCATGTGGATTATCTGTAGAAGCAGAGATTTCTAACGGAAACAAAGTCCTGATGTCCAAGGACTGAAAACTGGAAGGATGGGATACATTTCGCTGCCACGACTCAGATCTGAGGAGAAACCGTGATCTTGTTTTTCCTGACCCATAACAAAAGCTTTTTCCACTTTATTACAACCAATTTCAAACATGAAGTGATATTTGTAACTATAACTCAAAAAGCTGTGATTCATAAGCACTTTATTTCTGGTAAAAATGACCCTACTTCAACCATAATGAGCATGCTTGTGTTGTCACTACATTTAAGTTTCTAAAAACCTGTGATGTGTCCAGTGATTTATGTCCCAGTTGTGACTTTGCCGCCATGCAGGAGGTAACTGCTTTATATTCCAAAGTTGACTATGAATAATGGCGCAGTGAAGGCTGGAGACAGGGAACCAAAGCCTCCGACAAGATCGTTGCTCCACATACACGTTGTGTCTGCGTTATTATCTGGTTTCCTGAGTCATTGCCCCACCCCCGTTGTGTCTTCAGTGCATCGTGACTCGTATCAGATTCTGAGGGGATTTTCTTTCAGTATAAGATGGTGTATTCTACATTGCTGAATGAAATCCTTTTCCAGGAAAACTACGAGAAGCATACATTATTTTTGCACATTTGGCAATGTGGTGATTTCAATGGTGCGTAGTGTTTCCAGATATGCTGAAGGCTCAGGAGAGCAATAATGCAGCATTAACTCACACAGAGTTCGACATATTTCAGTACGTACATGAGTCCGCTAACACAGTTAAATGCCTTCACTCCTAACACTGTTTCTCTGCTCTGGGATTGGTGTGCTAAGCCCTGAAAACATTTGTGTTTAGACCTTTACAGGTGGATATATCACTCAGTATAATAGGATCAAGTGTGATTATCCTCATTTAATTGTGAGAGGTCAAAGGCTAAGGAGGGGGCTGTGGAGAACAAAGCACGGCTTTTTCACTGCTTTATAAACCAAAGATCTGGAAATCACTATATGGTTTAAACAAGAGACATACAGTATATCATCACAATAACAGAGACCAAACTTGTTGACAGGACATGGTTGATTTTAGAAATTGAAGAATGTTGAGAAAATGTGTGTGAAATTAGTTTGAAGATGTTTGCGGTTGTTGAGAATAAATTGGTTTTAATTGTGAATCAGCCAAGAAATCTGCAATAAAATAATGCAACAATTTAAGATTTGACTGGCGTATATGTTTGGAGCTTTTGAGGGATTTCATGTTTTCTGCTTCTCCACACCAATGGCTGTACTTCAGAAAGGAGATTTCTGGATGAATCCATGAGGCCCGTTGTGCTTTATTGTGCAGGAAATTGAACATTCATCCTTTTGTCTTCTTACCATAAAAAGACCAAATTACTGTAAAATCTACGCACAGCATGATGTTATTGCAAAAAGCGAATAAAAGGAAACACACAAGCTCCCCCACCTTGCATGCAACCACAATGATGCTACTTACCTACTACGTATTTGGTTTGAAATAAAATAGGCCCGCAATGAAGAAGTAGATGAAAGCATTTTATTGTATGAAAAATATATCCATAAAACGGAACAATATTTACAAAACAGTTGCGCCATGCAGGGCAGAGAGCAGCACCTTCACGCGTGATCTCCAGTATGAAAAACATCAGTATCGGTTCTCTGGATTCAGCCCGTTTAAAAACCGAACTTCACTATATACTGACGAGCAGAGTGATGCGCACATCTCAACGTCCTGCTGCTTCGTTAAAGGCGCATTTACACGAGGAGAAGAAATACAAATTAAAAAAAAAAAACTTTTGACACACAAAATACTTTTGTTCACAAAACAATAAAAAAGGTCCAGACAAACCTTTTTGTAGATGGATCCTAACAGGACGTCTAGATGCCCAATATGACATGAAGGAGCCTACTGTAGCCTATAGTGCAGCCTACAATGTTGAACAAATTACTCAAAAATAAATACACTTAACCCATTATTGACGGAGAAATTCTATCTAATTGGAGTTATAATACTGAAAAAATATGCAGCATTTTGTTTTCGTCATAGCAGCTATTACAAAGATGAGAATGAATCTAAACACTAATAACTAGATTACTGGATTTCTCCAGCGTTTCTCTGTATTGATCGAGCCAGTCTCTGAGCTCTGTGATCCGATACCCCTCGGGTCCTCTGCCACCCTGGTAAACTATCTTTCCCTCCTGCAGGATATAGAGTCTGTCGAAATAGGCTCCGTACGCAGCGTTGGAGGAGTTTTCCATACTGTCGACCACGACCGGGCAGCCGGGCACCTCCAGGTGCATCAGCTGCGCAGCGTTCAGCCGGTCCTCCAGACACCGGTGTTTGGGGATCTGATAGGGCGCGTCGGTGCTCACCCAGCCGTCGGAGGGGTGCGCTTCCTCGATGTACACAACTACAGAGTCTGCTATGTCTGCGTTCTGCTGCACGACTCCCTGAAAAGCCTTCAGACGCGCCATGAACGGTGGTCAGGTGCAGCTGCCAAAGTTGAGGATGAGCGGTCTCTTTTCTTTTGCGTAATCGAGGATGCTGCTGCGCCGCTGATCCTCCAGCTGAACAACTTCGGTGTTGGGCGCTCCGTGTCCGAGATGCGCTGCCTTCAGAAAGTCCAGTTTATGGCCGTGCCACACAGCCTTGAGGGACTCAAGGCTGAAGAGACGATTGGAGTCCGATATGCACAGCGGAGGATCGATGGCATCGCCCTCCTGCTCCTTCATCCTGAAGAAAACCCTTCTCCTTATGCATAAAAAGTCAAGCAGCCAAAACATGACTGCTGCCATTAGAAACCGGGGCAGCAAGACGAGACAGACTATTGCATTTTTAATGGCTTTAATTGTATTCATTATGACTTATAACTACCCGATGGTCTTATGCTGTGCCACGATCTTGTGGGTTGAAGTTGGGTTACTTGCAACTTCCCCTCTTTTTATAGCACCGGCAGATTTGAATGAATCACACCCCGCCTCCAAACTGGGGCCGAGGCCTCACATGGTGGGGATTACCTTCCGTCAACTCCACAGCTTTGAGTCACAGCCAAAAGCAAAGGGTGCGACACAGCAGCGAGTTGTTTAGAAGCTGTTAAAATTAACCTCATCATCTAATGATGTTTGAGCAGCGATATGGTCTCAATGTCCTCGCATATCTAGTGTGATAACAGCCTAAAGTTGATGCTGCTGCAGACTTTTCTACTGCAATGACTGTTTGCTGGAGCACATTTGGGCAGATGCTGACTTCACTATAGGGCTGGATATAGGCCTATACTATAAATACTGGCTTTAACTGATCTAACCACCAGCACATGGGAACGGTCTCCTGTTTGTCTTAATGCAATGTCATATCAGTCCATTAGGACCGCTGCTAGCTCAACTGAGGTTATACACACACATTTAAACTCCTAAGATGTTTTACCGGTGTTTGTATGAGTCACATGTATGGTACAAATCAGAAATGGGATGTGTACAGTAAAGTAAGATTCAGAGGTGGAGAGGTGAACATTTTTAATGCCACATGAAAGAAATGACACTTGGAAAATGAGAGAAACAATATTTCTGATAAAAAAAAAAAGAAAGGATGCATTCTGACAAAGTCAGACATCTCAAAAACAAAAAGTATGAAATCTTCTACAAGTCAGACTTGTGTCACATTCCAGCAACAGTCACAATGTTCAGGAAATTCAAATTCAAATTTAAAGTCAGAGTTTGGAGATGAGAAAAATGTGAATTTTGTGACAAGATTTTTTCACGTGGCCATAATCCTCTAAGGTACTCTACTGGGTCAACTAAAGTAACATTACATAAAAAGAGACCATAGAAACAAGTCATAAGCTCCCTGTCTGTCGGTTAGGGTTGTTTGTGTTGTGCCGTCTTTAAAGCAACCCCTTTTCTTGCCAAAATACTTTTCTATGAACTAATAAGTGTCCAAAAACAATTCAAAAGTTGTACCTGCCCCTGCTGATATTTTGCCTAGTGCCACTGTAAGTTTAAAGATTCTTTTAACCGGCAATTGTCATGACGAGATGTGATATTTTTGAATGTGTTCAACACTTCAGAATAACACTGATCTGCTGCTGGCCGCTGTCTGTGCAGCCTTATTGTGCTCATGGTCAGCTTCACAAATCATCTAACAAACAGACTGACTGAGCTATAAAGTTGTCTGACAGACAAAACAGTAGGACACCACCAACTACAAAACTAAGAATGTGTGATCGACTTTATGTTCTAAGACAAAACAAGTTATGGATGAAGAAGTCAGATGGTATTGACTGCTTCTTTTTTTTGGAGGGGAGGAGAGGGGGGGGCAGCTAATCCAGAAAGTATACTGCACAACATTATTGCAAACATAATGCTGTGATTTGCAACTTTGCTGTCAGTTGACACTCTCACCACAACAGACCCTCACTCCATCTTTAATTAACCATGAAACTTTAAAAAAAACTGTAGAGAGACTCTACGAAAAAAATACTTTGAGAAGTATTACAGGGAACCTTATTCAAGGCAACTGCCAGACACTTTTGAAAACACTTAAGAAAGTGCTGCTCTCAACAGGGAGCCGAAGGACAATATACAAAAACACCCGTGAGAATCCACCCACAGAAATAAACACAACTTCCCAAGCTATATGTATGTATAACAAGGCCACTAACTCATTTACAGAGGAAAAGCTAAGAAAAGGGCGAAAAGCATCTTCTCAGAACTATTGCACAGCAAATCGTTGACACGTTACTGCTTGAAGTTCGCTGTGAGTTTCAACAAGAGGGAGTCTAAACAGACAGTTAACATATAGGAAGAAACAATAAAGATATGTTGAAAGTATAAAACACGAATATTGTTTGGCTTCAACAATAATTCAAATAAAACACTATTGATCCGCAATCATTGAATCAAAACTTCCTCTGCCAGACTGAATCACTAAATGAGTGAAATGTGTGGTCAGCAGTTGTTCAGGCCAAAGTTTTATAGATTTCTGTCTTTAAATGTGTGAAATGATTTCATCCGTGCAAAATATAATATTCATGAAATTCAGTAGAATGTCAGTATTTGGTATCACTTTGAGAAACGATACAAACCTTATATTTGGTCCCTCATTTGGGAATAAGGTTAAAACATGATTCTGATATGGTCACCTTAACGTTACGTTGAATTTGATGTTTCTCTGATGAATACAATACTGGCTAATTGTTACTTAACAAATATTGTTTTCTAAAACTAAAAATCGATAAAGAATAAAAACATAGCTCTGAAATTTAACCGGCAACTTGAAAAAACAAATTGAATGGTGTCTTTTTAAGGATATTCCCAACTACACTGATACTACACACAGCTATTACATTATGTTGATGCATGGGGATCACATATGTCCTCCTTACATTCATGTCCAGACAGAGATTAATATTAATGAGTAAGTATGGGGTCTTGTGTACTGGAGGGTGATCTGTGAAGCGTTTCTGTGCTCCACAGGGATTCAACATCTGGACACACATATTAGCCATTACTGGCTAAATGCCATTCACTGGCCCGGTGTGCTTATTCAACAAAAGCATTCCAGGGTCTAGTGAGCACATGGTATATTGGTTAAGCCCTAATCGCCTGTTACAGTGAATCCATATCATAATATTAGACTGCAGGGTGGCCGAAAACCAGACATGGAGGGAAGATGCCATTTGTCTGCAGCTCATAGTTGTCTTGATGACTCAGGGGGTCCTACGGTTGTATCTCTGGTCAAAGGTTTGCCTTGGTTTATCAGTATTATGCAACGTACAAGTTGGGCCCATATCTTTCCCATAATACCACAGTCATCATATTGTCTGAAAGAAGCATGTTTTTCTTAACAATAGTCAAACTAATTTACTTAGATTTTGGTCCTATAGGCTCTATTCTCAGAATAAAAAGAAATCGGTTTATTATTTTGTATTATTTGGCCTTTTTCTTTTTTTAAATGTATTGTATTATTCTTACCTTCATTTTTGTTTTTGTTGTTGTTTTGCTTTATGTGATTTGGCTGTTGTAGCCGTTGTTCTTTTGGGAATAATAAAGTACAAGGACTCTATCTCCATTAGAAGAAGTGTTTACATCCACCTGTTTTTAAGCACATGTAAAAACAAACAAGTTGAAATGCTGAAAATTTGACATATCACAAAAATATTTTATACTTGGTAGGGGGAAAAAGTAATTGCATTGATAAAAGCAAAACGTGACAAAGTGCAGTCGAAACAGACTAAGAAAATAAATAATGACAATGCATGTGACTTAAATGTCCACTGAAGCTATCAAAAAATGTACTGCAATGTTCCTCACATTAATACATGAAAAAAATATAAATGCCATATTGCAAACACATTTTTCACATCGATTTCCACCATTTGAAGATTGACTGGCTCTCTTATATTTATCGCCCTGTTCTTCTGCATGGATTAATGGTACCCAACAGGAGAATAAGCACCATCAGCTAACTCCTAATTGCATTAATTCCCATTTTCTTTGACCAATTTTCTGGAAATTCAGTTAAAATTGTTGCTACATTTGGATGGGAAGCTGACTAATATTACTGTTACTACTGTGGCATGGTTCCTTACTGTTTAATTAGTTGTATCAATGATTAGTGCTGAAATGATCAGTCGGTCAATCAATTTAATAATCTTTAAACAGCAAACTCGTTAATCTTAATTCCTTTATCAAGCAAAAATGCCAAACATTTACTTATTTTGCATCTATTGAGAATTGGCTGCATCTAACCATTTTCTATCATCGTAAGTTGAATACGTTTGAGTCGACCAAAAGTAATTTCAAGATGTTAACTTGGATTCTGGGAAATTGTCATGGACATGTCATTTTCTGACTTTTTATAGGCCTTAACAGATTAATCCCCAATAATATAATTACTAGTGGTACCATGAATTGTATTATTATGTACTTCTAAACAAATATTTTTCAAGTTTTCAGTTTTTGTGTACAAAGCAGCTGACTACACTTAATTTGAACAGAATCTTTGCCTTCACACAAGATCAATGGGCACCATTGCTAAGAATGTGTTTCACCAGAACTATTTGCATGTGATGACAGACTGCTTCACCGTGGGGCAGCTCACATAGATCGGGAGACAGAAAGATGACTGTTTTAGCTGTAATTAATACAACCGCTGACTCATGATTCCTCATTCTTTTTGTCGCTAGACATTTTAATGGTTCTGTTGTCTTTTTGTCCCGGCCTATTGTCCAGTTCTTTCACTTTGAGGCAGTCCCCCCCCCCCCCATCCTCAATCCTGCTTTCTTGCCCACATTGAAACTGCATTAACACCATTATCAAAACTCTCTTTACTTTCCCCAAGCGAGAAGAAAAACCACGAAAGTGTTTGGATGAGGTAATGAAAGGCTCACCTGCTGTGCCTAAATTAGCTTTGAGGAATAACTCTTTTGTTGTTGCGGCTGAAAAACAGAGATGTCTTCTAACCTGCTTGCCTTTACCTCCTATAAACTTTGCTGGATTCTTGGCAGCAGCTCCAGGTTCGTCTGAGGACAATGCAGATCTGGGAAAACACCCCTTTTTCTGCTGCTTTCTTATTGAGCTGGCTGGGCTCCAGAAACCACAACTGATGGGATATCATAAAGACTAGCCCACTAAACGGGTTGGCTCCTTCTCTTTCAAGTCACTGATATCTCTCTCCTTGCACTAAGTAGAATGGAGGATAAAAATCTACCTCTTCCCCATCCTTAGCTTCACCTTCCTCAACCTCGTCTAAATCAAAGAGCACTAGTGTTCACACTCAACTTGAATGAACTGCTGTTGCCTGCCCTGCAGGCTGTTTGTATCTCAGCAACAGGCGAACCAATGAGGAGTGGACTAACATGTTATAATAATCTGTTTCATCTTGCTAGTCACATCACTCGCGAGACGATTCAAAGTAGCGTCTTAGACTGGACATTTCTTTCACTGACAGACCAACAAGTATAACCTCTTAAGACCCCAATGACAATCAGCAGTATGTGAAGCTGTTGAACTGACCAAATATACGGAGACGTACTTGAAGGATTTCAAAAATCTACAAATGTTGTCATAAAACCACCTATTGTAGTCTGAAAGAGTGAGAAAGGCATGGTGTTTTCAAATTGTCATCTCATGTGCGTCTGTCCAAGTGTCGCTGATATTGTAACATTATATCATTGTGATGTCTCAGTAGTGTAGCTTCAGGCGTAGTGTTACAAATATATGAACCTGGTGAAGTTTAACTGTCTGCCTGTCTGGTGTTTAACAAAACAACACAGGTCTGAGCCAAATCTCAAGGTAACACTAACACCTGATCTGCTGTAGGTAAGACAGAGGTCATTGTTTCATCTTGTAAACAGTCTAAATAAATAGCAATGCTTCAAGCAACAAAAGGATACTGGTATTTGCAGATTCAACACATAAAATGCAGCTATACAAAAATAAACTGATTATTTCTACGCTTTATCAATCTATTTAAAAAACATACACATAACAGAAAAAAAGAAGAGACTGGAGAGTTTTGAGATCAGAATCTGAAACCCGGTCTCACTCCCAGCTCGTCTCGTACCGACGCACAGCACTTTAAACTAACTCCAATGTAAAAACCGCCCGCGTCATTAAGAAGCTCAGAGTAACTGACGTAGTAAAGCGAGACAGTCCACACAGGGCAGAAGGGAGAGGAGATAGGAACAACGTACACAGGACTTTTGTCCATGAGACCGCTGTTCATGTCCTGTGTGTCAAGTCCTTAGTATCCTGGAAGTCACGTTGTCAAGTTGTTTGTCAGTCAACCACGCTCTTTTCCCGCTTTTGTTGCCTAAATCTAACTTCCAGTGAATACAGAACTTTCCTTTGAATAGACACTATCCATGTAACGAGTGGAAACTGACATGCTGTCCATGCCTTGTCCAAAACGGACGCCAGAGGAGTATCTAAACCGCCAAAGTAAGAAGCTTAGGGTCACTTAACAAGCATCAGTGCATGTGAATCTGTGGTGGACACTCAAACACACGGTTGGTGCATACATTGTTAGCTTGCTCAGCTAGTCGTCTGTACAGCAACTAAATTGGCTGTTTGGGGCGAATAAACACAGACTGCACAAAACATCCAGCAGCCAAATTATGTCGTTTGGCAAAAGTTTAAAATTAGCTTCATTGCCTGCAGGTGGCGCAACAGATATTGCACATGCTGGCTCCAAGTCACTGCGTCCTGGGACACTGGAATGGAAACATGCCATTGATAGTGTTATTAGTAACACCTGTGTTTTCTCCTGTTATGACAAGTCAAAATGTACAATGTGAAAAAAAGTCTGTAGGTGGTGCAGGTTGGACAGGAACTGCAGATCTGAAAATACTGCTGCTGCAATACACACTTTGATCCTTTTTTCATATCATGTTGCTAAAGGCTCGAAGAAGTTTTTGTTGTCATATTTTAAACATACCCAAAACGTGTTTCATCTCTTTATATAAGTATATATTCAAACAATTACCGTATTAAAACCAGTGAGCAATGAAAGGATTGTCTGTCTTGTTTAATGCCTCTGGAGAGAAAAAGCGCTTCATGAGACATAAAGAATAAGAAAGGTAAGAAGTGTACCTTTGGATTTACAAACATGCAATGTATCGGAGACTAAACCTAACTTTTACCCTGTAGTGCAATTCTTATTGTTATTCATTGAATTCACAAATGTGCTATTCACACAACCTTGTCCGATTCTCAGTAGTCTTGGGGTTCCTGGCAAGTCTTTACACAAGTTAGTGGCTCCAGTTGTCCCTGCCCTTATTTGCACTCCCTGAGTAATGATGATGGTGAGTATGTCGAAAGATGTCCTCATGTGGCTTCTTTCACTGCTGCCTGTTTGAGCGTATTAGTGAGTGCCCCGTCTGTACACTCATTGATGCCAGTCCTCAGGACAGATGGTGGCAAGACAGGGTGAGTGAGAACACACACACACACACACACACACACACACACACACACACACACACACACACACACACACACACACACACACACACACACACACACACACACACACACACTATTGATCTTATTGTGTGGTCAAAATTCTTGATAAATATAACTACAGATATTATCAAGCCTCAACTGTGTGTTGAGTCAAGATGTTCTGCTGCAGTGCTGAGGCATTTATTCCTAGATCCGTTTGCAGGAACAGTGAAGTCAACATACATTTATCCTAGTTTGTTTGCTAGTAATGACCAGCTAGAAGTGAGGTGTGCTTCTTTTTCAAACACCCTTCAATTTATTGTTTTTTTTTTCTGTCTCCATGTTTGAAGTGTAGATAAGGTTAATGGGAGGTTTATGTGTTAACCAAAAACCCTAGGAGGAGAATCAAAGCACTGCTGTCCTCATAAGGTCATTGTGCACTCAACAGTGTTTAATAGGATGTGTTTTCTGCCCTGAGTTGTCTCTGCGGGATACCGCTAAAGCAGTGGGATAAACATCAACTGGCAGCGTTTGTGATGCTGGACAGGAAGGTGAAGCAAAACACTGAGATCTTCAGGCTAGCCGAGGGCAGAGTAGGTAGTAAACAAACTGAGACAACATTAACTAAGTTGCTCTGTAGAACGGGATTAGTTATGTAGGGTTTTTTTTTTTTTTTCTTTGAACAGCCGTTTGAAAGATTATGGCTATGTCAATTAACTGAAACCTAGTTCTAACATTTGTCAGTTGTTTTTCTAATGAGTTTATTTTGTAATATTCTTGTAAGTAATCAAAGCTTAAAATCACTGATCAAGATGAGAATTGAGAATTTCTTTATGTAATTAATTGCCTTTCAATAAAATCATATATAGAGATATTGTGATACACAATTGCATTGTCTTAATTGATAATACCAAGCACATACTAAGTCAAATTTATCAGGAAAGCGGATTATTTTGCACTAAAGTTAATAATTAAATGAGAAAATACTCAGTACTTTTCATTTGTTAAGTATTTAATTCACACAAGAGTATACTAAACCATGTGGTTTGTTTATTGAATTAGCAGAAAACGTGCTATATTGTGATATATATTGTTATTGAGATATGAAAAAACCTATATCATGAGAAGATTTTGACTATATTGCCCTGCCCTTGCTGAAACTTTCATTATTAATTAAAACAAAAAAATACTTTCCCAATTGATTGGTTAATCGTTTTATTGTTCTGGTAGCTGTTTAGAGACATACAGACTGAAGTGATCAACATTTCGACCGATCGTATGGGATAATTATACTAAAACATAATGACTCAAAGGCTCCCAGCAGGATTCCCAAGACATTCTGAGAATCTGCAGGGACATTGAATCATGGGAAAGATTGGCAAGCTGGTGCTTTGTGATTTTTCAGTAGGCAGACAGACCAGGTGTGGGAATGTTACTTCCAGTTCAACATGATGGAAACACATCATTTGTTTCATTATTTAATTAACCCTAATTGTAATGAAATCATACTTTGATTTTTATAAATCTGCTTTTTAAATAAGTTATTTCACCTTTGTGGTGATATTTGATCCCATGCAAATTATGATTACTTTGCTTGATTGCCAACTATGTTAATACTGTGCATGTGTAACAGAATGTAAGAATAAGTTTTCAATTACATGTTTTCCTGACATGATTTACTACTTCGATCGGAGGCATGAACACATGGCAGAAAAGCATGACGTCGTCTTATTCCTTAAAAAAGGAAAAACAGCTCAAACATATATTTTGAGTTTCCTCTCGACACAACAATGAAATGTTTCGTCATCTATTCCCTAGTTGGTTTTCTGTCATGCGTAAAGTATCTGTGCATGGCTTTCTGTGGAATCAGAGCCGAATGAATAAACCTCTAAAGTGTCTAAAAGGCTGAATACAAGTAAGGAGGAGGAGATAATAACATGTTTCAAATCCACCAGAAATAGGGCTTACAATAATATGATGGTGTGGGTGGAGGATTGAAAAAGGTGCGTTTTAAAGGTTTTACAGGTTTTCGAGAGTTGCAAACATTTGGACTCACCAGTCAATTACTTGACATAAAGATGAATTACTGCGAGTCCAGCTGCTTTCGAATTGCAGATGTTTTATTCAAATTGACTTTAGCATATTTATGTCAAGTGAGAGAAATTGTTTCCTCTTCATAATATTTCATGATCTTTTTTTTTAAAAAGGGCTGAAATATAAAGCAAAGCATTAAAGAGGATTTTCACAGACTTGTCGCACATTACTTTATTCACCGTCATTCACAGCGGTGATTGATGGCTTTTATTTTCTCTCCCATCCGTCTCGTTTTCCTTATTTTACCCTCTCTCTTGCAAATCTGCAACTACACACCTCCTCCCTCCCCCGTAACCCTCCTCTCCTCTTCATTATTGCCTTGGCTTTGTGAGACCCCCTGGTGAATCCTGGCATCACACTCCCCTTTCAAAAGGAATGAAAATGCAGCACTGGTCTGTGCCATCAGTTTACTCTGTTCCCCCTTTCATCTGCCTGGACATATTAAGACAAGACATGTGAAGCTCTGCAGCAGCTCCCACATGAATCAGTCTAAGCCCCCCAGTGAGAACGTGTGCTGGTCATTTCAGGTCCCGTTTCAGACGAGAGAGAGCGAGAGAGAGCGAGCCAGGGAGCGAGAGAGAGCTCAAATTAGAGGAATGAGAGGCAAGAGACAGAAAGACAAGTTCAAAAGAGACAGAAAACAGGCCACATGCCCTCTCGCTCTTTCTGAGGACTCTTTCTACACAAAAAGGTAGAAGACATAGCAATAGTAACACAGGGAATGGCATTGAAGACGTTTTGAATCCCTGTTTCCTAGAAATTTTGTTTCTATAGTAGGGATGGAAGTGATTAGTCTATTAAACATACCCTCGCTTATCTGTACCACAAATTCATTGGTTAAACTTAATGTTTTATTACTGTGCACATATAAATGACATATTGACATGCTGTCTCAGCTGTGGAGAGAGCTGTGGCTCTCTGCTCTGAACTCAGTCACTCTTGAATCACTTCCACTCCATCGCACCCTCCCAGCCCCCGCCTGTTACCACCACCTCTTTCCCAAATAGCAGTTTGATCGACCGGATTGGCCAGCAGCATTATATCTTACTAGCTAGACAGCCAGCACGTACGAAGTAAAGCTAGCAACCTGGCATGCTGAACCAACTGTAATCAACGGAGCGGGCTAATAGCTATTGTCTAATTAATCAAACTTGAATGCTAAAATATTAATAGTATAAGCAATGTCAAACCATGATTCTTCTTAGACCTCTGTCCCCACTAGCGTTTCATAAAATATTGGCTACATCACACACCAGGTTTGTGAGGCGCATTCCTACTGGACATTGATTTCAGAGGCATTTAAAATATGATTAGGTTATTGAAAAATGTTATTTATTATTTCAAATGGCTGATATATGCAATATTTTTTCAGACAATGTGTAACCTTATATATTGTGTTCAACTGATTTGAGTGTCTAAGATTAAACTTACCATAAAACCATTTAACTTACCCTATTCAATTAAAGCTTATAACACAATACCTAACATAAAACTACTGGGTTATTCACTCCTGAGCGCCTATGAGCATAATGCCCTCAATAAGCTAAGCTTGGGTATGGCTCCCTACATGGTAAACATCCAGAATGGATGACACCAGTACCTGATCCATCCAAAATAAAAGAAAATAGAGCAATGTGGTTTAAGACAATGAGCAACAGGGTCTTAAACCAGGAGCACATTTTGTTTGTATTGTAAAGTACCAATAAGGCAAAGGGCGAGGTGTTTTGAATAAGGGCTTTGGAGCAATAAAAGGGAGGTTAAGAGGACCCGTGTTTAGCCGAGGCAGAGATAACTGGGAAAGAAACAGGCAAAGGGTCCACAAAAAGATGCTTGTATAGGCAAGAGGGAAGGAAGCCAACCGTGTTCACGGGGCTCTTAAGACAAAACTAGCACTATACACATGTAATTAGGGCTATGCCTAGCAGTGAATTGCAATAGAGATTGGAGAAGGAGAGGAAATATGTAAATACATGAGTACATACAGTATCGTGAGCACATATGGGATGTAATCAGGCTGAGACACTAGAATACCATCATAGTGGATTTTTTTAAGTATTAATTAATCAATTCATTAAGTAAATAAATGCCCAATGCCTTCAACAGGCCCAAGCTGACATGCTGCCTTAATTCAGAAATAATGTAACATTTGCTCATTGTATAGGTAACTGAAATCCTGCTCTCTGTTTCTACCCTTTGCTTTGATTTAAATTAAACAAAACAGTAATCTCCCGTGCCTACTTTCTCCCTCCAACAAACTGGTTAATTGCAAAGTTGGCGTGCGTTATTATGGCTGATGGCGGAAAGGTGTGAGGGATAAGGTGTCACATACTTTTATACTTTAATGATCCAATTATTGTTTAAAGCATGCTGGTCCACCTCCTCAACTCCCAAATGTTGATGTTTTGCTGTACCATTACATCAGTATATGTTTTCTGCCTTTATTTCTGAAAGAAACTTTTATTATTCAGAGAACTAGAAGAGGTTGCTTGTCAGGTCAGTGAGGATGGTCTCTTTGAGTTTGTTTTTCCAAAAGAGGAGCCCAGACAGGTGATCAACTCCAAAGCCAACAGTATTTTATGAGCTGTAAGACTAAAGAGAATGTAGTATCTCTCCAATAAGACTTTACTCAACAGTGTGTCTTACAAGAGAAGAGAGTTTCAGTCTGGCAAAAGCTGTTGTTGATGCCCTCTGCCTCCTACACAGAACTGAGAAACTTTTTGTTCAAATCATCACATCCTGACAGTCTGGTTACATAAGGAGTCAACACAAGTCCACTTTCAATTTGTGATTCCATATTTAATGTGTTTGTGGGGGAGGTGAGAGGTTTTTTTGAGGAGTAAACACCTACCTACGAACCAGCCAATGTGTTAGAGCTGTCTGGAGGGAAAATCAGAGAGCCATAAGGAAAGATGTAAACTCAGAAATTTGAGCCCAAGGCTTAGTGAGAGCATGTTAAGGGACAATAAAACTCAGGTTTCACAAAGCTCTTTGTAAGTCTTTACTTAACTATTAATTGCAGTTAATAATGTAATTAATTAATTATTATTTACATTAACGAACACATTTTAATTGAATTTGCTTCTATGAATACTGATTTTGTGTAGGCAGGTCTTGAATGTGTCTCGTGCTGAATTGATTCCTCAAGATACTCAAGTAACTCGATTACTAAAAATGATTGATGCAAAAAGGCTTCGTCTAACCCCCCGCCCCTCCACACCAAATCCGGGGCGTGGGTTTTATAGTGCCGCTTGTCAACGTTGCACCGATTGACTTTAACAACAAATCTGTGTTGAAATCAACAGGAGGGGAGGTGTTAGCAGTTGGTGGGCAACACGGTCCTGCTTGGCTAAATAACAGAGCTAACGTTAACAGAGGTTGCATTAAGTTACATTATGATGTGTTCAAGCTCTATTCTATTGGGACTATTAGGCGAAGGTATACTATTGTATATTTACCATTGCTAATCGGTACTTCTAAAGTAGTCGATAGCTGCAGTCAGATGTGTTAGAACAAGTGGGAAAAGCATTACGTTTTGTTTTTTTTAGTAGATTGTGCATACCATTTACCTTAAGTTTGGAGTCAGTACTCAGAGTTGTTGTTATCACATTTCAATAACTCAAAACACAGCTGTTATACCTGCTATTTTGCCCCAAGCACATTGACTATTTATGTTGCAGAAGGAAAATATCCGTAAAAACAAAACGGATATATTTTTGAATCAGGTTTTAAAGACGGAGTATGCCAAGTTCAATATTGCGAAATAAGCCCTGACAAGGTGAGTTACTCCACAGATGAGAAGAAGAAAATAGAAAAACCTAGCTTCACCACATTTACACATGGTAATAAAGTGCTATTTGAATCTGAATCTACAGTGCGATCAGGCCAGCCTGGCACACACTGTTATCAGATCTCAGCCTGAGTCTGTCAGATGTCCTTTGGTACCGTCTATACGGTGTTTCTGACATTTGTAAAGAAGTGCGTAGGTCATAACTCATTCTAAAAGTTTTGTTTTTGTTTTTTTTAAATCTACTCAGACATTATATTTCCTATCCATAGTGAAAAAAAAAAATCCCAGCTGCATGAATTGTTAGTATTCATTGATTCTGTTGCCTCCTGCAAAGAGTCATACAATCTGAGCCTCTCTGACTCACATGGAAAGTAAATACAGCCTATACAGTATCATGTATAAAGACCCCTAAGGTTGTCCAGGTAGCCAGCGGAATCAGATTGATTGAGACTGAGCGCTAGCATACTCTGCTAAATGTTGGCAACCAAATGTAAGCCTGCTGTAGCCATCTGGCTGCCATATTTCACCAAGTTATGGGGTTGGAGACCATGAATATGATGACCAGTTTGAAAGAGGTCAACCAAAAGGGATACCGCATTTACGTCATTGTTTGTTTATTTGTTTATTTGTTTATTTGTATCTGGTTTCACCTGTTAACAAACCAGTACTAATATGCAAAAAATAACTCTTCTTGGACCACAGTCCCCACTGCCGTTTTATCAAATATTACACCACACAACAAATAAAAAATACTGTGCATTTTACTCAGACCTTTAGTAAAATGAGCATTGAACATAACAGTTTCAATTGAAATGAAGGTAAAAAAATTCACATATGTAGGATTGGGATTAAGACAATAGTATGATGTCACTACACTAAGGTATTCCCATGAGCAGAATTCTTGCGTGTTGGCACGCAGGACTTCAACAATAAAGCTGTATGAATGAATGAAGAAAATCCTGCACAATGCTGCTGGAAAACACTATGTGTAATTTATATTAACCAACATTTGGGTTCCAAAAGGACCTTTACACATTATTCTTCACTATTATTAAGCACAGTGAACTCTGTCCTGAGCTGTATGCACAATTGTATTTTGGGGTAATGGATTTTAAAGGTTAGAGAAGCTTGTGACAGGAAGGTTGGCAATTGGAGTCCAGTTTGTTAATGGCCATGAACTGACTGATAATGTAAAGTGTGATGTAAGGACATAAACACAATCTTCAAATGAAATTCCCCCAAAATAGATCAAATTTACCAATTTAGACAATGTGAGTGTATAACAATATCTCAAGATACGATTTCATCACGGTACGATTTCATTGGAAGACCAAAACTTTTCGCCCAGCTCTAGCCCCAATAATATACCAATTCACAGGTGAGTAATAAAAACATTGCCAAGTACCTCATATGTCACTCAAGCACATAAATAAACCCAGCAGTTCAACATCTTAGTGATTTATTTGCCTGAGTGTACATTGTAATCTAGCATTATATCTATGTATTTATGAAATAAATAAGGGAGATTGAGCTCTATACATTCTTTTAATGCACTTTTTTGCGATATTGGCAATATAAATTTACCTCCAGTATCTTGCCTAATATAGTAATCATATATCTATCCAAACAACATGTACTAACCGATCCTACTTGTTTGGCCAACTCCACGATGTGATAAATAAAAAAGATAAATGTAGCATCTCTTTGATCAAGCGTTTTATGGATAGACGGTGCAGAAACACCCTCTTTTCCCCATCATGTTGGATATAAATAACATCTGGACATCAATCATCAATCGTTTGTTCCTCTAGAACTACACAGAGAAGGCCACAGATCACAGATGTGAAGCATCAATATCCTGAGCTATAAAGTGTGACTATATAGCCTCTTGTACTCGCGTGGGGTTGTACATATTATTTAAATTTTGCTGGTGACTTATGACTGTCAGTATTATCATCATCATTTTGGACTTTGTTCAGGAGTAGTGTGAAGATATAACATACCTGTGTCCTGCAAACATAAAGTCAATGGGATTTAATGCTATGATGCAATGCAGTATTTTTGGTTTTCCTGCTTCTTCTTTTGCACTGGTTGCCACGGAAATAAAGCCCCTTTTTTACATCCATGTCATCAGTGCACTTTTCATTAGGAGTGAGATGACCGGATAGCTTTGCCTACTGTTTATACAACTTGGGTGTGCGTCAGTGTGTGTGTGTGTGCATCTGCATCTCTTGATTGACTGTAACCCTCTGCGTCTCTGTCTGCAGCTCTGACTCTCCTTCCTCTGCCATGAATTCCAAATTACATTCCTCTCACATATTTAGACCTGATGTGAGTCCAACTTGACATGGTCTCATCACAGATATTGCTTGTTGACATGCTGTGAGCAGGCAGGAGGCAATGGAGCAAAGCAAGCTAATGCTGGGCAGACAGACAGAGAGACACAGAGAGACACACACAGAGAGAGAGAGAGAGAGAAAGAGAGACACACAGACAGAGAGAGAGAGAGAGAGAACCCAAAGTTCAGATGAGGACAGGCTCGTACACTCGCTGCCTTGAGATTAGCCACAGTTTTTTGGAAGGCAGCAGACAGGAGAGAAGGAATGAATTTAAACCATGCAAAATGCATTCCATCTCTAATATTAAACAAATAAAGCTGTTTTTATGTGATGATACACAAGCCAAAAATCTTAATCTTTTCAGACTATTCCTTCCTGTCACATCCTTAAGGCTTACAATGACTATGTAGGCACCATAGGGGACCTTTAGAGCTCATCAAGCATGAGGGAAGGATCACATATGGAGTTACACATCAGAGCAGGACAAAGGGCTAAAGAAAAAGAAAACGTTCCATCTGAGACAGTGAGGTTTCTCCGTGGTAATTCTGTTGACACATAAATGGCCAAAAGGCTATAGGCTTGGGGGAAGGATGGCCTGAACATAATGAAAAGCATGTAAGTAAACATAATGAGAAGCAGAACATATGCGGAGGGCTCGTACGTGCTCTGCATTTGTGAGGGCCAGCATATTTGTTAACTGGTTTATGTTAGACCTTGCTCTCTTCCTGCAGATTAATGTCTCCGCTCATATTTTGTTTATCAGATGATGATAAAACAGCACTAATAATTCTAATAATGCTAATAAAAATTCTAATAATTCCCAAATGTTGAAGCGTAATGCATATTAACAGAAAAAAATGTCGTCTTCTGCGTTCTCCGTTATGTCTCTTGCATTTAATGTGAACTTCTCCTGAGGTTTCCATAAACTATGCAGTGAGGCCCTCCTTCTACAGTCACAGTATGGACGTCTCCAAGAATCTGGGGGCTGTTAACCTAAAACAGCTTTCCCTTGCCAAAAAAAAAAGAACTTTTGAATGTCAGCCCAACAGCTTGTCCTTGAAATAACCAGTAAAGAGCCAGAGTGAATGAGAGACCATGGTTGATCTGCCTTTCAACCAAAAATGCTCAGGTTTTCCTTTGTGCGGCGAGTTTAGAAAAACAACGCTGCCAAATGTATGGGGCTAAAATTACTTGCGTTAACAGTTTTTTGAATCTTTCAAATAGGAGTTAAATGCTGTCAAATAAGAGGCAGAACAAATAAAGTAGTATGCAAATCAATTTGCAACAGACAGCGTGAGCCAAGAATACACTGACCTACTTGATAGAAAAGTTTACAGAGACATGCGCAATCATTTAATACTCAAAAAGCTGAATGGGCATCTTTCTTTCATATCTTAAGTTCACTTGTGTGACATAGATCTCGATCATCTACTTTGTGAATTACTTACAGTAGATTTCACAAAGAGCTAAGTCATGACTAATCGTTTTTACTGTTAGGAGAAAATTCTTGGGACGGCAGAGAGCTTTAAAAGGGGGGCATGCTTTTGTAATTTACTGTTGCATCAGCCAAGTCTCAACTTACATTTTAGAAGAAGTGATGCATTTCCAGTAGAAGCTTGGGACTAGTCAAATACTTTTACTGGAAGAAATAAAAGACTGGTTGACAACACAGTGACTCACTCAAGTTCAGCTGAGCGAACAGAACACTGGTTCTAGTATAATGCACTGGTTGTTTTACCACCAAGTCAGCTCCATAAATGTGTGCTACAGTTCAACCTATTATCCATTTCCTTTGCCACGGAGTTGCTGAAATTACATTCATTCTTCTGAAGCTCATAACACTGAACGCTTTTCAAAATATATCCTAGGTAATAAAGATGAAAGCCGTCTTCTTTTCTTGCCAAAAATAAACTCCGCTATCCATGAAATTGATGTTTCTTTTGCTAAGCAAATGGTTCCTTTACATTAGATATTGAAATTATTTAGTTTTGCTTTTATTTATTCACTCCATTAGAAATGTTGTACTTTCTATCAAAAATACATTGTTCCTGCCTACTTGTAAATATGTGACAAGCAGTCCACAGATATTGAATGTCCAGGCTATGTTTAATCTTCGGGTTTTGGTCTTACACTATTTGGATTAATGTTAAAAGAAGAATCACACCCGGGTTCGAGTCAGGGTAAAGTCATGTTTCTTTACAGTTCAGAACGTTCATAAAACGCCAAGTGACTGATTCTGGCTCAGTGTGGTATCGGCTGATAAGGCTTCAAGTTTCCACACCATACCCATTCAATATATGTCTTACACTCAGATTTGTGAAGTAACCATAAAGAAATGTTTTGCCTTCAACTGATGAATTTAACAACAGCCTTCTTGTCTCAAACTCGAAACACATGTCTTTAAGTGTGTGACTTAAAGGAACAGTGTGTGAGATTTAGTAGCATCTAGTGGTGAGGTTGCAGATAACAAGCAAAAAATGTCCCCTTGCGGGATTAATAAAGTATCTATCTATCTATCTATCTATCTATCTATCTATCTATCTATCTATCTATCTATCTATCTTTTTTATCAATACTCTGTTCTTTTTCATGACAACATGATTGCTTTTAAAAACATATATATCATTTTAATTAAAAATACATTTAGGATTGGAAGTTATTTATAATTTATATAACTAAATATTGTTTCTAGAGCAGCAACAGTTATGTTTACAACAGCAAAGTCACTATATAAAGTCATTAATCTCTCACTGAAAACAAATCGAAAATGTTAATAAAATAAATAATATTCCTGAGTGAAGTTTATAAATGATAATCAATAATGAAGAACAGTCATTCCTCCTGTCTGCTTTGTCTCAGCCAGCAGAGAAGTTTACAAAAACAAACTTCAGGAGCTCAGCCCGACAGAGAAAGCAGTGGAAATACTCACTTCAGCACAATATAAAATTACACCAAAACATTTTAAAAAGTGCTAATAAAAAGCACCATTAATGTCGGAGCTTATCAATACTCTGATCTTAAATTATCCGGGAAACATTTAACACCAAGTTTCCGTAGCCATCCCTACCTTTAGGTAATGTAAAAACTTGAACGCCATTAGTTCGTTAGTGGGTGTGTAACTGTAAGAAATTGTATGTCCCAACACACTCTAATTTTGCAAAACAGCTATGTTGTGACCCACCTGTTGGTCATGTTTAGCTGAATTAATAGATGTCAAATGGTTAAATTGTTTTGAAATATCTATTGCTGATGACAATCATACTATGTGTAATCTGGTGGGCCGCCATGATTGGAGGAGCGCTTTAACCTCCTGGTTTGTATGCAATACGGCCTTTTGTCATTAAAGTCACATCTATGTCTGGGCTCAGGAGACGCTGTCAAATGGTTTTCCCCATTTACCAACAGTCAAACTCAAGTTTATTGCTGACCTACCATGTAGGTTTACAGTCACCTACTACATTAAGCAATGCTATACCAGTGTTCCACTGATTTTAACTACCGTTATGAGGGTCTCCGAGATCTGTAATATATGGGCCTAATTACAAAAAAATATGTTCCATCTGTAAAATGAATTGTGGTTTGTGCGTTTTGGTGCAAAAGGTGGTCTAAATCCCCCCATTGCTAATTATTTCTAAGACAAACAAAAGAAAACCTGCAGCATAGTTAGTTTCAGTCACAACTGGGTGAATAAGCGGTTTACAGGATGAAATTAAGGTAAATTATAGAGACAGATAGACAGATGCACTTCCCAATATGGTGTTCTCCACAGTTTGCATTTCCATGAGTGGTTACTGGCAATAAATGTTGACTTGAAATAGATACTGAATAAGTATCGGCAACTTAAAAAAAAAAAAAATAAATAAATAAAAAAAAAACTATACTGTGTGGCCCATCACCACCAATTAATCCTGCACCAACCCCAGTAGCCCATGTAGAATGGTGGAATGGTCTAGTAATCATATCAAAACTCAAGGCTCATAGCTTACAAGTTAGGGAGCTGAGAGCTGAAAAATCTATCGTAAATACTGCGGTGCATGTGCTCACTGGGGCCCGGGTTCAAAGCAAGAGCTTAATGTAATTCTCTAGCACAACAGGATTTGTATTAGTCCCAAAAGGGTCAGTGAGGTTAAGAGCCGCTAAGTAGTAGTGTTCAAATCCTTCCTAAGCTCAGCCACCACAATGCAGGGCTCCCCACATTCCTCTGGACTCATTTCACCTCAGGGTGTGGTTTGGACAACTGGAAGGCAAAGGGGAAGGTTACAGTGGACACACACACACACACACACGTCAGTATTTCCTTTAGGATTCCCTGGTATGTTGAATGAAATATTACACACGTCCCATAACCGCCGAGTGTGGGTGGTTTGGTGTCGGTACATTGTTTTGACATGATTGTTTAGCCAAGCTTGTTTACTACACTTCTTATTTCAAGGGTCATCTTGGGTTATGCAGACTTCCAAGGCGTAACTGTATCATTGGCTAATGTGACTTGACTTTTCTATCCAGAGTGTAACGGTGTGTGTTCCTGAGGTACTCCTGACACCATTCTTCCTGATCTTGTTTGCCTTAAAAAGCATAAACTTTTCATAACTGTGGAAAGCTGGTCTTATTAGTTTAACAGGACATCATATCTGCAAATTCTCCAGCACATACACATTGAAAAAAGCCTGCAAACAACTCATTTAAGAGTCACAATAAGTGACAGCCGTGCAAAGTAGGACATATAAATCCATTAGAAAATATTTTTAGGGACTTTATTATTTAAAATACGAACCTGGTGCTACATTGCACAGCTGATGTGTGTTATAATTAAGGACAGAGATGCAGATTTCATTAGATATTGGCATCAGGATCACTGAGGTAACTATGATGGTGGCCTGGTTATGGACATGCACCTTCAGGTCCGAGGACAAAGCTTCACAGTGCATTAGTAGGAATCACGCAACACGGTTCCCCTTTTAATACCGTCACAATTGTAGGAGATCAAATGAATAGTACAGATCTATTTAAGTACTTACTATGTTAACTTGATTACACTAATGTTCAGACCAACAGGGATTATTCTATGACCCTCAATGCTTTGTAAATGTGTTTATAAAGCTATTAGCATAGATCCAACTATGGCAATGTCGTTGGTCCAACAATTTGGTACAATAATTCATAATCCCAAAATAATTCATCTTAATTTGGTGATGCCCTAAATTTTCATTCAGAACCACCAACAGGTTGAAATTTCCATTTGTGCAACAGTACAGTCCATGATACCTCTAACAATAGCAGCTAATAACCACAGTCTAGTAAGTCCAGGCTGTAACTTGAGAATATTACTAACAGAGCATATTAACATCATAATGTGAGCAACTCATTAACGCCAAAGAAACAACTCCAAACCACAACAAAGATTGTATTACCAAGAGTGACCACCAGTGGGTCATTCAAATAGATTCAGATTTAAAGACACTTAAGCTGAGACTGACCAAGTACAACTTGAGCTGATGAAAAGTACCCTGACAGAGCTGAGCCTGACAAGTTGGCTCTGAGACATCCACTCTTGTAGCACCATTCTTTGGCCATAACACTTTTTCCCCATACTTGTGGTCAATATGAAGTAGACTGCCCTCTGTGTTTATTATTTGACTAAAAGTTAATTTGGTCTTAGTTTGATCCCCATTTTCTTATGCTATTTCCATGCTAAAACAACTTATTTTCAAGAAACTTAACACAAATCTCTGGTAACACAAGATTCAAAGTGGTGCTTTTGTGCACTTCTTTGTGAAGAAACTAAATTTTACAGATAAATCAATTTAAATCAATTAATTATTGACAAAACCGTACAAATGTCTCTCCAGCTGTGTCTGTAATCTGGTCGCTGTGCATCACTGCGGAGGAAATGCGCAGGTTAAGAAGCGTAAAACTAATTCTGGTTCATTACTGCTGCTGTTAGCACTGTTAGCACCATTAGCGAAGCTAGCAATGCTAGCCACCGCCGTCTCAGCTCAGCCACCTCCATACTACCTTGTGACGTCAGAGGAGAGAGCCTCGTACAGGCTTTCCCGGCCCAGACTCTGAATGTCTTATTCAGCTACTTTAAAAGGTTATATTTTTTGAATGAAAGATACGTGTTTGATAAAGTCCATCTTGAGACAGGAGTACGCTGGTTAGTTCCAAAAAAGTTTTCAGAATAATGGTCTCTATATTGCATTCTGTGGAGGTGATTATTTACCCAGTGCAGATTTACCTTGGATGAACCAAAGTATTTGGCTGCGGGTAGACGTGGGCGAGAGAGACATTGTTCATTTTCTTAATAAATCTCATTATTACTTGATGCATTGGCAATATTTTCCTTGTTACATTCATGTCAATAAAGCATATTGAATTAAATTGAGAGAGAGAGAGAGACAAGGAAAGACAGAGAGAGAGAGAGAGAGAGAGAGAGAGAGAGAGAGAGAGAGAGAGAGAGAGAGAGAGAGAAATCTGAGCAGGCTGAGCAGCGAGAGGTTGATTTATAATTAGAGTGAATGTCTGTTCAATACCCCTGCTGTTCTGGTGATGGCTCCATTGCATAGAGAGGCAGCTTTGCTGCTGTGAACTTAATTTGAATTCTGAAGCACCACACATCTTCCTGCATTTACAGATCGCCTTGCATGTCTGGGATAATGAAGACTTCGAACAAGATTTTCACTTTTGGATGTACTACTAAATCTTGGTTGTGACAGTCACTTAGCAAATATCAGCAGTAGCTTGATAAGGATTGAAAGTGGTTATCAGACATTGTAACCACAGATTAAAGTGCAAAAGCTTAAATAAATGCGAATTTAAAATTGCACCTGCAACAATATCAACGGTCTAGTTAAAGATTAAAGCCATTATACTTTTAATCAACAGAGTATATTGTTATTATATTCATCTGTATGGTGGAGTGGAGGGAAAGAAACATGCAAAGACATGCACTACTATTGAGAAATGTTTGGCAAGTCACACACGTATACATGCCATCTTATCAATACATTTGCCTCCATGTTGCCAGTTCTGTGAAAGACATTTTAACTGTAAACTAATGGGTCTTTGCACTGCAACAATTGATACTATGACATCTTTGAGTTGAAAGTTACAAATCTGAGTTAATCCTATACCACTAGCACATTCCTTATTTCAGGACATGTAAACTTTAATGCATCTAAAACACATCTATGTGTCACAAAATAATCCGCACAAATGAGATAATGAGAACCATTAATGTTTTACACACTGCGACATGTCTAATATTAAGTATTCTTGGCGACTTTTGGCAAGAAAGGTTTGACACACCAAAACCTGAATAACTTAGATTCAACAAAAAGAATGGCACACAAAGCATAAATTGACATTTAGGTTGCAGTGATTGCTGCTTAAAAGTGGGATTTAAATATTGTGTTAAAACCCACTTTGGTAGGCCAATTGTGTCATCTACTGAAAATCTCCAACTATCTTTGAAATTAAAAGTAGCCTATGTCTAGACACAGAACTATTTGAAAACACAATATAACATTACGGTAAACAGATTCAGTAACTAACTGAACACCAGATGATGGTGTGGACTTTAAATGAATACACCTGGAAACACACTATCAAGGTATTTGCTTGCAGCGTTATATTCAACAGCTGTTTGAGAATATGCTGACTTTTATTAGGAGTTTACTGCCAGTTATGCTCATTAGTTTGACATCAATATACAAAAACACTGATAGGTATATGTTATGCTGTAGAGGGAAGTCAGTCATTAATTCTTCCAGTCTCTATACCACCCACAATGCTTGCTTGTTACATGCATATTTTTTCTGTTCCAAATGTAAACTTCCAGTCACACTTTAGTAGTCATAATAGCTTACTGTATGTTCTTGACATATAAACAGTGGATATATATGTACTCTGTTATAATGAAAATGGGAGTTTCAGCAATTACAGTAGAGTGTGCCATCTGAAAAATGTTCTTCAAAAGAGGTATATAAATATGTGATAACTATAAACAAGAATAAAAGAAGCTACTTGGTGTTGATGAGTTAACTTCCATCCTTCAAATCCTTTTTCAAATCTCCAGGATAATTGGCTCATAAAAGAAAATTATATCCTCTTGCACCTAATAAAACCCATTAACCCACTTTAATATTTCAGTAGACACTGCAGGTTATGGAATGGCATCTAAATAGTTGAACGAATATGGCATTCAGTTAAATTTTCACACCCAAACTTCAATCATCAGTTTGTCACGCCATGTAGGATGTGTAGGATGTGGTTCAACAAACATTGCCATTACTGAGGTGTCAGTATGAACATCTTGCCTTCTCATTAACGAGATAATTAAAGCTAAAGCCATTATCCTCCCACATTCAAGCAATAGCTTATGGATTGCACACTTTCAGATGTGCAGATGCCTTGTAAATTTGAAGGCTTCCATATGATTATAGATTCCAACATTTTTGTTAATTTTTTTTCCCCCTTTCTGTTTCATATCAGACTGGAAAGTGATTGAAGAGATATGCGAGGGGCCGCCTACAGAACACATGCAGTAATTCAAACATATAAACCATATAGAGAGATCAGCATGGAGACATGAATGCAATAAAAGGAAATGTCAGAAAAACAGCTTGCATGTGGGAGGAGAGCATGCCGGATAATCATTAGTCAGTATGTTGAACATTTTCTCCATCACTGCATCTAAAGATGTTAACAAAACCCTTTGAGTTTTTGTCTAATTACATATATTCGGAGAGTTTTAGCAGAAATGTATTATAATAATAAAACACTATTCCTAATGACGTATGTATGGGGTGTAAGGGGATTTAGTGTATGGGGATAGGACTGTTGCCACTGGCATCAACGGCAGGGTGATTCCTATTTCCAAACTATTAACTAACTATTTCTTATTCCCAAATTTAAAATGTGTAAACATCAATGCATAGTCAACTTATTGGAAACATTTTGATGTAAAGTAACATGGACAGGGATTGTTGTGGCACTAAAAAATTGAAGTTGGTTCACCACCATGACAAAAATGTCCATCACAATTACTCAGACCCAAGATGTCCCCACCAACAATACAGCACCTACCGCTATTCAGCAGTTTATATTGTACGACAATAAAAAGCATCCCGTTTTAACATTTGATAAGCCGAAAACTTTGAATATTTGGCATTTTTGACTCAAAAGAAATTGATTGTCAAAAAAAGTAATCTACTGTCTTCTATATTTCTATATATATGCAGTACAGTGTTTCAAATTATTATCAGATAGCCTAATTTACTCGCCAGGATTCTTTAATAGAAGTAAGTAAATTCTAGTCTATTCTGCAATGTTCCTGAGTTACAAAAATGTTTCCATGTATATGACAAGTAGATTAAAAAACACAAGTAAAATCCATTGCTACATCTTACAACCACACACTAACTATATGGTCACTCATAAACTATTCAGCCATAGGTTATATTTAGTATGTTAAAAGGACAAACAATTGTCTCAAGACATGAGACATGATCTAAACCATGGTGATGGCAGTATGAGTGTTGGTGCCTTCTGGGATTTTGGCTCAAGTCAGTGGAGTACTTAAAATGCTTTAAACAACAATCCATACTATCGTCTAAACCAGTGGTCCCCAACTACCGGGCCGCGGACCGGTACAGGGCCGCACAGAAAGAATGAATGAAAAAAATATTTGATTGATTATCGGGTCTGAAAGAGGTTGTATTTTGAAAAATTACCGGATAAATCCGCCTGTGCATCTGAGCCTCGTCTCGGTCACGTGATACTTTACCCCACAAGCGAGTAAAAATGAGTAAAAACAATGAAAATATTGTCTTACACGAAACCGGTTTGTGGCACAAAAAAGGTTGAGAACCGCTGGTCTAAACCGTCTTAGAAGTTCTTATTACTGAAAAGATAAGTTTGTCAATACTCTTTACCTAGTTGAATAATCGAAGATTCCCACCACAGTGTCCCAGAGTTCAAGGGGATATATACAATTTGAAATGTGCTGCTTTACAAAATACCAACGCTAACAGCAGTGTGAACTAAAGATTGCGCTGTTGTCTGATAACACAATCTGTAGCTTAAATCAAGTAGAGTCTTTCCCCCCTAGAAGACACACACGGGCAAATTTTTACAATATGTCTTTTGTTGGTGTTGGAAAAACCATTAGTGTCACATGCAGATAAGAATCGGATTTCTGTTTACAACATGAAAAATATATAATTTAGAGAATTTGGAGTTTGTCAAATTGTAAAGTAAAGTTCTAGATACTGTGGTCTCCTTCCTACAACAGGTGAAATAGCCCGAAGTTGATTAGCAGAATTACTGTGCTCTGTGTTATGTCCTCCCAGTTACACACAACACCGCCCCAAACAACCACCCACTCTATTTTTCTATTTTTGTTGAGGTTTAGTTTGTCGCAGTCTAAGCAGTGCCTTTTAAGAGTGCACTAGAAGACAGAAATGAAAAAAAATGACATTGCCGCTTGTACGCCACACAAAAAAAAAAAGTGTATTTCTAATTTGTTCTAATTTGTTCTGCTCTGATTTGAAGGCTCAATGTCCTGGTTGCTGCCAGTGCATGAACCTACTGAGCAAAATGCAAAACAAAAGTTAACTGCATATTTAGCAATACTAAGCGTTGTTTGTTTCATGTTTGAAGGGCTCATCCCACACAACATTTCGCGCAGCTCTGCTGAGGATTAGTTAATTAAGTCATTATAATAAAAACTGGACAAAACTGTTGGTTTGATTCAAACTTTTTAAACACTGTTGCCTCAAAGAAAAAAAACTTTAAAAAAGCTGTTAAAATACAGGGTTTCCTCAAAGCAACTGTTAAACCCAGGTGATATTCACCCAGAACCGGACACATCTCGTATGGTGATCAATTTAGTTACTAGATGACAGCTTAAACATCAGCGACCCTCCTTCAATATACTGTATGAAATTTGCTGTGCGAAATAGTATATCTGCTCTTTTACCTTTGAGCTTATTGTTTTATTGCATACATGTCTTTACCGTTAGCAGATAACGGCTTCATCATGTGAATACAAAGTAACACTGTGCAGAGTTGATATTTGAGATCCAGGCTTAGACCACCCCAAAAGCACACATCAAGCTAGACACAGCAAATATTTGGGAGTGAAGATTGTGATTGTTATTGATATAAGTGCGGCCAAGTGAAGCAGCAGGGTAAACCACAGAACAGGGGCTCAGCACTTTCTGAAAATGAACAAGTTCCAAGCAAGCTGACCATAAAACCCCCTGTTCACTTTGTTTGAAGTGTGTGTACACAAATTAAATTGTGCCTGCCTGTCCTACACAGAAAAGACATGCAGAGTTCCCCATGCAGCCAAGATTACAGGAAATGACCAAGACAAGTCATATTTACACACTGTAAGCCAATGTTGTTATACCACCCTCTCCTAGACCGACCAGGAACCACCCAAATCAACAAGGAACAATCCTAGGGGGGGGGTGCCCAAGACCAATTCAAAACAGTCCCCACTAATAATCAGCAGCATGAAAGCATTATAATGTAAATGTTTGCCAAACAACAACAAACAGAAAAGTAAAGCTCAGCCAAAACAAGGAATTCGCCATCACAATGAACACCAAAGCAAATAAATAAACAAACAACAGATATTGCCCGTAAACCACACAAACTCTGACCACAACCAATACAGGAACTCATATCAGACACACACGTTAGCGTGGACAGAAAATACTTCACCTCAGCTTGTTGGGGTGAAGCTACCGTGGGTCTCCGCTTCGTGGGCTCAAGCTGCCCTCAGCGCAGCCGGAAAGCAAAGCCCAACTCTCGGCCAGAAGTGGCGCTTGAGGTCGTAAGTTGATTTGAGGACGTGCCAGAATAACGACAGCAGGCCAACACGAGTTATTTCGCCCACAAACCCGCCCTGAGGCCACGTGGGCCGACAGTCGGCAGGTGCGCTTGATTATGACAGCTCCATCGGCGGTGCAGCAGTAACCTAGCAACGCTGAAGAGTCGTAGTTTAAATATCCCGCCATGTCGAAAAGGGTGCGTTGGATATTCACTCCGGTTTATTAGGTACACGTCACTAAAATTAACCCAATCTAACACAGGAGTTCTGCAATCTCAACTTTTATGATCACAGACCCCTCAGATCTCAGAGGATGTGGTTAGTGGTGTTTCTGTTATTCTGCCTTTACCCTCATTGATATATAGTTACAGGGACAAAAAAGATGACCATAAACCACAATAGGTGCTGAATCAATAACTCTCCACAAACCTGTCTAAAACACTGTCAACAAAAACTGCACGTCATTACATATGTATGATGTATTGTACTGATGTATTAGACATTAGTTATAGGTAAATCAGAAATAGATTAGTAACAGCAGCATTTCCGACTACAAGTCAAAATGTCTAATGTGAAAAAGGCCTATTATTACAAACTGATGTCTATGCCAGGGTCTGTGTTGAAGATTCCCTACAATACGTGTCAGAGGTATTAGTAGGCTAATACTTTAGGCAATTTAAATCTCTACCAGGTCCATTTCGGCTTTTCCAGGGCTGTCAACTTTATCTGGACCAATGCTGATTTTTTTTCTAGTCCGATACCAATATCAACATTTGAGAGTTGACATTTTGTTTGTTTTTCCAACATGACATAAATAAATCGTAAGGATCTCTGTCATTTGTGAAAAGCTGTTATCAAAACGTGTTCTGAGTAGGTTACAGTTAAAAAAAATAAACTTGTCATTGCTCTCTGGGGGTTAAACTACATCATTAGGTCACTGTGTCTGTCATGCATACGCTGATACCTACATATCTGTGGTCTTCCTCAGCAGATGGAGAAACATCAGCTGTCAACATAAGTAGTTTGGTGTCCTGATCATACAGTCTATGGTCCTGATAATAGGCGGTTCTATATGGTGGTGGTTGGCAACATCTTTGTCTCTGTTCAATGATTGCTTCTGCATTAATCCACTGACTTCCGGTCAATGGCCTTTGACCCCTTCCCAGTCTACAGCCTCTTTGTTAGGGTCTCTGACAAATTTAGCAGTGTCCATTCTGGTCTTACGGTTGGCTGAGTCTTGAATTTGACGTAGCTACAGTAGCTTTAACCTTCACTTGTGTCCTATTATTTTTACTAAATCCCCAGTGCATTGTGATTGACAAACTACTCATGAGAGAACCCTATCAGTTATCAACTATATTGCTTGATAATCATGAGGAAGCGCTTGCCTTTTTAACATCCCTCCCTGATGATTAAAGCTTTGCATAGATGTGGGTCTCAGTGTAATAGTGAATGGAGATCCATAATAAATTGCACCAAAAGGAAATGTGATTTTAAATAGAATATAGTGTGCTAATAACATTTGCACTGAAATGTTTCATTACAATACAGCAGTATAATGGCATCTGAAGTACGCAGGGTCCCTCTTACGAAGGGTAAGTTCACTCACAAGACAAGCAAAGATTAAAATCAACCCTGAGTCAAAATACACTAAACCATGTCTTCCTGCAGGGAAAGAATGGCCGTGTTTATCAGTTATTTTCCAACCTCAACATACCTGATTGAAGATAATGAGATGAGGCACATTACAGCTCTACTCCATCCCCAGAAAGTTAGAGAGAGGGCTGCAGAGCTGAAACCGCCAGCAGTGTAATCTAATGGGCTGTGGTGAGGCTTTAGGCTGCGGCTGCCACCCTGCCTTTCACCTCAGATGCCCTCTCCTCCATCTCTCGGCTCCCCTCCGTCCCGGGCTCGTGGTCCTGCCCCTGCAGTGTAACACCTCCCCCTGTAGGATCATGGCAGGACGTCAACCTAGAAACCTCAAAGACCTGGCTGCTTCTCATGAAGGCTTCTTGAGGTGAGTAAACCGTCATGGCACATGTTTTGAGTGGATTAACAAGACTGACAGAATAAGCACGGACTATCTTTCAATATCACATGTCTGATTTGATTGGGCAGCTAAGAGAATACCAAAAACGAGAAAGAGCATGCTCAGATTCTTCACGAGCGTGTTAGACCCGTGTTAGAGTGTATATTCTTCATATTTCAGTTTCTCGGATGCAACTTTGTACCTTTGGGGTAGTTTATATACTCCTTTTCAGTTGCGAAAGCAATTACATTTTGAGAAATTAAAGTATCCTGCACCACACTGTTTGATTATCCTAAACAATGATCGGTAGGTACATGTATATAATGGCCGCCTAACACCAGAGGACACACTAAGGTTATGTGCACAAAAACTTGCCAGGTTTATGAAAGTCGCTGCCAATTAATGTCTGAGTCATGTCCTACTATAATTCACAATATGACAGTCAAACAGACTCCAGTGGCGATCGGTACACTTACTCATGAAGACATAAAGGGGTAGCTTATGAATAAATCTTTATGAAATCCCTTTCCCTTTTTTGTTTTTTCGTTTTCTGCAGACACCTTTAAAATAAAGGGTAACTAACTAGAGTACTAACAGTAATACACAATTTGATGAATTCACAAGGACCTTTTTTTCTCCACGACCAACTTCCACTTTTGCATGACACACCTGTGTTCTGCAGAGTAGTGAACCGCGTACTGTAGCTCCACAATCCTCTAAAATGTGCACGCACTAATTGAAATAAAAGTCACACCTAACGGCTGTCACTCGGGGCGGCTTAGGCAAACTGGATTTCTAGGCTGCTGAAGAACCAACAGACAGACAGACAGACGATGTAACATTTTGTCTGTGAGCTGGCTGATACTGGCAGCCTGTGATGTTCCAGATGGAGGCAAGTTTCCCTTCCAGCAGTCAGTCAGTCTTGGCTGCGTGCCACCTGTGAGTCAGGTAGGGCAAGTGAGGACAGCTTGGCAACAATGCACTGCGATACACGAGCCCAGGAAATGCTGTAGGATTTAAAAGAGCAGCTCTGCCCTAGATCAGGAATAATAATTGAAATACTGTATTTCTCAAACACTTCACACATACAACAAAATCAGGTAATGTAATTAAGCTATAAGGTAGTATACCAGCATTTTCTTTTTTGTCTTTTCATGATATTGTTTCCTTTTTTTTGCGTCCGAATGTCGTGGCCTACACTGGGATTAGGGTGTCATAGAAGCGGAAAACATTCTGGCTTCACACCAGAACCCCAGCAGTCACACTGGCAGATATCCAAGTGTAACTGATCATACTTTGGTCATAAACAAACATCCCATACCACAGATCATAGGATCCTGTAGGAGCCAAACAGCCACTTTAATGTCATGACATGTTACTCTCTCTCTCTCTCTCTCTCTCTCTCTCTCTCTCTCTAAGCTACCTGTTAGTGATGGTGCTAACATATTCCCAAACAGAAAACACTTAGATAACAGCGTCAACAGAATGACACCCTGGCTGCAGGTTCACTTTGGGTCATGGTTAATATGTGGAAAGATAGAGAGGCAGAAATTGCTTTGATAATCTTTCATTATCACTGAGGTCACAGCACATTATACTGCTCTACTTAGAGCAGATTGGCAGCTGCACTATTGAGCCTGATTCCCCACCAGGCTGCAGAAGACACTGTTGTAAAAACACATGCGGCACCACATTAGCTTTTGTACGTTTGGTATTATATTGACATTTATCCCAATAATAATACATATAGTATATCTATATAATAATCTATTTTTAGTAATGCTTATCTGTTGTTTATTCCTATTAAATGTGGTAGGGATGAGGAGGAGAATACAGACTGCTAGCCACAGTCAAATGACTGGTGGAGGTGCAGAAAGAGACACTGGGGATGAGGCTGCAGGTATAGGAGGGTGCATGTTTAGTAAAGACAATAGCAATATGGCAGTGTGCGGCAGAAAGGAGTGAAAGCAGAGCCAACATTAGACATTTATATAGGGTACATGGTATATATAATGTCTAAATAAGCAGCCAATAGTAAATAAATGCTGAAATGTTATCTAGATAATGTAACGTATAGAGGGAATTAAGTAAACTGATGATTTCACTGCTGTTTCACTGATGTGTAGATATACAGACCAAGAGCAAAGGTCTCTAAACTCACTGAGAAAGGAGCACATTGAGTTATCTTCAGGGCCTCCAGCTGTGCTGGAATGAATAGGACAGCTCATAAAAGAAACTTTGTGGTGTGGAGATACATGTGATCGTATTAACTCTTCAGACATCAGAGGACAGAATGATGGTAAACATAATAACCATAAGCCATAAGTATGGCAATTGTTAAATTAAAAACTTTCATGTGATAAATAACCATAAAATGATCGTAACTAGAACTCTTTCAACTCTAAGAAGATGGCTAAAACAACTAAATGTAAATGTGTTTGGCAATTATGCCTTTTTATTGGATAGAGAAGAGTAAATGTCTTAACCACCAGGCCTCAGGGGTTCCCTAATAGTAACTTTTGTTGCCTAGTTTTAGTGTGGTGTTATAACATTTTAGGTTTTTGCATGCTTATTAGATACAATGGCTCGCACAAAACTATTACAAACTCTGTATCCACCGAGATGGTAAGCTTAGATGGTAACTATTCATACGTTTTACACTGTTAAGAATGAGAGGGACGTGGTTTTACAAGAAACTCTTTATGTACAGTGTATATGCTGAAATTAGACAGGGCAGAAGATAATAATTGCTGATTTATTGATGGTTTTGCACACAGTTGATGCTGACATCAGTCGTGTTGCACGAGGACCATAAATGTTCAAATACCATCAAAGTACGGTCGTCCCTCTTCACCTCCCCTCCTTTAATGGAGTGAAGGAGAGGGGATGTTACAACATTCTAACTAATTCTACGTACTTCAGGCCAACTGTGTAGTCCAGGGATAATTTCCCTCAGCAGAGTTACCTCGGGACAAGGCAAAAGAGCTTGTGTAAATGTCTCTGGGAAACAAGGAATGTCTGGTTTCCCCGAAATCACATCCTTCCGAAATCACACTCACTTGTTTGCAATTGGCCTTCCGCTCACCAATCCTTTGTGCCTCACGGCTTCACCTTCACCTCGGGTAACATCAAGATTTAATACTCTCTCTGCACCGGGAGATAAGCTACTACGGCCAACTGTTACAGACATACAAGGCCAACGACGTCAAAACAAAAACACTCTCATTACTGCAACAGGAAGTAATCCATAAAGCGCGTGTTGTAATAAAAAAAAAATAGGTTGATCCTTTTGTTTGCTACTTCTGAGAAAATCCGAAAATCTTAATTTCTACCTATGAAGATGCTTCACATGCTCACGTCACTTTCCCAAATGCAATCGGCTCATTGCAAGAGAAAGACAGACTGTCTATTTTAATTGTTTGGAACTCCATTAAACTGATTGATGACATTGTTTAGAGTACGCATGCAGGAGTTCACTTCATGAAATGAAAAAAGGGATTTAAGACAATTGCCCGGTGTGCTTTATTATTGATTAAACTATTTATTTTCTTGATTGTCTGATTCATTGTTTTGTATATGAGACCGAGGTAGCATCTTAACATTTCTTGTTGTGTTATTCCAACAACCCAAAGGTATTCATTTTACTATCATATTTGACAGAGAAAAGCTGCAAATAATGTTAAAGAAGGTGAGAAATGACTGAAACAGTCAATCGGTTACGAACAATATTTTCAATATCATTTTATTTCAGCTCTACTTCAATGTTAGTTGTTATGTTATGTTGTTATGTATTTTTTTTAAAACCTGATGAATCTTAAAGAATATATTGTCATGGTCATGATGATGATGATGGCTAAAAATTGTAAAATAAAATCTGTACAACAGTATATCATTCATACTTGAGAACAAAACATAATATCACAGAATGCGGCAACTATACATATATATATATATATATAGAAATGGAATGAAGACATTAAACCTTTCATATTAAAATAGATAGTTAATTATTGAAACTTATTTTTCTGTGCAACAGTTCTAGATACTGAAGCACGGTGACATGTTGGAGTTTTGTTTCTGGTAAACACTGATGGCAAACATCTGTCCTTACCCACAGAAGAGCCCCATCGTATTGGACCTCTTAAAATGACTTCACAGTGAGATTCAGGTTGCTGTCGCATACGATCTTTCATGCCAGGTTGCTGCTCGAAGCCAGTGAGAAACACTTGTTCATTGCAGCGTATGTGACGGACTGATTACTGTGCTTATTTTAGCTTTGGTTGAGATATGGATGTTTGTGTTGCTGAATGCAATCATAGATGAAATACTTGAAACCTGCAGGATGAATGCTACAAGTGGTTTTGCAGATGGTATTCTCTGCATTATGGTTATGGACCACGGTAAGTAAATGTCCATTTCCAGGTATCTGGCTCCATCTAGTGTTCAAAGCAGCATACTGCTAAAGTAGCGACTTGACATTATTGTTTAATGCATTAAACCAAATTAAGAATGCACTTATTGCTATACTTGTCTTATTCTCCCTGTTAAAGCAAATGGACTCTATTTTATATAATGTAGTATACAAGTATGTTTTAAAATAGTAATTTAAGATGTCAAGTAAAGCCAAAATGGATGCATGGTTGAAAATATATATTCAAATAATCTCTTTATTCATCCTATATAGTTGTACACCACTAAAGACAGTGATAGGAGCACACAACGGGCATGAACATTTGTCAGTTATATAGAGGAGGGAGGAAACTTTGCAGATTTTCATAATAAAAATAAGAACATTTTCTAACTCCTTGTGACAATGAAAATACATCCAAAACTGGAGAAATAAGACGGTATGTGCCAGATTGACTTCTTTCACTTGCTATTGATGTTTTATTCTGTACAGAGGGACAATTTGTACAAAATTAATCTAGATATATAACACTACATGAAACAAGGTAAATCATATATACAATATTAAATGAATCATATAGTACAGGTCACATACAAAAGGACACTTTAAGTTATCATGTTTTGGAAATAATATGTGAAATTAAAAGATCTGCTAAGATCCTGCAGAAAGAGAACAAGCCACCGAATCATTTTTAAATCATCTCTTGTTATCACGGACGACTTGTTTTTTTCAGCACTAAAATAAACCTCAAACATCTTTTGACTCAAACTCATAAAATCTATAAAACATCTCTCCCGGCAAGCCGGATTGTTTCATAAATGCAATGAAGTCGACAACAGAAATCCGTTTGGTGAATGGCATTCCTCCAGGGTAAAAGGTACATGTTTAACATGGTAGTTTTAATTTACATCTTTTTGCATTCAAGCAAATACAGTATTAATACAGTTAACAAGCCAAGTCACAATGTCAGTTTATTATCAGCATCTGGCATTTTTGTGGCCATTTGATACCAGTCTTTCTCAGCGTTGGGCATCCTGAATGACCAGGACAAACAAGAACAAAAAAACCTGACATCCACACTACTTAACCTCCAGAGACAAGACAAAGAAATACAACACATCAAATATGAAGAAATCTAGCAGACCTCCTTAGTTTAAACAATGGTACTGACTGGAAGATATTTTCCAACTTTTAAACCGCTTCCTCACTGAGAAAGATAACCGCTCAAATTAGGAACGGTAGCACCGCGAGCATGCCACGCCTTTAAATGTTAAGGAAGTCATCTTTTTGGTAGCTTTCATCAAGTCATGTTTGTGTTAATCGTTTAATGTCGGTGTGTTAATAGCTACTGAAGTTACCAGCGCTAAAATTTGATAATAAATTAATCATTTCTATTTTTAATTAGAGGACATTAAATCCGTTAGAGCAGACACTGCCAGTACACCTCCCTGCTCTTTAAAAAGAAAAAGAAAAATTAGCTATGATCGTAACTTAGAGCTGCTAAAAGCCATCAGTGAGTGGAGTTTTTAGGGGTTGAGATGGTACAGATCTGTTCCACCACTCACATTCAACAAAAAACTAATCTCTCAATATATTTCCTTTACAAAGATAATCATCCCTATTTATTTTACAGTATATATATATATAAAACCCACCAGTCACCTTGAACACCTCACAGCTGCGCTCTCTTCTTTCTAATTCAGTATGCAGCCAGTATATGCAACTGAGGGCTCACCTTGCTTCATCCAAGCCCTGGATGTTTGCTTCTGCAACTTCGGTAGCAAATACTAACAGCGTTTACTCAGGTGCATCATTATATACAGTAAGTACCATTGTTTGAACTGTCTAGTCATCACTATGGTCTGGTTTTCAAATATTGCCAATGAACTTAAGGAGAGCAAGCATATAAAAGAGTTGCATATGGCACGAAACAATAAAATGGAAAGTGTCTGATGTCCACAGGACAGCTTCCTCTTTCCTCGCCACCTTTCCTGGACATTGCAAGGCTAAGGACGAGTCTCAGTTTGGTCTGGTGTGCTAAACAAAAAAAAAAAAAAAAACAGCCAAAAAAAACTTTCAAAACACCAGTGACCAAAAACAAAGGCAGGTGTCCTTGTTGAAGTCACAGATAAAAACATGAAAGAAACAGACATACGGAACACAACAGTCTTGGCACTGACAAGATGTCCGTTAGATTGAGCAAAAAAAAAAAAAAAAAAAAAAAATATCAAGAAAACATACAACGGATGACAGGAAAGTCTCGTCTTTCGTCTGACCAACAGGTTCTGATTTTGTTCTGTTTGACAGAAAAGAAAACCAAGAAACGATCCTTAGACAGTGAGTCATACAGTTCCTATGTTTCCACGTCCAATCCATTGTGTTTGGAATGAAGGAACCAGCTTTGTGGCATCCGTACTCCCAGGTTCCACATCTACAGTGAATGCACAGGGGGGATGGAAGGAGAAAGCAAGGTAAGAGGAACCTATGGGGGAAAATAAATCGGGGAACACAATCAATGTGGCGAGGGCTAAAAGACACACAATACACTCTCCCGCTCCTCTCCAAATAAAGAAAAAAACCTGAGAAAGCAGAAATCTGAGGGAGGAGGATACAGGGCTTCTGCACTGGGGCAGCAGGAATGAAGGACAACTGAGACTTCTGGGTAAACTGAAGGTGGGAGGAGGCATGGAAATCCCAACATTGCCAGTGTAATTCTGGCGCCTGGGCGAAGAGGGTGTCCATGGCTGTCGAGGGTAAAAGGGGCAGTTGAACAAAGAGTCGGCAGGTGGCGGGACCTAGAGTCCATCATGGGTGATCAACATGTCTTCAGCTCTGCGGTGGGACTCCAAGGCTTTTGTGGTGTAGATATCCTGAGGCAACTCAGATTTGCGTCGCACCATAGGCCGCTCTTTCCGCTGCTCATGCTGCAACTGTCAGATTGAGCGGGGAGAGGAGGAGAAAGTTGGGCTTAAATATAACGTTTAACATCGTCATCTCCTGTCAACATGTCAAAGTGTCCCTGTTCTGATCATATCTCTGAGATGAAGCGTGACAGCATGAGCACAATTCAGTTACATTCATCAAAATCTAATTTACAGAGGGGAACCAAAACTAAGCGAGTTAAAACATGGCATACTGAGCCAGCCATATCTGGACGAAGATTTAACTTTAAATTAAATACACAACAACATATATTTATGTGTGTGTTCATTATTAAATAAAGAAGACAGTATTAGGTTAGTAATTATATAAATACATTGTCACAAACATAAATTAATCAATAAATTAACCAAATAATTGACTTATTGTTCCACAAAGAAAGATATTAATTTAATAACACTGTTATCCCCCCCAAATGTATTTTATAAATGTCACTTTTCATGACTGTGATGTGGTCACCAGTCTTCATAAAAATGATTAATTAACATTTCAAAATATTGGGTTGAGTTTTAATAATTTAACAGATTATTTATGACAGATTATTGGTCCAGCCACACTGAAGGGTTACATTCACTGGAGAAAAAAATATTGGCTCTGTTTTTCTGAATTAACCTGATTATTATCATCATCTCGGGGGGGAAAAAAATCTGCATGGAATTCGGTTGCTGCTGCTAATCAGCCTGACAAAGCAACTAAGCCCGTCTTAGTTCAGTGTAAGGGAGAAACATGAATTCACGAGATGTAAAGTTGTATTTTTCTGTTTCGGTGAAAGAATGTTTCCTTTATTGACAAATTGGTACATTTGGCAAAGCTGGCCAGGCTACACAGCGGGAGGGATCAGCTTTCTGGGTCAATATAGCACGCACTGGGGAATTTATTTCTTCAGTGGACTACATTTACCATCAGCACTGATTGGACATCCACATAAAAAGGAATGCTATCTTCCGTTGTCTCAAACTGGATTAAAACTAAAATTGGCTGAACACGTTCGCTTCCATGAAATCAAGTTCTCAGGTAAAGGAGAGCCTCTCTCTCTCTCTCTCTCGAGGTTTTTAGGCAATGTTGTTAATTCAGAAAAACAGAGCACAGATTTCTTTCCCACATTTTCTCAGTTAATTCTCAAGTGAATGCATTACACATATAGACACTTCACAAAATATATTACGGTGGTTTAATTTGTTCATAATTGCTTATTTATTAAGATAATACTGAACACTTTGGGGCTTCATACTACTTAGACAACATGCAAGGGGCACACAAAAAAAAGAAAGCTCTTGATTCCAGTGTTCAGTCCAAGGTCAAATTTGTTTCCACATTTTATAAAAGTAGGTTGATTTATAAATCTAGCAAAACAAAAAAAACACAAAGACTAGAATTTATACAGGAAGTAAACAATGATAATTTATATAGTGCAAGTAGCTTCAATTAGAAGACTTTGCGAGCTTTGGTAACACACAGGCCTACTAATATAGAGTGATTAGAAGAAGAAAGATAAATAGACAGAGAAAGTCAGGTTTACCTGAGTGGCGCCCGCCTCAACTGTCTTTTTTAACCTCTGAACATCTTCTATCAAAGGGACATCCGTCTCCATTGCTACAGGACTATTGAGGTCAGAGGAATCAACATACATAAAGAACTATGTTGAAAAGAAAGAGAAACAAAAACAAAAACACAAAAGGATGGAGAAAAGACTTTCAGTCGCATGCAAAGAAGAATGAATCAAGAGGCTCTGAACCGATTCAAATTTGCAGCTCTGATATGTACTATTAATCAGTTTCATATGCTTTAGTTTAGGTGTAGAATCAAAAGGATTGAACACAGTTTCACAATTGAGTTATTGGGGATTTAAGTGTGGGCTATGAAAAAGCAACTGTGTCAAACAATTAGTTATTTAGTTACGCTCATCAGTTGCTGTTCACACTAAACTAAACCTTTTACGGCAGATTAATGTTGATCTGTTTGGATTGAAAATTGTAATTTCTTGCACATTTAAAGCAATAGTTTAACATTTTGGGAATTATGCTCATTTGCCGAGAGTCGGATGAGGAGATGGATCGTGTCTGTACTGTAAATACTGTACGCGTCTGTAGCTTAGCTTAGCACAGACTGGTAGCAAGGGGGAAACAGCTAGCACGGCTCTGGAACAAAAATCGGTATACCAGCCCATTTAAGCTCAATAATTAAAATGTTCTAAGCATTAATCTTGTGTGTTTAATGCGTACAAAAAAACAAAATGTAACTACATCAACCGTTGTTTTACTGTTGGGGTTTTTATGTGTTGGACTATTTCTCGGCCAGTTTTTGTGCTAAGCTAAGCTAGCTGGCTGCTGATTGTAACTTTCTAATTTATCATAAAGACATGAGAGTGGAATCAATCTTTTCATTTAACTCTCAGAAAGAAACTGAATGAGCGCAATCCCCAAAATGTCGAACTATTCCTTAAATGCCCAACACTGAAGTAATATTGCACTTCAGTGGAATGCTAATATCAGTTTTGGGGGGCGGGGATTTCTGGATAGTTACTCTTTGATTTAATCAACCATTTCTCCAGAGAGCATTTTAGAGCTGTCTGATTCAAGCATTCACCACAACTAAGCACATTCTCATCAAGCTCTTTCCATCTTTAACAGCAGTGTAATTTAGAAAACATGAACTACCAATTCATATAGTGAACAAAATGAGTCCTTAAAGGGGCAATGTGTAACATGTGGCCAGGATTTTAGTCAAAGACATCCAAAAAAAATGAACTAGCATTATCAATAGAATGTTTACAGTGTTTACATTATGTTAAAAGAGGTCTATGTGTTGTGTTGCATTGTAGTTAGCTTTATTTTTTTTATTACCGTATGACTTGTATGGGCCTTATAGTAGAGGTGAAATGCTGCCCTCTGTTTCTTTAGAGCATGTGGCCAGACATTACACATCACATCTTTAACAGGATAAGATGGAAAGGGAACTACAATTCAACAACACAACTGGCTTACAGAAAACAAAAAAACACAGATTTCATAAAGATGAGTGCTACACACACTTCCACACTCTCTCTCTCACACTCACACACACACACACACACAGTGATAGAAAGGGAGGTTAGATGATTGCACACACTGCTCACCTGTGGATTTGACTTGGCGAGGTTCTCGATCTTGATCCAAGCCTCTTCACGTTCTTTTGACTTTGCCTTCTCTCTGTTGAACAAGCAAACCTCACGTCATGAGTACATCTGTTCCCCTCCACCGGTAAATGTGAAACCCGACACTCATTTAGCTGCTGTGTTAAGGCTGACATTATGAGTCACTCAGAGATCATTGTAAAAGATTGACTGAGTGGGAGAAGAATCTCCGGAGCCTACTTGTTTTTCTCAGCCCTGAACTGCTGTGTGCAGTCATCAAAGAGCTTCTGATTCATCTCCATGAAAAGCTTCAGCGCGTTGTAGATGAGGCCGTGGATGGTCCTGTGAGAGCACACGCACAGAAGTCGGTCAAGAGTCAAGTCTTTGTAAGCACAAGCGACATTACTGTAAAGGCCGCTTTTTACCCCCCAGCCAAATTTGACATTTGGTGAATAGCTAGAGCACCTGCAAATTACTAACTGACAAAATGATTGCAAAAACATGAAAAGATCAACTGTCGGTTGAGACAGTTTTAACCATATTTAAAATCAGTGGCAAATCATAAAAGGGGTTGTTTTGGAACTTTTGCTTGAAAAACGACTTAAAATCGATTCATAAAATCATAAAAACAACTGCTGATTATTTTTCTGTTCATCAGCTAACTGATTGGCCGTTTCAGCTCTATAGTCAACATATTAAGAGATATTAAAGTAATTAAAAGTATTTTGCTGTGCCCTAAACCTAGTGAAGCGTTTCACTGATGCACACGAGAGTACATTCTGTGACCACGCTAAAATATCTACACATACTTGAGAGATATCACTAACGTGAGCCGCTGTGTCAGACTCGTGTTACATGCAGTGCGAAGTACGGCGCTTTGAAGGACATCGGTACAGCGTGTGTGGAGAGACTACGTCAGAGCATCTTACTTGTTCCAGTGGGTCTTAGAGTTGCGGTACAGAGCCGGGAACATAATGGGCAGAATCTTTGCTGCGTTGTCGCTGATCAGACTCATGATGTACTCGTTGTTCCAGTAGTACAGAGCTCTCTCCGCCACCTACAGAAAACACCTCAGTCAGTCACGCACCGACAACTCCCCCCCCATCCCCCTCCCTCCCTCCCTCCCTCCCTCCCTCCACCACGTTAGGAAGGTACGGTTGTGATCACCGTTCGGTTACCTGGAAGTGCGGGCTGGACACACACTTGGCCAACTGCCTGAAGAGAGGCTCCTGCACTTTAACAAACTCAGAGGGCTCGATGACGTCCAGGATCTCCTCCAGCTCGTTGAGGAACATCACTTCCTTGGGACTGTGAGTCTTCGGCCAGTACTTTAGTAAAGCCATCACCACCTGTTGGGATGATGAGGAGAGAAAATGATAAGTGTTGAAGAAGCAGCTTTAAGGGTAAAAAAAAAAAAAAGGTCAAGAAACTGGACAAAACTTTTATTTTACTAATTCATAATCTTGAACAACAAACCAAAAAAGGCCCAACACCAGCTTTTCATTTTAAAATCAATTTTAGCGTCACAAGGAGTTTTACCATGTTTTTTTGTTATTGTTTTTTTTTTTTTACATACCGGCTCAGTAAGAGTGCTGTCCTTTTCCAAAAACTGCACCACGCAGTAGGCCAGCTGCAAAACAAAAAGCAATAATCATTAAACTGTCAAAAAAGTATTTCAATTTACCGGATGCAAGCTTAAAAGTAACACGGCGGGGGGAACGTTGATGCTTGAGGGACAGACCGGCTGGGACACGCATCACCAGTTTTTGACAAACCCTGCAGAATGACCGGCTGCTCTCACGAAAAAGAGAAGGCGTGTACTCAAAGCAGGTTTGGACAAGAATATTTAAACACATTTCAAATAATTGATGTGCTATATGTCTCTCTTGCCATACAGCTCGACGAAAACTGAGTCAAGCTCATCGTGCATCGCTGCGTGTTCGACAAACTCACCTGTGGATGGTAGACACTGAGTGATTTCACTTTGTGCAGAGGCAATAAAACCTTCAACAGAAATATCTTGTGCTCTTCCTTTAGTGGTAAGGCAAATCCATTGATTATACTGCGAAATAAACAAAAAGTACCATCAGAACAAATTAGGAAAAGTAGTCATGTTTTAACAGCTCGTATGGAATTAAATAGCTGATAGGTCAGAGGTTTCACATTTAGGACAAAAAAACTAAATGTAATGAAGTTTCATGGTTGACTATTATGAAAGAGAAGCATTGACTGCCATGTAAAAGTTGTATGAGAGCCACAAACAGCTGCATTCACCAAAGCTTGACATTTAAGCTAATGCCCGTACCTTCCAAGTATTTCCAGTAGTTCAGCTATACCATTATGGTGCTCTGTCTCATAGATAAACCTGAAAGGACAAGCAAAATACTCAGATTCTGATTACCAAACCAAAGACATTATTCATATGTTGACCATCATGCTGGGTATACATTGTTAAAAAATGAGCAGCGCAGCGGTAGACCTGCACTGACCTATAGAAAATGTTATTGATCTGTTTTCTGATGTATGCTCTCAGTCCCAGGAACTTTCCATAAATCCGGTGGAGGGTAGTTTTGAGGAAGTCTCTCTCTCTGGGATCCTCACTGTCAAATAGGTCTAGGAGCTACAATGCAAGAGAAGTGAAATGTTACCCATAATTAAAAATCACCACGCAAATTTGTTGAAATTGTTGTTGTTGGTTTTCAACTATACAGTCCGAGTTCTTACCTGCATAACAAATTTCTGGTCGATGTATTTCTTCGCTATGTTAGGCTGAAAGTCGGGCGATTCTAAAAACCTAAGGAAAAATTCATAGACGAGCTGCAACAGAAACAAGAAAAGAAAAAAAAACCACACACACACACACACAAGGAGTGAATGCTGAGAAGGAATTCAAGCCTCAAATGCTTTGACGCCAAATACACAATTTTTAAATGTGATACGAACGTGCTCTTTTTGTAAACTTCAGAAAACTACAGAATTTCACCCTTCAGCCATGCAGGGAGGCTCTCCTAGGTTCGGAACAACCGTTTAGAAAACCTCTCACTGTTTCGCGGGGGATTTAATGAGTTAAATGTCAACCTGGAGGTGTGGCCATGCCGCTTCAAGTGTTGGCTCGTCTTCCTCCGGATCAAACTCCGCTCCAGTGGGGTTGGACGATGGAGGCAATGTTCTGAACATATTCACCGCAAACTGGAAGAGAAGTGAAAAGCGATACCGTGAATGTTTATTCCACAAGACAGAGCGCTATTAAAGTGGACTTCCTTTTGTTGTTTTGATAACCCGAAGTTTATAGTTTATGTTGCGACCACACAAATGCAAATAGCCCTACCCAGAACAGTTTACGTGAGATTTTCACAAAACTTTAGAAAACACCAGGACTTCCTGTCAGAAGCGTCCCACTCTTGAATACATTTTTTCCCGTCATAACATGACGGTAACCGACAGTGAAACCACAACAATAGACTGAAACATTTCACACACACACGCACACGCACACACACACACACACACACACACACAAAATGTAGCGATATGCCTGAATATGTGACGAATAAATAAATAAATATAATATACAAGTAGCAGCAGTGTTTCTGTGATGTACGTTTTTCAATATTTCTCCATTTTATCCCCTTTGTTTAGCCTCCTTTGAGACACGTCTGAGGCACACAAAGTTTGCTTGAAAGGTCGATTATAAACGCTGGTGTCACATGGCTCCTTTATTCAGTTCCTTGCCCTTGTGTTAAACGTTAATGAACATGTGTTAGTGCCACGTTTCAGGATTTATTTTCCAAAAAACAAAAAAATCGGAAAATTCTTAACTTCAAGGAAATAAAAAGAAAAAAGAAATAATACATTTAACTAAATCTTGGCTGAAAGGATGTCTACAAAGTGTCCTATCTTATGCAATCTTATATTAAAAAAAAAAAAAAAAAAAAAAAAAAGTATTTTTAGGTTAATGTTAAACTTAAACTGGCCTCCAACGGTTTGGCCCACAATAATCCGAGTGTGTTGTGTTTCTGGTCTCTCAGTGTCAACTGACTCCCCTGTGGGCTGCTGTTCCCGGGCAGGCAGATCATGGGACAGTGCAGGTGGCCTACTAAAACACTGGAAGCCTTGTTTGAAAAGACAGGCTACAAGGTAGATGGACTATCTTGGCTGTGCTGCTGCACTTCAACCCAGAACAGGCTGTGAAGATGACTGTGCATTAACTCCACAATGGAAACTGTAAATGGAAACGTCATAACAGCGATTATAGCAGTTCTGCTGTTGGCTTTGACGATGAAATGATAATTTGAAGTAGAGTAAGTCACTCTTCCTTCGCCACGTTTATAGCTTCATTTCTGTACCTCTGCACACTAAAGACGGTTTTGAGATGGAAAGTCTATCATCATGATACTCATTGGTATTTAGGCATAAACCACAAACGCGTTTAATTTTGACTTGATGATGACTCTACTGGAAACATTTGTATCCATGAAATCTTGCAGATCATTACAGCTTTTGCAAAGGTTGATGGATAAAATATGCATCCCTCTCCTTTTTGGCTTCAAACACACTTTATTCCTGAAAAATAACTTGAAAAAAAAGCAGTAGTATGCGTACTTACTGAAGAAGTCAATTCAAAATAGGGTGACTGAATAGACACTTCAAGAAAGCCCGCTCTTCCACCCAAAGAAAAAAAAAAAAAAAAAGAAGCCACATCAAAACCTGATCACAAACATCAGCTGTGCTCAGCTCCCCCCAGCTTTGCCCCGCAGCTACAGCCTGCTCCTATTCTTGGCCCAAGTTTCACCCTCAAACTTCAGCTTTAACCGCAAACTTAAGCCCCTCCGGTTTTACTGACCATGTGCACCACCTCCGGGTAGATGGGCTCTGTGATGACATTCCTGTTGTGGGTGATGTACTCCACCATTTCGCTCAGCGCCGCCCGCTTCACTTCCTTCCATTTCAGGTCGCTCAGCGGGTCGGACAGGAAGTCAAAGAGAACGCAGCACTGCCGTAGCTTTTGGATGAAGAGCTTCTCCTGCTCCGCGGGGGCCACATCTGAGGAGACAAAGAGGGGGGGAAAGTGAGGCTTGTGAAGGGAAGAAAGGAGTCCAGGGACGAACGAGTGAGAGACGAAAGGCACAACAAGACTACACAGCGGTGATGAAATCAGGCGGTAGGGAATATAAGAAAATGGAGCCATGTTCAAAGAGTGAGAGGTCACAAGAGAAAGGAGGGGGAGGGGGGGCAGTACAACTGTCAAGGATGACAGTTAAAGCAACGATGCAATAGGAAAAAAAAAAAAGAAATATCAGGCAACAAGAGAGTGATGAAGATTAGAAAAATGAGTCATGAAGACTAAAGTGCATTGAGAGAAAAGCTGAGATGGTTATAGCCCAGCGGGAGGATGAGACCGAGTGGAGGAGAGAAGACGGGATGGAGAGGGAGAGGAGGACGAAGGATTTGGGAAGTAGGTGAATGGTCACAGTCCAGCCATTCGACACACACACTCTGGGGGATGAAAAAAAATAGACATTTTTAGAAAAGGAGTCAGTATAAAAGTAATTATATTTCTCCATGGTGGTTTGAGGACTTCCTCTTTTCACTTCAGTTCCACTAGAGCACTCAAGAGCACCGGCCAGTAAACAAACAACCAACCTCTGCCGACGCCAACACTTCACACGCGACAACACAAAGAGGAAACCATCCATTTCGGCTACTTGAAATTCCTACCTGCTCATGTGGTGGAGTAATAACACGCAGTGACACCATCATTATGTCGTTATGCGACACAACTTTGATGTTACTTGTTTGTCTCTGTTTTTTTTTATGATGTTTGGTTTTATCTTTGATCGTCACATTGGAGGAAAATCAACACCCTATGTTCTTCAGCTACCGTAATAAAATCGCCAATATGACATGATTAATTTAATAAAAAAATGAAACCAAGAGCTGGACATCTAATATACACATGGTTGATTATATTTAAGTTACTTTTTATAATGCTATAAACTGTTTAAAAAAGGGGGAAGTTGAGCATATTGGGAAATATGCTTATTGTCCTTCTTGCAGAGAGTTGGATGAGCAGATCACCGGCCACTCACTCGTTTGTCCTATAAATGTGAAGCTCTGAAGACCATCGCTTAGCGTAAAGACTGGCCATAGGGGGAGAGGCTCGCCTGGCTCTGTCCAAAGGGTAACTTAATGATACAAACACACGAGACAAAGCTGTTCGTCGTCTTGTGACAGGTCTGAGCCGTGCTAGCCGTTTCCATTTGTAGCCTTCATGCATGCTGGGTTAAGCTAACCGGCTGCTACCTGCAGCCTCACATTTAATGGACAGATGTGAGAGTGGTATCAATCTTCTGATTAGGACATAGATTTATCAAAATGTCAAGGTATTGCTTCAAAGCCACTAAAGATAATAACCTGAACAGATTTTAAAAAAAAGGTGCTCGACTAGGCCTGCTGTTTCCTTATGAACAGCGTAGACCCTGGAACCAGCGGCACCTTTGTCAAGAGAGTTCTTTCTGAAAACACAATCATGTTTGTGGTGTCGTCCAGTAAGATGCATTAAAAAAAATCCCATTTCACTATAACCTCCACTTGCCTTTATAGATAAGATAGTTCTTAATAAAATAACGGATGTGTTTTGTCATCTCAACTTTCTTTCCTGACTGACTGATATAAATTGATTCTGTCTAAGCCCAGCCACAGCTTAAATAAAATAGACAAATTCATAGTGTCAACCAACTTCTTCACGAAACTCAGATGTGGGTCCGTTCACATGACACAAGGAGCTGCATGTGACAGATCAAGATGTTGCGAGTGATTAACAATGCATCCGCAGAACAGACTGGCTGGTTTGCTAGACTCACATTTATGATTTCATTAGTGTGTCTGCTGGTGACCTACGTCTGCATCTAATGGAAGAGTTATATAATCACTGCCTACACACAGCACGACACCTGCAGTAGCTTTACATTAAGCTTTTGCTGTATTTCTGCAACCGAAATGGCCTCTTATTATCAGGAATTCAATTCTACAACTGTAATTGCAATAGAAGGACGTAAAGGGCTAAAGGTGTTAAACCTCAATAAATCATACCAAGACAACAAAAGCTGCACTTTTCTATACCCCATAATTACTGATCAGTAAAGGGTGTGGCATTAACATCAGGCTTGCACTGATGCGCGGACGCCGTGTCTGCACATGAATGAGGATGTAGGCCCTATGAGCGAACCAAATTTGATCCGATATGTAGACGGCATATACTGCAGGTGAAAGGGAAACAAAACAGATGAATCCCATTCGTCTTCCATGACTGTAATGTAACCTGTAGGCAGAACACTTCCAATTAAGGACACGAAAATTAAGTTGAGACAAATTATGATTTATGAAATTGGCACAGGGATCAAATAAGAAAAAAATAAAAGGATATATATAACAACCAATTGATTGAAGGCAAACAGAGCACTGTAAACCCACTTTATGCATGAAGAACTGTATATAAATCCAAATTACACTGAGATAAATTAATTTGGTCTCTTTGCGTTGCGTTGCTGCCATCCGTCTTATTTTAATTAGACTGAAAGTAATGTGCAAATAAACAAACTGGCATTAAATTATTTCGCCAATTCATTCATGCAGGTGTGCAATAAGGAAAGACTGAAGGAAAAACATACAGGTAAATAATAGGCCGCCCATGCCCTAATTTCAATGAACGTACACAAAGAGCGACAAAGGCCCGTGAAGGGCGCACACACACACACACAAACGCTTGACATTCTTGCAAACAGGCAGATTCTAGGTAAGAAGAGAGATATCCTATTCAGACATGATGGAGACTTGGCACACACGCACACGCACGCACACGCACGCACACACACACACACACACACACACACACACACACACACACACACACACACACACACACACACACACACACACACACACACACACACACACTCTCTTCTGCAGTGTCAGTTTCAAGTCGGCCAATTTATCTTGACGACAGTGAGAGGTTGGGGGATTCCATAGGAGAGAGGAGGCAAGTGTGTGAGCTGCCATGAACGGCCATTTTCTTATGGATTTGACGTCCAAAAGCGATGTCACTGTCACAACAGAAAAAAAAGAAACACTGAGTGCCAGTGCGCCTGATTAAAAACACATATGAGAGAGATAGAGAGGTTCATCATTATTATTATTATTACTTTCTCCAAAGTGGACACCCGTTTCAGAATACGGCCTGTTAAGGTCACGGGAGGTTGCCCCCAGAAGACTGGCAGGGACAAGTGGAACAGCAACAGGTAGAACATGGATTATGTTTCCATTTATTTATTAGTGTTTACTTCCATTTCCAACACTAAACTCTGGAGGTGAACCTTCTCTCTCCTTGGCATAAGTTTTTTTTGTTTTTTTGCTGGTTGCACTGGGACATGAAGCTGCACTGGAATGCGTTGCCATGCCTCGCACCGCTGACCGTGTCAGACTTGCTCCCATTACATAAGTCTGTCTGCTCGAGTTATAAAGTTTCTGTACACTCCTAAAATATCCAGCGGGTTGTTGTGTAACAGATAAAGGCTCAGTGTTGTGATCCCCAAATTGATGTTAACCACAATGTGGCGTCTATTAATGTCGCCAACAGAAGCCTTAGGAGGGGAACAAGCATGCGCATGCACACACGCGAGTATCGTGTCTTGTGGAGAACAGAGAGAGATTTATCCGAATGCTCCCTATTCAAAACAAAGATAAATAAATAACTGGAGTCACATTGGAACCACAGTCCCCACTTTTCTTCTCTGTAAATGGATCAAATGAACAGCTGATAGTCGAATCTGGAGTTAGGAGCGGTCTGGCAATCTGCTTTATCGACAGTACGTTATGATCAATGTAAACATTGACCGATTACTATTTATAGCTTTGTAGAAGGACAGTGTGTTGCGGTTTTTAAAAAAAGGCATATGAACAACTAGGTTGGCCACATTCCTTGATTTATTTATTTAGGCAGCATTGAAAGCAGTACAGCCAGGATATGGACAGTAAAGTAAGGTGCATGTGTTGTTTGGACACAGTTAAAAGAATGCTACATTTCCACACTTGAGACACATTCATAGCTCGTGAATGACGATGGCTTAAAATGCTTTGCAGTGCTCGTTAATAAAAACAAATTTTGACAAATTTAGTGTCCCAAAGTTTCTGACACCATAAACATGGCTCTGAATACAGGCATGAATGCAGCCTGAACACACTGAGGAAATGTTGGGATGTGGAGTCTAATTCAGAGGTGGCCCGGGATTCATCCGTCAAAATAGGTGGTGTAGTGGGACCGCTGAAAGGCCACCTGATCATTTTTGTAGTGTGTCTGAGGCTCAGAAAAACATCCCAAACACAGTTAAACATGGATGCTGGCCTCAAAGCTTTACCTGAGGCGGTCCTCTCCAATCCTGTTTCATATTCATACAAACTAACACATATTGATTTAGTTGTAGGTTCAGTGCCCCACATACAAAATCGAATGTGATACTGAAAGTAAAAACCCATCAGTGGTTACTCAAACATAAAAAAGGAGCCACATCTAGACGCCATGTATGAAATGCAATCTTACACAATCTGTAAAAGGTGTGGATACAAGACATTTGGTCTGAACAGGGTCAGACATATGAGAGAGAGAGAGAGAGAGAGAGAGAGAGAGAGAGAGAGAGAGAGAGAGAGAGAGAGAGAGAGAGAGACTCATTGTTCCCCATCACTGAGTTGTCATTCAAGGCAGTGGCCACTCAATAGAGAGGGATCAATAATCGCCCGAGGCTCCATCCGACGCCGGGCTGCAGCCGAGTACAGTGGGACCAGGCCGGGTCTCTCCAACGCGGCCGAGGACACACGTCACCAGGCCGAGCCCGGCGGTGTGATCCTAAAGCATTCCTCCTTATGGCCGGGGACACATATGACAGCGGTGCTTTGTTGACAGACATACCTACGAGACACGTTAGGGCTGTGTGTTTCTGTGGTGCCTCGGGAGAAGGGAGGGAGACGGCCGGAGCAGGGGGGGGGCTGCTCGCTGCGGAGCAGTGGTGTCCCCAGCCTGCACACTACGACCAGGCTGTGCCCGGATGAAGTGGAGTGTGACTAAATGTGGCGGAGGAGAGCAGCCCGGACGGAGGTGAGGAGCACCGACCGTATTGGACTCCTCTTTAGCCCCCCCTCCCCCAAAAAAAGGGCTACAATTAATAACTGCAACCATAAACACATAAACACGCGATTAAAACCAAACACATGAAAAGCGGAGGAGAAGACCCTTCCCTAAGCTATGACCTCACTTCCTTTGACATCACTGGCTCGGCGGGGGGATGGGCAGAGAGAGAGCAGCTAGCTAGTAAAACCAGATTTTTTTTTTTTTTCCCATGTAGCTCCGCTGTCTCTCAATGATGCACACAAGCCTCGCAAATCACCATTCTCCAGTTCCCTTTTCAAGCACAATAGAGCCGCTTTCCAAAGCGCAGAAACAACGAGCCGATCCCCAGACGTGTGAATGCTGACTAACCAGGCAGTAACCAGTGGAGGGGAACAGGAGCACAGCAACACACAGCTCCCTCTCTCCCTAATTCCCTGGGACAATACAGGAGGAAAAATATGTCCTTACGTACCTCTGAAGTGCATAAGAGCCACCGGCTGAAAAGGCCCATTGGAATTAGGTGCATCCACAACCATCCTGTCTCCAGATTTATTGCATGTCAACATCTAAACCTCAACCAGGAAGGCGATCCACTTAGGGCGAGAGGCCAGCCTCCATTTTAGCACAAAAGCAGATCAGAAAATGAAGCTCTCCGCTGCTGGAGGGAACTGGCTAGTTAGTGACGTAAGCAGTGAAGGCGCCAGCTGATTGGCTGAGGTCAGGCCCGCTCCAGCGCGACGGAGGCAGAGGCCGCCGGGAGAGGGGGACGCTGATTGGCTGAGAGGACGCACATGGGGCGGGATATGCGTTGGAATTTTTTTGGTGCGGCTCCTCCTCCCCACTCACTCGTCTCTGGTGACGCTCTGGAAGGCAGATCTACAGATCTTAGATCAGATTGACTTAAAGCCTCTCCACAGTTTAACCATTAGCAGGGTTTTCAGCATAATCTGATTTAGGATAAGCAGCTGGAAATAACTTGCTCTGACTGCGTTTAGATAGAGAGGCCCTGGCTGAATCTTCAAAGTCTCTCATTGTTTCCTTCTGTCATCGCTGCTTGGTTCTTTAGCAAAGGGAGGTGGAGGAGAGGGTCAGGGGGGACCTCAAATCTTTGGATTCAATGAGGAACAGAGGGAGACAAGAAGAAACCACATGAGGAGCTGAGGATAGGACTATTGGGGACTCAAACTCCGGAGCTCTCCAGCAAGGGAAAAAAAAGAGAAAGAAGTTCAGTAGAAATTTGTGTGACTTTTCAATACACAAGATGAAAGACCATGTAAATATGTGGCGTAGGGCTATCCTGAATAAAGAAAAAATATGAACTCAAATAAATGATTGGATCCAGTTTAGCTTTGGCTTCACATAATATATTTTGTGAAAGGGTTTTATGACTTACACAATAATCAGGGCAATGGCAGAATTTGCTGCATTATATTATTCTGAGTGATGTACAAGTGCTTAACAAAATTAGCTGTAAACAGGAAATGAAAGTGAGAGGAAAGAAAAAGAAATGCACAGGAAACTGCTGCAGCTCTAAGCATCATTGTGCAGCCCGTCAGTTAACTTATGACTTAAATATCTTATTATCTATATATATATATATCTATATAGATATATAGATATATATATATATATAAATCTCTCTCTCTCTTTCATAGTACATTTCACTTTCAATAATGTATATTTAGACTAACCCATATTTTAAGAATCTGTACACCAAAATAAATGAATCCAACTACAAGGCGACAAATGCATATAATCTGCATTTCATCTTTACATAATGAAGTAGCTGTCCCTCTCATGTGACTCATCAGAGGACACGCGAAGTGAAACCGCATTCACATCACAAGGCCGACCAGAGTTTTCAAAACAGTGAGGTTCGACACCATTTTCACAGTCATTACACAATAATTTAATAACAAAGGTACTGTGCTGTTTTCCAACAATGAGCAATGTCAGACAATTATTTAACAACTAATTAATTAAGAGTTCACCAATGAGGAGGGAAGGAGAGGTTACAGTTGTTCCACCTAGGGAAATTTGGAGGTCTAAACGCCCCGTTCAAAATAGCACGTTTTAAATATATGTGACCCAAAAATATGGCAGGTAATGTTTGCCTCAGAGAGGTGTTGTAATAACTAGATTGTAAACTGCTTTTATTCTCCTTGTTTCTTCTAAGGAAGAAGAGGAGGGGAAGGGCAAGTGTATCACCAAGCAAATCAGACTTGGCATTCTCTCACCGAGGGGCCAAAGCCTCTCCAAGAGGTGCCATTACATTCCACAGCCATGACAACAGGCACCGGTATTTTCTGTGAGCTGCCACTTACTTTCTACTGGTGTGACAGGCTGTGCAGGAGTGTGTACCAGTTCAAAAATACCTCAGGACTCCTTCTGGATTTTTATTAAGACAAAAAAATGGTTGGTTGAACAATCTTTTGTATTGTCAACCAATCTCATGAAGAAAACTAAAAATCATCTTCACAAGAATGACTTGTGTGGCATGATGGATGTAATACCTCCATTGTTGGAGATACATGTTCTTTCAATGCTTTGTCGTTTATTTTTATTCAGGCCCACACACACCATCCTGGTGACGTTAATACTCACTAATGTGTATGAATCTGCAGTTGGAAATGGTCGCCAGCAAACGCAACATTTACTGCTGTTTGTTTTACAAAATTAATGAGCCTATGTTTTTAGAGGTTTGTGTCTTTGGAATAAATAGTCAGAGAGCGTAGGCAAGTCAGAGAGAATTGAGAGTTGGGAGACACATTTTAGTTTTTGGTCTTTTCAGGGGATTTGTTGACAGTAAGTCAAATACAGAATGTATTTTTTAAACAGAGTGCCATATGGCAGCAGCTTAACTTAAATAAAAAGGCTTAACATTATATCACTGTGACAATGCGTAACATTTTACTATAAAAGCTGAGTTCAGCCGAGGAAACCAAATAATTCCTATTTCAGCCAGAAGATGGCAGCACACGCGTGTCCATTTGTCCAAGAGCATCTGTAACACAAGCCCATCACTAAATGTTTTACTGACACTTGGAACAACACACTGTTTACTCTTCTTCATCAAACATGCATTATTGCCCTACTGCCAACATTTTTCCCACAACAGCAAGTAAGACTCTGCTGATTGAAGTTGCTTGACATCAAAGACAATAAAGTGAGATAAAATGTCTTATATTTCATCCATTATTGACATATTTTGTGATATTTCTTATTTGTTGCTGTCAGGCAGATATTTATAGACCCATTTCCCTCTGTCTATCTCTCACACAGAAAGCACAAATAAGAACCTTACATTTTTAGATGTCTGTGTAAATGAATAGCTCTTTTAGCTAAAAACAAAATCCATTTGACCTCTCTTGTATTCTGGTTTAGCTCCCCAAGTAAAAAGTCAAAGCTCACAGAAACAGGATTTCTTTAAACGAAACGTCAACCTTATTTTGTATTAATTGTCACACGTTGAACTGTGACCGCGTCTCCCTCAAACTTTCAAATCCTCTGGACTGCACACCTCTATTGTTCCTCTGCTGTGTCACCCGGCTCATCCAGGTATGAGAACAAAGCATAGCTGGGTATAGTTTACAGGAAACCACTTAGGCCAGATCCTGCCTTTAATGCCGTGTGTAAACAAAGAAGCCATGAAAGATTGATGTATATGTTCAAACCTCAACCTCACAGTCGGCATCAGCGTGATATGTACGAATCAATCAATCAACACTGACAGTGGGACTGGCTGGCGTGTTATGGTTACTGTGATTAGTTTGCTGAGTGGTGATAACTAAACTAAGCCATCTCAGTTATTCATACTGCTTGGTTAGTCTGTGTTACAAAATAAGCTTATGCTAAAGCGCATACTATTGAAATGATTGCAGAACTCTAAGATGCCTGATGCTCCAAGACATGTCAAGAGTTTATGGATCATGTTTGATTGAGGCCTACATATTGAGTTCTTATTGAATGGCCTAGATTCCACCACTGTCCATTCAGTCTGATCTCAGAGTTATCTTACAAGGTAATTTCTGTTTCCTCCAGATACGGATGGAGATGCAGCTCATTGCACATCATTTGCATTACAGATAAAGCTGATGGGCAGTCTATAAATTATGTTATGCTGATGGTAAGGCTATAAATTATGTAGTGAGAAAAGGCCTCAAGGTTAAAAAGGCGGTTATGAGGATCCACCAAGACTATGAATTGTTAATATGATTCCCTTCATCCATATGGGCCAAACTCAGATAAAGGTCAACTAGCATTTTCCAGGAGAAGACAGCCAGCTTATCTATAGGACAGTAATGTAGTCAAGACCACCGAAACCAAGACCAAGTCATGACCAAGACCAGAGTGTATGGAGATCGAGACAAGATCGAGACCAAGACCAGACCAGTGCGAGTCCCATGCTGCTGCATGACCCACTTACGATAAAATGTGGAAGAAGCAAAACATATAGACTCCTTAAATCACATTCAGTTAGTGTTGCATTGCAGAATTTACATACGACCGTGTGCGGCGTTCTGGATGTGGTTTTGCAGATGAACTCTTTGTGGTTTAGGTTGCAACATTTTATTACTGAAGATTTGGCTGCCATGGAGGGGAGGGGTGACAACCATTACCAGCAACAAACCATTTAAATCATAAACGGGTCATGTTGCATCTGTTGTAAATGTTCTGAAGTAGGAAGCTTTACATCCAGTCTCAGTAATGGTGTCAACAAATAAATCCGACAATGCACGGGCACGTTAGTGATATCCACGCTGTTGAGACCGAGATAAGACCGAGTGAAAATGTGGTTGATTTCGAGACGAGACAGATACCTTGAATAAAAAGTTGTCTTGTGATCGGTATGGAGACCAAGAGCGATCTCGAGTACTACGACACTGGTACGTGAGTTATTACAGAGAAAGAACATGTAAAGGAGTTACATTGGAAGAAAAGAGTGCTAGCTTCTCATATAGGTCCATTTGAAGGGGGCATACCTGAGAGTGCAGGCAGTTTCTGTAGCTCTCTGTTAGCACTGAGGGGGAAAGAGGAAGTGCTGAACCTCTTCTCCCTCTTCGTGGCCGAGTGTGACCCCGGCTGCTTCACCCTCATCACCTGAGTAGCAGGAGGCACTTTCTTATTGGAGCCCTGCAGAAACAAGAGTCGCAGAGGAAGAGCTCCCGTTACTGGAGCAGGGTAAGGGTGAGGTAGTTCCTGCACCCAAAGGAAGCACCACAGGAATCACTTTACTCTAGAGTCACTGAGGAGTTCAAAGGAGGAGAGGAGAAGAGAGCAGAGGAGAGAAAGGAGAGGAGAAGGAGGGGAGATGAGATGAAAAGAGAGGAGAAGGGGGAGGGAGGGTGGGGTGGGAGAACGAGGGTGTTGTGGTTAAGGGTCAAGTTCTTTTCCGAATCAGATCAGGTGATTCTCAGCGGAGCAACCCGATCCCAGTCGGCGGTGTACTGTACTGCATCAGTTGACAGAGTTTGTGATGGACCTCAGTGGACAGAACAATTGAGCACAGATGGAGCCGATAAAGCTGTCAATGGGAACAAACAGCAGGTCCAGCAGTCAATCAATCAGGTCTCTTTCACTCTCAAAGCACTGTACTCAACATCACTGATGCACGCCAGAAATAATAAGGACAAAAATAGAGGCCACAAGGACTTCTATTATGCTCAGAGGCCATACAAGTCATGATGAGGAGAACTAGGGATTGAAATGTTTTCAGAGGGAAAAAAAGAGTCATGAGATCATGCCGAGATGTCACATGAGCAACTTTGTCTTCATTAATCCTGAACATTTTCCACCTAAAGGCCAAATTCAGTTTCCAAGGAAACACCTCATGCTATTAAGGCTGTGTGCTCATTATGACACCAATTAACACTAAAAACAAACAAACGCTTCCCTAAAACATACAACAGCAAAAAAAGAGCTTGTTCCACAATACAACTCTCAATACCTTACTTATTAGAACAAATGTTTAACAACAAAGAAAACCTTGAATTATGGTGTTTATTATAGTATCCTGTGGTATCATTACCATAATTAGCTTACTTTATAATTTTACTATTTTTATACATTTTTATAAAGTAGCTAATGCAAGTGCTCTGGACAGTGAAAAGTGCAAAAACACTTACATCTTGGTTGTCTGCAGGCCCATTTCTACTTCCAGATTTTTTAGATCTCCCAGATTTACTTTCCTATGGTGAGTGACAGTGAGAAACCAATACAACTCAATAATCACAACATACATACAAAAATAATAATGGCCATAATAATAATGATATAGTAAAAGTACATCTGCAGCAAGCATCCACTTTACCTTTTCTTTTTTGCTGCTGTGAGGCATGCTAAGATGGGGATCCCCGGTGTGTCAGCAGGTCGCGGTGAAGCTGGTCACACACTGACAGCAGATGCCTGGTTGACGCGTCTGGACACACTGATGTGGACACACAACTGACCATCCAAACACCATGTGACTGGGACCCAACGAGGTGTCACTCTATTCCCGCGGTGGCTGCATACCACAAGTCATGTGTTGTTAAAAAGATATAGTTCATAATTAAAGAAAAATGCCTATTGTGTTCGCTGTCAGTCTCCAAGTTATTGCTGCCGGTGGCTGCACTTTCTGGTAGCCGCTGTGTCCTCCAGCCCAACCGAGAGATGTGTCATGAGCCGCTTGTAATGTTCAGCAGGTACCACAAGGGGGCAGTGTCGTAACTCGAGAAGAGACTAATCGGCAGGGTTGACTGTCTCTACTCTGGGCCGCCATGCTGGGTCATCGGAGTCCTGCAGTGCTATGCTAGTGACTGACCCATTTCAGGCAATAACTACTTAGTTGCACAACAGCAGATATTGGAGTTAGGTATTATCCAAAAGGGTGAACCGTTTCAACCTCGTTTCCTTTCCCTGGGGTGTTGGAGTGCTCCCCAGATAGCTCTTCCCTGGGCTCTAGTTTTTGCAGCCTGATGTCTGCATGCCTTTTACAGATATGTTGTGCTTTCAGACACCTTTTATCATTCAACCTCAAAAGATTTAGGTTGATTGCACATCCAAGCACGATCAGCTCTTTGAAATAAATCTTGGATTGAAATGTTGACACTCATTTGATATGAGGATAAATGTAACAATAAAGCTACTGTAAAATCTAAAGCCAGCAATGTGTTCTGGCCTGCTGTGCTTTACAAATGAACACTACTAAACTTTACTATTCCATTCCATTATCCAATCCACTTATCCTATTTAGGGTTGCGGGACGCTGGAGCCAATCCCAGCTGACATTGGGTGAAGGCATGGTTCACCCTGGACAGGTCGCCAGTTCATCGAAGGGCACACATAGAGCCAGACAACCATTCACGCTCACATTCACACCCAATGGCAATGTTTTTTAAGAGTCCAATTAACCTAAGCCTAAACTGCTTGTCTTTGGACTGTGGGAGGAAGCCGGAGAACCCGGAAAGAACCCACACTGCCACGGGGAGAACGTGTAAACTCCACACAGAAGGACCGGCCGGGATCGGAGATCAAACTCTTGCTGTGAGGTGACAGTGCTAGCCACTACACCACCGTGCAGCAAACTTTACAATAAATAAACCAATTCACAAAATTCACATTTTTAGTTGGGGTTTTGAACCATAAAGGCATTTTAACATACACAAGGTTATCTAAGCAATTTGTAGATTTTTCTGTAATAATTTCCAAAGTTTAAGCTTTATCATGGCCTCACCTTCAAAACGACATCTATCTTTGCTGATATGATGTCACATGGATTAACAGGTGGGGTAACATTTGTTTAAACCACGGTGTCAAGTGAATATTAACATTGTTACAGTTAGTTGAAAAAGCTTAAATATGGCAAAATAAAAAAATGAAAAAAGTGAAACTCCACTACATTGAATATAAACACCACCCAGCATTGTAAAGCAGATATCCCATATATGTAAGTGTGATCTCATTTATTTGGCTCCCCCAGTTGAGCTGTCCTCATTTATTCCATGAAGAACACCGCAATGGGATGTCGTTGCTTGTTTTCCTCATGTGTCGTTGTTATCTTGTTGTAAAATATAACTCAGTCCATGTGGTGGCAGTGTTGCATGCTTTTGAACATTGTTCAATATTGATTCTTACCTAAAGGCAGGTGTGCATGAGGTGATCAATACATCTTACATTTGGAGCAAAGAGTTTGAAGGTAATTCTGTCGAATGAGATTACTATACAATGATAATGTGACTTTGACAACCCAAAGTCTGATTATCTTTTTAGTAAAATTGAGCAAAAACTTAAACCACCCACATGATCCTTTAATACTTGTTAGCATTCAAGCAGCCTCAATGAGATTATCCTTCTTGAATGTCTTCGCCTCTGCCTGCAGGTTGAAAAAGGATTGGACTCCCACCTAATCCAGAGAGTTTAAACTCTAGTTCACTCTAGTGTCCGTTTGATACTTGTTCTCACATCTACAGCGAGCATGTGTGTATTACCATGACTGATTGGAGAAGAAAGTAGAGATAGACAGGAGCAATGAATTGATGTGTGGGCTACACACAGAATAGGATTGTTTTCTAGTCTGGTTGTCGATGCAGCACACTGATGCATATTGATCAGGTTGCGAGAGTGTTCTGTTCTCTGAATCATTGTGTTTCCATCTCTCCATGGTCAGAGCCTCATCATCAACATGGTGTTATTACTGGATGATATGGCTCCCTTAATTTCCTGTTTCAGCCACAGCCGCATAGGGAGAAAAAAGTATTTTTTTCTCGTGTGTAGTACATGGTTGGGTGGATGGATGACTCTGTGTGAGACGGCACAATATGATCTGTCTTCACAAAGAAATGCAATAAATGAGCTGGTATTTACAGGCAGCTGGAGAAATGAAAAACATTGTTGATGTGAGGGAAGATTTGTATTTCTACCATTCTTCAATAACTAAATATCTTTTCCCACGTAAATCTGCCCAATAGTCTTTTCTTATTTATCGATTTCAGGCTAGGAACAATTTTCTCACTCAAGGATTGTATTTTCTATTTTTCTAACTCTTTATTATCTTGGGTTTTCAGCTTTCTTAGAGAGTTACCTGGTTTAAATTCTTTAACCTTTGCAACAACAAGTGAACCTGTTTTACACAAGAGCTGTGAAACACACTCAGTGAAGAGTGAGTTCCCATAACACCAGCTTGTTTTATGAGAAAGCTGTCCAGCCAATGGGGCAAATCAGAGGCGCTGCTCAACAACAGCTTGTTTATTTTTCCAGGTGACAGACAGACAAAAGGGTTAAGGTGAAAGAGAAATGGACAGCTTATTGTAATGCAAGAAGATTGCTTGAGAGAACAAAAGAGAACCAGAGGGGAATAGGGCCAGAGATGGCTTAGTTGACTGTAATCACTGAGCTGCATCGCAGGTGCACGATCCCCAATGATAACACATTAATGTGTATTGATTGTGTGACACAGTTTGTCTCACACAAGCTCTCACACTTGCATGCCTCTCTGTTTGCCTGCTTTTATTGTGAAAGGGAACTGACACGGTTTGGCAGATTGATTTATAGGGTAATTCAAGAGGGTGAATTCAAACGACTTTGGTCGAAATTTCTACTTATCCAACAGCTCAGTTCATGACAGGATACCTCTAAAAGTAATGAATATATTCACATGTTCAGGGGGAAATATGAGAATGTAAGCAGTGATACTGCAGGTGTCCTTTTGGGTAGTAGTACGTTTATTGATTCTACTTGAAGGTATGGAAAAGCAAATCCACATTGTACAATGAGTTGTAAATCAAACAAAGTCGTTCTATTCTTAAATCCACTCTTAGCCTAGTTCCAGACCTGTGAATTGCAGCACCACATCTCAGATTTTTCAGCAAGATAGTTAAAATGGTGTTGGACCCAATGACAGATGGTTCTGCTGGTTTGGAGAAACAGTAGACCAATCAGAGCTGAGGCAGGATTAAGAACGCTAGCAGCCCTGTGAGGCTCTCATTACGCAAACAATTATTGGAAAGATGATGAACAACAACTTTTCTCTTCTCTTCTAGAGCTTTCAACTATGTAACATGCTTCTCAGCAGATGGAGCAGATGGAGCTTTCTCAGTAGTCTTTGAATAGTTACGTTATATGATGAAATGTACTTTTTTCATCATGTCATTTTCATTCTTGGAAACAGCAGTTGACAAAACAACCTAAAAGACTATTCATTAGCTGTTCTGGACATTTCTATCACTTCATATGATCTCCATCAGCAGGTGAAACAATTATGATTTAGAATATTTAAAATGTCTAATAATTTCAAAAATGTTGAAGGTATTTGCTGGGCAAGAGAAAAAGCCACTCTTGTTATCTACATGCTATGTTAACATGCACATGGGCAACTATTGGATGTTGGCATGTTTGAGCACTCTCACTCCGTGTGCAGAGAAAGCCCTCACCTCGCCCCGGCAGATGGCTTGTTTGATGGGCCTGGAAGAACATCATGTACCGCCTGCCTCAAAAACATCATCCTCTGGGATTCAACTTTCCAGTTCCTCTAAGGTGACCCTATAGTCTTTTCGCCTGTAGCTACTTTCTGCAGTCACCTTGCTGTTTCATGTCAACTCCACTGGAACTCAACTTATGTTTGTCAGCCTACAGATCACAGAGCACTAGTTTCAACCTCGTTTCCTTTCCCTGGGGTGTTGGAGTGCTCCCCAGATAACGCCTTCCTGGGCTCTACCCTTTGCATTTGTGTTGCAGCCAGATTTCTGCATGCCTTTTACAGGGATGTTGTGCTTTCAGACACCTTTTATCACTCAACTGGAAAATATCTAGGTTGATTGCACATCCAAGCACATTTAACTTTTGGAAATACATCTTGGAATTTTTTCAAAAGCTTCACTCAGAAATGTTGACACACATTTTGAAAACAAAATCTACAGGCAGTAACGTTATTGAACAAAGGTTCGTAATGTTAAGCTTCAAAGGATTTAAAATGTTTGTATCAATCTGAAATAAACATTTTATGGGTGTGTTACTCATATTTATCTTCACTTTATGTAGATTATTACACAGCAAGAAAATAAAGGCGAGAGTATGAAGGTGAGATCCTCAGTGTCTATGTTTTTTTTTTTTTTAAAGATCTTTCATCCATTACCGATCATAATGGCTGATGCCAGACAAGTCACTTCTAATCCACAACTTCATTAACACACAATTACGGCAACCATTGAGCTCTGACACAGACATAATGGCTATTGATTGGCTGACTTGTTACACTTTGTTTCAATGAACTCATACCAGCATCCTCACCTCTCACACCTGTCTCGCTGAAGCAATTAACGACCTTTTTCCAGAATCAGTACATTCCCTTTGGCTCTGGTGTCTGACCTCCTCATTTATTTCAGCACCAGAAAAAATAAGACACTCACTGACCATGGTTCACAGAGCGGAGCGAGGGCTGTTAGGTCTGAAATATACTTTGAAGGGCTGGTTATGCTTGTAAAGTCAGTTAAATGGGACTTTATTTTGATTTATTTGGCAATCTTAAAATTAAGAGAAAATATTTTGCATGTGTTTTTGACCTTTTGAATTGATTTATTCAAAACTGCATTTGTGGTTTAATTGAAAACATTGAATGTAACTACACAGTCATTGAAATAGGCACTTTAAGGTTAATGGCAATCCAGATATTAGACATTTGCTAAAAACTTTGATTTAGATTTTCTTTTCTGTTAAAGTCTAGATGCAGGTAGAGAATAAAAACATTTAGAGTTTGTGAAAAGGTTTTTGTGAGAGCCATAAATGTTTTCAACTTAAATTCTCTCATCAGTCTAGCCTGGATTGTGGTAGGTCAGGAGGGCCTGGCTTTCAAGAAGAGCCCTCAGGTTTTTTCATCTCTTTCTCAGAAAGCACACACATGCATACAAATGTGAATACAGGCGGCACATTTAACGCTCACACTGCATGAAGTTGCAGCGGTATGGTATGGTTTGGGATTTCCGTCTTTGAAGTAATGCAGATTTGTATGAAGTGCACATTGATTGTTTCAAATCAGGTTTTTAATCAGGCCTGTACCGGATCGGCGTTGAATGAAATAGTATTCTCTGACTGAATCATTGTTGCCCAGCTAAGCCTTTGTGAACTCTGACTGGGTGTGTGGTTATAGTATGATATTTCCACAGATATTTCTTGCCTTTTGCCCGTAAGGGCTCGAGACAAAGGCATTTCAGAGATTACAGGCATGAAGAAAAGCCTGATCTGTCAGATGATTATGGAACATTGGAAGGAACTGTAATCACGCATGTGTATTCCCCACCTGCCTGCACACATATGCATGCACGAAACGTACAAAGGGTTTGAATATTGTTTATACGTGTGATACAAGGGGAAGAACAAACACAAACACACATTTGAATCATCGCAGCATCGTAACAGTTGTTTGAAACAAAAAAATGCTTTGGGTTACAGTTATATTGTTACTTTTTTGACAAGGGTTCTCATATCTTTCTGTTTTAATGTAAAGTTAAAGCAGTAGCTGGTTAGCTTAGATTGAAGACTGGAAACAGGGGGAAACCACTAGCCTGGTACTCGGGGTCGACACACAACCCCCTGTGAAACACATTCTAGACGTTGGTTAAACAAACAAGATATAATGTGTTATATAACTGTTCAGTTGGTTTAGAGGTGCTGGTTGGCAGAATGTATTACTTTTGTACTTTTGTGTAAGATAGCTTGAGCCACTATTTCAAAAGCAATTTTTTGAGCAGTATTTAAATGTTAAACTCTGAATAGCTAGCCTTTGAAGAGTGTACACCACAAGATAGATACTACCAGTGGCAGCTGGCCAATAGAGGGCCATGGGGCCTGGCCCCACTTTGTGCCACAAATCTTTTTTTATTATAAATTATTATAATAATAATAATAAATTATACAAATTGTCAATATTTGTGTTTTTGAAATATGGAAAATACCCAGTAATATTTGTAAAATAGGATATCTGCGCAAAATATATGCTTTTCCTGCACGTCCTCTCCGCCTATCTGCGTGTCTCAACTGACGAGAACGCGCAGCTTGGGGCCAAATCGGTTTGGCCCAAAAGAGGCGGGTCTAAGAAGCAGTTTAGCCAATTACTGATTAAATATATAAATGAGTGACATACCATTTAGCCAATCAGCGTCCTAAAATAGATTCAGCTTGGGGCCAAAGTCGTTTGGCCCCAAGCTGCACGTTCTCGTCAGGGCTAGTCTCGCGAGGCGCCATTTTAACGACATGACAATGGCGAGCACGAGCACGAGCACGAGCACGAGCACGACTCTTCCAAGAAGACCCAACCCTAAAGGTGCGTTCACACCAAGTTTACTCGCCGGACTATTTGTGGTTATTTCGCGTCATTCGCTTTTTACATTTTTCGCGCTAGACGCGCCGCCGGAGAGGGGGCATGGCTTATCTCCGCTGGAGAGGGGGCGTGGCTTATCTCCGTGGAAGTAGTTAATTTTCGCCATCACCATGGAAGAAATAACCACTATTTATGCTTTGTACATGTTGTGGAAGTCCCACAAAAAACATGTCTGTCAGAAAAACATGCAGGTTTCCTCACCACACTGATTGGGTGTTTCCCCAACAAACAAGGTTCATAGGGGCATCTTAATATATAAACATGTTCTATTAGATTATATATATATATATATATATATATATATATATATATATTAATATACTGAATTGTATGAATAAGATGTCCTTATTATGTCAAAGTGTTGGAATAAATGTTAAATATTTAACTGCAAAGTAGTAATGCGTGCTGGAATAAATGTTAAATATTTAACTGCAAAGTACTAATGCGTGTTTGATACCTTTTTTTGCATTGAATCATACTGAGATGTTTGCTGAAATTGATTGGATGGCACTACCAAAAAAAATTCCACCAGCCACTACAATTATACCTTTTGCTAGCTGACTTGCCCATGCATGGCTGACAGATACAGACCAGCACATGCACCCACAAACAGCCTCTTGAACATAACGTAATCCCTTTTGACAACCCCAACTATTGCACAGTGAGATATGTACAGGGTCAGGGTAAACTCTCTGCTCTGTAAGTTACTTCATACAGTACCTGCTGTCATGGGTTTGTGAGCTGGAAGGGATTGACATTCTGCAACTATAGCTGTCATCTGGTTTGTTGTTCTCGGGTTGTAATGAAGGAGACAAGTTGAGGTATACGGCTCGTCCAGGAGTTAAGGTTCTTGTTGCAAAGTGGACATATTTCTTCTGTTGCTACAGTGAGAGAGGGGCTCACTCTTATAGATAAAGTCTGCAGGCTCTTCGAACACTGTGGGGGACAATTCAACAATAAAACTGGATCCCTTCTGTGTAGGGGTTAGACCTTTGTCCTTTTCTGTCTTTACCTCCTTTTATCTAATATAAAAAAGAAGGAAAGGGGAATGAAAAGGCCTGTCATAGCTGCAGCCGTCAGTACATTAAAGATGGACAGCGATCGTGGGAGGAAAGTGTCTCCGACTTAAGAGAGGATCTACATTAAGAATCAGATTTAAACATTACAAAGATACAATTCTATGTTGATTCATTTTTAGTTTGAGTTTTAATAGAATAGTATATTAACTCAGATTACAAAAGAGTAGCAATGGTGTCATTTAAATATTATTTGCTTTGTATAACAGTTTGATTGATTGATTGATTGTTTCACAACCCTCAGTTCAGTTAAGTGTTTAGTTCCCACGCATAATTGTTGTTTCTTGTTTGCTAACTGGAATTATGTCTTTAACGAATGGGACGAAACCCTAGCAATTTTATGTAAGCCCTGAGATCACAACAATATATGTTTTTATCGCTTTATCTAAGACACATTTAATCAAATCTCATGAAAGGACTTTTCTATCTCTTCAGGTGTGCAGACAAAAACTAGTTATTTAAAGAACAAGAAAAATATATTTTGAATCACAATGGGAAGTATTTGTGGAAAAAATAAAGGTTAAATTAAATATATTAAAAAGAAGAGAACTGCATCAATTTTGCATTAAACTCCATGAACATTTTCGGACTCACAATGGACAGTTAAAAAAAGAAGGATGGAGAAGTAATAGATATCATCTATATTACCCACAATGCAACTCAACCACTGACCGTTGAGCTGGAGAATTCAGAGGTTTGTTACTGTGCGCTAGTTGCAGCTAATATAACCTCGAACCGCTAGCCTCAAGCAGATATGAGCGTTCTAAATCAAATACTAATATACTGCATACATTTTCAGTATGTGCTTAAGTATGCTATTACCTGCAGACTGTACACACTGAAGTAAACTCAAGCAGTAAGTCTTCTCTGCATCACATACTGTATGGCTCATTAACTGTATGGATCACATGACTGTAAGGATCACATACTGTATGGCTCATTAACTGTATGGATCACATGACTGTAAGGATCACTAACTGTATGGATCACTAACTGTATGGATCACTAACTGTAAGGATCACTAACTGTATGGATCACTAACTGTATGGATCACATGACTGTAAGGCTCACTAACTGTATGGATCACTAACTGTATGGATCACATGACTATGGATCACATGACTGTAAGGCTCACTAACTGTATGGATCACTAACTGTATGGATCACATGACTGTAAGGCTCACTAACTGTATGGATCACTAACTGTATGGATCACATGACTGTATGGATCACTAACTGTATGGATCACATGACTGTACGGATCACAATGTTACCGGTCCAAGCCACAGTTGAATGATGATTTTATATCACAAATTTAAGTCAACATTAGCTCTTCCACACGTCATATTTTACGATATTATTTTAAGGCAAATTTATATTTATTAAAGATTTTAGTGTTAAATATGTTTTCTACAGTACAATAGATATGTGAGCTCCTGCTCTCCTCCTCTTAACTGTACTTTCACGTTACTGCTCATTCATGTCACGCTTGTGATGGTATAGCTGCTGCGCTGATGTGAAACATAAGACCTTGTTGAGGGTTATGCTACCATAAAAGAAAAAAAGCAGGACTCTAAGGCGGACTTATACGGTGGATGTTTTGGATGCTATCTCTTATCTCTCTGTATTCAATATTCAAAGGCCACAGCGGCATAAAGGTGTGAAACTAGTGAATTATGACAGTAGCTTTTAAAAAAGGTCTGCTGTCTGGCGTCTTCACCTTGCTTTCACACACCACATTTCCTCAGAGATAAAATCCTACTGAAAAGCTTCTGAAATAAAATAATGCGCCGTCCTTCTGTCAGTCAGTGGTTGCTCTGACCCTCTCTTCTATATGTCAGACCGGCTTTTCTCTCGCTCTGTCCTATTCACGGTGGTTTATTCTATCTCCTCCTCACTCTAGCCTCCGCGTTCGCTCTCGCTCTCAGCTCAGTTCCTCTCTGCTGCCGAGTTACTCGGGTCAGAAAATGAGCCAGCTGTCCGGGCTAATCTGAGGAATACAGGCGGCTGGAGATGGAGACAGAGGTTGACAGAAAGGCCAGCTTTCCACATCGATAAAAGGCTGTGCTTGTGCCTCAAATCAGATACCCTCTAACTTGACCTATAAATGTACCTGAACGCCACAGAGAAAAGAAGTGCATCTTCATGTCTGGAGAGGCTCCACCGCCAGACATGAAGTTCAAAATTACCCTGCAGAAGGTAGAAATTTGAATTTGACATCAGGACCTCAGATTGATGGAAAAGATGATGATTCGTATTGACAGTTTTGAGGAGAGAAAATAGAAACCATCAACAGGGGAATAATACTTTGAAGCATTTTCGCATTAATCATCTGCTTCTAATAAACAGCTTTTTGAATGAGTAATTACATAATTGCATGTTGCTCTATGTGTGGGAGTTGTAGACGACTAATTTGGGTTTTGTTAATTCATGCTTAAAACCTTTTATCACTGCGATGAACATTTTTCAGGCTCTGCTTCTCAGCTCAAGGCGCAGATTCAGACATTTAAATATTATTCCTGCCAGGTATGGATTCGCATAATTAGAAATTATTGGGTATTTCAAATAATGCAGAAAAACCAGACTTCTCTTCTTGCCATTCCACACTAATTAGTCCCAGTTATTTTGCAGGCATTATAGAAAGTTTGGAAATGACTTAACCATTATATCTCGCCCCATGGTTGCATGGCAGCACTTTACAAAGATAGGAAATGGGAAGGAAATTAAATTTCTGGCGAAGATAGGCTCATGCCCCTTAGGAAGAACAATGATGGCTGCCTGTGTGCTTTTTTGTGAGTGTGTGAGGACAACTAAGCTGGAAGAGAACTCCAGATTTTTCGAAATATTTCTGTTTTAATTAAAGTTGACTGCAGAGAAAACAAAACATGCGTGACTAATAACATATATGTATTCTTATATACTACAATCATGGGGATATGTACTGTCGTGTGTGTGTGTGTGTGTGTGTCTGTGACAGTGTAAGAAGCCCAAGGATGCTTTTTTGGGTTATTCACCAAGTGAGCACCTTTTAAAGGAACAATTTGGCCATCTTTGATTGCTGTATCCAGTTATACTAATACATGATTCTAAGAACACTCCATAAAGCTACTAACATGAATATAGAGACTCATAGTCATATTTTAAAGATAAATCTATAATTAACGCATCTATAATTAATGAAGTTGAAATGTAAAGTTGTCAGTTTCTAACAGCTATGCACATGCAGTACCTTACATTCTAACTCGATTGCAGATAGCCATCTTGTTAACTCTTAAAATATACTTCTAGGAAATGTTGTGAGTTTTAGAGACAAAACTGCTGCAGTAGGTCTGAAAAACAGGACATTTTGATTCCTGGAGGAGCAGGAGCTATAAAGTATTTATTGAAGCTGTCACTGGACAGCGTAGGAGGATCACTGTGGTTAGGTCATCCGCAGTAGCAGCGCACCACTGATGGCATATCTCCTATTGTAACTGAATGTGAGCAACTGAGGCAACTACTGCCAGTGTTCATAAAGAGTACAGTGAAGACAGACAAATAAGGATTCTTCAATTGTTTTAGGAAATATGTTACATATACAGGCAGCATAGTAGGGGGAGTTAATGTAATACAATCATCTTTGTAAAAATACTGCCAGGTTTTATGTTGAGATCATGTTGTCATTGTACCTTTTGATCTAAGGATCTGTCTGTCCTCACATCAAAAGGTTAATTAAATTGACTCTGAATAATTAATTAAATTAATTAAACATTAGTTTCTTAATTTATTCTTATTTTTGTGAAATAAGAATCACAGGGCAGATGTCTCCTTTTCATAATTTCTGTTCATTAATTAAAGAAAAAAGTCAGCTATGTATTTGTTTTACTGCAGCCCCGGGTGTTCGCTTTTTATTATTGTGTGAGCAGTAAGTTAAGGGTGTTTTAGTGTGGTTGTTCATATAACGCACCTACCTGGAGGTTGTAGTTGAAATGGCAGGTCTTCCAGCGGCTTCATAGCAGAAAAATAACAGAATATTAAAAGAATAAAAAATATTGTTAAAAATGAATTGGAGGATTCATTCATTTGCTTCATTGCTCTGTGGATGCACAGACTTTTAAAACACCGGCTTTAAATAATTCGAACAATAAATTCTTCATTAAGAATTAGAAAGATTAGGTGATTGCTATGTCTCATTCCATTTGGGTTCAACTGTGGTTCATCTGCTCTAACCTAGATAGATCACTGACTGAAACAGACAACCACTGGGCTGTGTTTGTGTCTTTCCCTCCTCCTTCCCCCTTTCTCTCTCTTCTCCCCTGCATTTTCTCTGCCAGGAGCTCCTCACAAACACAGACACACGGAAAGCGTGAGCAGATAGGCCACTGTGGTGAAGCGAACCATGCAGGTGAAGTGAAGGATACTCAAGTTGACTGCAACTACGCCTGTTACGGTACATGCAATATAATATTTGCGAGTAAAAAGCCAATACTTAACTCAATACATCTGCAAACGGCAAAAACGTGAATGTTCTCCCTAGAGGCAGTGTTTGTATTTTTTATTTTTTGGACTCTGTGAAGAGGACCCACTCCCTATGTAGTTATGTAGAGCTCATTCTAAGGTAACGAAAACATAATTCTTTGTTTCAGGTGATTAATGAAATCCTAATTATATTCCATTTCTGCTACTAGATTATCCTAAATCCTACTCACGGTTCCTTTAAGAGATTAGAGTAATTTGATATTGAGAATACAACAATCTAATGATGTATAGAAACTGAAAGTCCTAAAATATTTGAACTAATCTCACTAGAGTAAAGGATGAAATCCAACAAAAAAGATATCTTAATGATGTTATTTGAGCATGAGAAAATGTTTTCATGCACAACATGCATGGCGTTTCCCCAATATTTCTTGAACACATTGATGAGGGAGGTGTAGGTGGAACAGAAAAACATAACGGATGACGACCAACAAATTTCAGTAAAGTTGCAGCTTGGTTTTAGAGCATCGTTGGTAGCTGTCAACCAAAATCTTTCTCAGGCATGGAATCAGCCTGTAATTATTCAGAGCCTCAAACCAAATACGGCTCTCAATTTAAATCAAAATGTTTTACTGTTAGGCATCACAAATACCTGAACTACACACCATACTTCACTGATTCCAGTTTCCTGCTTCTGGGTTTATTTGATTATTTTTCAGACGTCCAAACAAGCAAAAACATCTTACAGTGAAAACTGGTAAGAGTGAGTCCTGCATTGCTGGAAGGTAACAAGAGAGAGGTGGTTTGAGACATACTCATTTTGTACACCAGTTTACTCACTTCTGAATTCTGCCCCTACAGCTATTTATCATGGTTTTAGTCTTCCGCCTGCCAACCAAGCTCTGCTTGCTTGGTTAACCTTCAGTCCAATGTGTAGCTTTTTGTGGAATCAGCAGATACTCAGTGCTTTCCCCGTACTCACCGACTTTAACTCTTTCCTTTATCCTGCCTCACCATCCTGTCAAGATCCAAGCCTCAGTCCGGGTTGTAGGTTGCACAACAGGCATGAAGGTCGCTGGTAAACTTACAGTAATGATGACCTTGCAGTATACTTTACATCACACCTTCATGCACCCTGGGATATTAATTTAGTTAACTTGATTGATTACTTCAGTTTATGTTGTGAGGGTGATTTTATTTATCCTTCAGTAAGTCTCATTCATTGTCTAATTGGAGTAAAATTTTTCACCGTTTCTGGATGAAAAATTATCCTTTTTTTGTCTTGCAGTAGTACTGCTGTTGTATAATTAATTCCATTCTGATTTCAATGGAGGCAGCATGTTATTCATTTCATTGCCACTTTGATGATATTTGCTTTGTGCCTTAACAGTACGTATGTCATGAAATATAAAATATTCATGTGGCCTCTTAAATCATTTATATCCTATGTTTGTGATCATGTATGTTGAGTTAGCAAAGGTGTTTTGATGAGTGTGTGTGTGGCATATGTAGAGGACACTGAATAGTGATGCATTTTAGATGCATGGACAGAGTGCAGTCTAAGTGACTGCGTGTAAGTGGATAGAAGCTTGTCAGATTGCATATGTGCTTGTTATTTAAAATGTGAACCCATCGTGGACAGCACTCCATTTCAGTTTGAGAACGATTGCATAATTTATATACTGTGTCCTCTCTTTCTAGCTCTTTTTCTGAGACAACCTAAGAAAGGAACGTTTGACAGTGTGTGTCTCACAGGACGTTGATATTTGAGCTTTTGATAGTCAGGTTAACGACAACTTAACCTTTGAAAAAATGATATATAAGATCCATACTTTTTGTTAGTTCTCGATTGCCTCAACTTGATTTTTTTTAAAATGTGTTATTAATATGCATATATAACACCATTTTGACATTCCGCTACATTGGTGATCAATATTTCTTCAACTAAACTACATAGATGAATGAGGTGTGACTGAGGTGCAACAATCATTCATTAGTATCAGCACAGAAAGAAACCCCATGGGAATTAGTTTTATTTAAAAGCAGTTGATATTGAGTTGAAATATCTGTTGGGCTTGATCATTTAACCTGGTAATGTGATGTAAATGTTAAAGTGGCACCTTATTTTCATTTGGCCTGACTTGGTTACCAGTGCCTGTTAGGCTACTTTGGTTTAATGGAGAATGGATTGAGAAGTGACAGCCAATCTCATGAGGTTAAGTGCATCATGACCTTTTGGTTTCAATGTTCAACACAGCTTAACTTTATCTGAAGCCATCTTCTATCCACGCTGATCCGGAGTAACATAACTACTTTTGGCTTCTTCTTGTACATTATTTGGGGGGCATTTTAGCCTTTTTTTTTGAGAATACACTTGGGAGGGAGACACGTGATGCCTGATTTGAAGCTAGAGATGCAAGATGCAGCAATTGCTTGGCTTAAACCAACTCAGCTGTCAGGACGCTTCTTTTGTGTCTTACCTCGGGACTTTTGCAGATATTCCTTTAGTCTTTTCAGTTTCTTCACTGCATGCTAATGAGTTCAGACACATTTGTTCACCTCAGTGATTCCCAAAGGCATAAATCAATAGCTGATGGGCTAATTGTGGTATCTTTAACACTGTATCCTGAATAATTAGGTTTTATTTGTCTAACACTGTTAAATGTGACCCACCTTTAAATTCGGAGAGAACATTTATTTTATCACACTGCGAGGGTACTGTGGCCTCTCTTCACAGAGCTTCGCATTTTCACGTTGTAATTAATTTTGTCACATTAGCTCCCATGACAATTACTTATTTATTCAAAGCTGTAGCTATATGCTCAAAGAAAAGTAAGAATGCATCTTGTCCCCCTTTTTACTTCTGTACTACTTAGCAGCTGTCTGAAACTGAGTGATTCGACCAAAAGCTAATTTAATTTATAATACATTAAATTACAATTGATCCTAAAAATTACATTACGGACACATTACACGTTAACATCCAATGCGGAGATGACCTTTTAGAACTCAACTGATAAAAGAGTAAAGTTAGTCCCAAATTTATCCCAAAAAAGTATCATCTACATAACTGATGAAACGTTCAGTCAGAAAGACTACCCGTTTGCATGCTTAGGGCTATCTCTCGTACATCTGCTATTCACTCCTCTCAGGCATGCTCACTTATAGTTTCCTTGCTGTAATTGTTTGGGGCTTTCAATATCAGCTGTTCTGCTGGTATCTTCTATCCAATAGCACAGCGACACAATTACATCGTTAGCCTATGATCTTGCTGCCATCTCTTTTTAAATATGGTTGTCTCTCTACCTTTAGTACATTCATGTTGCTGTTACTTGCCCTTCCACCGCCCCATCTCTGCCCGGTTTTGTCACATTCATCAGCTTCATCAGCGGTGGCTGAAGGTGATAAATTGATGGTATTTGAAGAACTGAGAAATCCCCATATTGAGTCCAGACACTGGTGGTGATGCTCAGGGCAGACGCCCCTCGATTATAAATCTCCCTAAAGAGTCCAAGCTCCAAAGATTCTGTCAAGACTTAATCATCACATGTCATCTGTTAATATTAAAAAAAGGACCTTTTCTTTATCTTCATCTGCCAAGCGGCTTGTAGCTCCGTCACTGCGAGCTAACCGCTCAACAAAATCGCGATTGTTCGCTGTCTTGGCTCCCAATTGGTGGAATGAGCTCCCCAATGACATCAGGACGGCAGAAAGTCTCTACATCTTCCGCCGCAAACTAAAAACACATCTCTTCCGACTATACCTGGAATAAAATAAAATAAAAATGAAAGTATGTGTATATATATATTGTAAATATATTGTAAAAAGTGTGAAAAAGTAATTGTCTTCTGTTTTAGCAGTATACAGAAATATCAACATTAGACTACCATTTAGTTTTAAGGATGACACATTATGTTATGTTGTGTCACTGCCAATTAAACTTCACAAGTATACAATGTCATTAGTTTAGCAGGTATTTGGTCACAAAGGTTTTAGAGAATTTAGAAGAAATGTACATGATAATGGTAATAGATGAAAAGGTATGTGATCACCAACGTTATAATGGTTCATCCTGAGGGGGACAAGAACGTTCATAGCAGATTTCATGACAATACAGCCAATAGATGTTAAGACCACAGTTCTCTTTGGATATGGAAACAAACAAATTGCACAATAATAATACATTTATTGTGAGTGTCTGAGGTGGTCTTCAGTTCTATTTCATGTGGACTGAATTTAATCTCATCCAGCACTGACTGTCTCAAAGACTGTCCACTCCACTGGTTCATCCATCTGTTCAGACCAGTGGAAAGAGTTATGGTATCACAGCTGTATCTATGTATTTATATATAAATATATACAGACATTAAGAATTGATGGCAGGAACAAGTGGAGGTCCATTGGGTCGCTAATGTTCTTGCTCCAGAGTTGGTGATGGTTGACTCCGGTCTGATGGGCATCTGTGGACTGAGTCACTTGCAAAGACACATCTCTTACCCAAACTAAATTAATTGTATGTCTTTTCAGTGTCTTCCTCATTTCTGTATCTTACTGGACTGAGTAAAGATTCATCAAATTAATTTGGACTCATATGCCGGATATCTAATGCAGCTGGCACACACTGAACTGACCACTCCAGTGGACAAACATGAAGATTATCCAACTTCAAGTGTTTTGTCTTCTCTTTTTACATTTTGAAGTTTCGACTTTAAGATTTAGTGTGTACATTATTTGAGAAACATATTTTTCAAGTACTCCACCGATGAATTGCTTAATTGCCTGCAGTAAATATATAGCAAGTCAGGTTACATATTTCACACTCATCACAAATTAGATCTTTTGTTTCTAAGCTAAGCTCATGTATGGCATGATGTGCTGTCTTTCATGTGTTTGCCTTAAACTTATTCATTTCTTAAAGTCACTCAGCACTTCTTTATTGTTTCAAAGTATTGTTCATGTTACTTAATTTGATGGAATTTCTTGTTGCTTGTCAAACATAAAAACTTAACCACAGCTTTAATGTTACCATAATATCTTCAAGGAAACATGCAGCCAAATAACCCACCATTTGGTTTCTCATCTTGTCTGAATATGCAAATGATTTTTAAGTCATTAAACATGTGCCCTAAGCAGTGTGTCAATCGTGAGCCAATGAGGTACGGATCAGTTTTCTCGGGTTGTTGTTCACCGTCAAGACACACATAAGCTTCAAACATTTTATAAGGTCATGGCTAACACATTATTATTATTATTATTATTATTATTATTATTATTATTATTATTAATTTTTTTATTATTATTATTATTATTAATTTTATTATTATTATTATTATGGCTAAGAGTTGCTAAGTTAATTCAAATTGTGACAGTGGAAATTGAGTTGTTCATCAGTTGTTCATGAAATCTTATACGTTTCTTTATCAAGAAGCAAGTCTGTCCTTCCTGCTGCTGTCAGAGTGCACAACCAGCTGAACTCCCAGTAGACCACAAAAAACACTTAACAAACACTTAAGTTACTCAATGTTTCTTATGGACCTGTGCAATACAAATACACCAGCAATAAGCTATTATGTTCTGCTTGTACAGATCACATTTCAGCTGCTGTATATCCTTTTATTTTACAATGTCTGCACTTTACCCTCTGCTGCTGTAATCCTGTAAATGTCCCCACTGTGGGACTAATAAAGGATTATCTTATTTTATTTAATCTTATCAAATTATTATTATTATCTTTGAGTTCCATCTCTCATAGACATTGTTTTGCATCCCGTAATCCCCCAAAAACAGCAGCTTTATGAAGACACTATTAAAAACAATGACATTAGCCAGGTCCTTCTTTGTTATGGTCATTATTAACACCAGTGAATCAGCTTTCCTTCCAGTGACCTTCTTTCACATGACTGAAAAAACAGGCATTTACATTAACAAAACAAACACATTAAATCACTCAAAATGTGTCTCAGTAGCCAGGACTTTGATCATTTGCTCCTACTTTGTCCCTTTTGCTCGAGCACATCATATCATAATATTTTTGAAAGGGTTTATTTGTTGCTATGGTATTGGCTGATACTTAAAATTCAGAAGCAGAGTGAAAATGCTGTTTCCATTTCTGTCCCTGTAACGACGAGACGAGCCTCGCTGGAGAATAGCATGTATAAATGTCAAACACTTGACAATCCTCCCTTCCTCAAACACGCATATATTACAGTAAAGTAACTGTACTTTACACACACACACTCACACACATACACACACAGACACACACACACACACACACAGGCACACCACTTTCAAATATAATTGCATATATTGCGACATATACTGAATCTCAATAGTTTTGCAGTCTTTTTAAGGACTTTACTGTACCACAGAAACATTATATGGAAGCAGCATCATATAGAATGACACAAAGATTAAGACAACATATAATTCATGGCTTTTCATTTGCGCTGGATTAAATCCAGTCTCTCTTAGTTTGCTCTTTCCATACTGTTACATCTGCTTTTGTGTCCCTGTGACATTAAATATACTTCAAATATTCTTTCTTTATCTTTTTAAGATGAGTTCCAAAATTCTTTGGGCTCAAAATATTCTCTTTTTTAGCATGCATGCATAAGTCTATATGAAGGATATGCTATATAAAGAGCTATGGCACTGAGCTGTTTGATATAAAAACAAAAATATATCACAATTAGCATGTGTTCACAAGATGGGACATTTAAGTGTCAGTATTTATATTATAATTATTATCTAGTCTGCATCTAGTTTGCTCTTTTTCCACTTCCTGTTTTCCAAGAGAGTTTTAATCAGTTTTAGTTTTTTCAGGAGAACCGTCTGAATTTCATGAGTTTTTGGAAAGCCTGTTTGAACTCATCGTTGAATACGGTGTAGATGACAGGATTGATGAGAGAGTTCAGGTATCCTAGCCAGGTAAATATATCAAAAAGCACTGGATCAAACCAGCACTCTTTGCATATGGCCATGACGAGCGTGCCCACAAAGAACGGGAGCCAACAGACGATGAAAGCGCCCAGGATGATGCCCAGTGTCTTGGTCGCTTTCCTCTCCCGAGCCGCACACAGACGTTTCCTCTCCAACACGCTGTCTGCCAGCTTTACTTTCACACTATTCATGAACAGAGGCGATCCCCCTCCTCCTCCTCCCCCACCTCCCGCATTGAAGGAGTGTAGGTGTGCTTCCTGGTTGGAGGCAGAATTAAGAGAACAGAGAGAGGAGGCTGCAGAGGTCTGAATGAGCTGCGCCGTGGTGAAACGTTTTCCCGAGGACGATGGCGTCTTAAAGATGCGGGAGCGGGCGGCAACATAGATCCGTCCGTAGAGGATGATGAGAAGCACTGTGGGAACGTAGAAGGCGCCGAAGGTGGAGTACAGGGTGTAAGAAATCTGATCTGTATTCACCATGCACTCTTTCAGCTCCTCGTGGGCTTTGGCCTGACGCCAGAAAAGTGGAGGCATGGAAATCGATATGGAGATCACCCACACCACCCCAACCATGATTGCCGCCCGGCGCATGGTGCGGCGTTTTGAGTACTCCAGCGCATCTGTGATGGCCCAGTAGCGGTCCAATGCGATCACACACAGGTGCAAGATGGAGGCCGTGCAGAAAGTGATATCAGAAGACAGCCAGATGTCACAAACAATCTGCCCCAGTGACCAGGTCTTGCTGACGGTGTAGACGATGCTGATCGGCATGACTAAAATAGACACCAGCAGGTCGGTGACGGCGAGGGAGCCGATCAGGAAGTTGGCCGGTGTGTGGAGCTTCCTGGTTAGAAAGATGGTTGCGATGACAAAGGCGTTGGACAGCACGGTAGCCAGGGTGAGGACAGCTAATAGTGCAGACAAGGAGATCTGGAGGCCGAGTAGCGTGGCCTCGCTCCAGGGTGGAGGTGTAATGGCGCCAGGAATCTCTGTGTAGTTGCTGGTAAAGTTTTCCAGAGAGCTATTATCTAGCTCCATGTCGCCTCGGCTCCTTTTAAACCTTTCTCCCAGGTTTAAACCAGACTTACCACATCAGTTCAGGCATGGCACTGAGCAGCCTGTACAGTACAGTGGCGTTGCACTGTTGGTTTTGGCTGTAGAAAATGCAAAAGCCTGTTTCATATTCATATCTTAAATTCATATCAACCTTCAGCAAACATCTAATTCCATCCACAGCTATTGCTCGTGTAATTGAAGACAGCTAATTTGTCCATTTCGCCTCTGATATTGATTTGCCTCACTGGTGTAGCTGCAAGAGAGACTATCCTAATTGGTATTCAGACAGGCACTCCTTTCCTCTCTCTTCCCAACGCTCTTATCTCATCTCCAACCAGCAGTCAGCTGGCAACAGCACCTTCTGACCAAACCTTCTATCAAATGCTTTAATGGGCTCCTCCTCTTCAGTGAAGCTAAGCAAGGAGCAGCGTGTAGGAAGATGTGACGACAGATACACAAGGTTTGCTCCTGTTGTTTTCATGTCCATGGGAAGTCTTCTAAATTGAGGTTTGTACTGATGTTCGGCTGCTTTTCGTGCCTTAGATGGTATTTGAAAGCCGGAATATTACAGTTACATGACGCAGACGAGGAAAAAATCTAGTCATCCTGTGGATAATTGTTTCATATCCATAGAGCGTTTTTTGGGGGGGTTTGCTGAAATGCAGCGTTCACAAAGCTTTTTCAGGTTCCCAGTGTAAAAACCTTCAGTTGTAGCGTCCATACTATAGAGCTAAGGTCTTTTCATGAAGCATCCTCTGCAGCATGTTCAACCTAGGGGAGACAAATGAGAGTGAGAAATATGAAAGAAGATTAGTTATATTCAACGTTACCATCATCCCCTCCCCCATACTTAACACATGCATACACAAACAAACGTCCTACATGACAAAGCCCACACACAAGGGGCAATAAATACAGATGAAAAATATGAAAACTCAACCTCAACCTGTAAATGGAGCATTATGACTTGATACACGGACTTAACACCCACATCTCCAGACGCTCTGTTGATTTATAAAACATTTTGTAAGACTGACATCTCCAGGTTAGGTAAATTCAAAACATTTAACTAAAAGTTAACCAGTTAAGTCATAACCAGTTTGCTTTGCTATTAACACTAGACTAATCACAGCAGCGGTGCTTTACGAAGGTATCCAACATTCTAAACATAAAAGCAACTAATAATATTATTTCAAATTCTGGTGGTATAAATTTGTATTTTCTACCATAGCAACTGCTTTTCCTAATGCAATAGTTTACAGTACAATTATGGAGCGTTCTGGTTGACTAGTGGTTTTGGATGCTGACCATGTAATTGTAACAACCCTGGCTCATCATTTCCTGTCTCTTTTGTCACTATTCACATTCCATTCTATTATCCAAACTGCTTATCCTATTAACGGTGGCGGGGGCGCTGGAGCCGAACCCATCTGACATTGGCCTGGACAGGTCACCAGTTTATCGCAGGGCACACATACAGAGACAGACAACCATTCACACTCACACAATTTAGAGTCTCCAATTAACCTCTTTGGACTGTGGGAGGAACCTGGAGAACCCAGAGGAGAGAATGTACGAACTTCACATAGAAGGACCACCTGGGATCGGGGACCCAGCCCCCTCTTGCTGTGAGGTGACAGTGCTAGCCACTACACCACCGTGCAGCCCACTCTCTTCTGTCACTAAAATAAAAAATAAAATAAAAAACTTTAATAAAAATGCACAATTGGTTCTCATCTTTCCATCTCTGTCTGATTCCCTCTGGATTTCATTTGGATTGACTGCAAATATATAACATATTATGCATATTATATACATATTTTAAATAGAGCCAACAGACAAAATCATTTCCTTTTATTTTAATCAGAACATTTTATTATAAACATCTTTTTTCACACAAAGCTCATTAAACGTTTTTCTGTCATGTAGATGAACACAGATAGACTTTTGGTCTCCTGACATATAAACTCAATTTGCTTCATATTTGCTGTTATTGGTGCTCAGAAACACAAAGAGACACTGGCTATGTTGCCTCGCGGAAACAGAACGTGATCACAGGATGGGGAGCGGACTCACTTTGAAGTACAGTGAAAGAGATACAGTAAAAACTGAGATGTGGTTTTGTGTCCCAATGGGGATGAGGACTGTTAACCACCACAGAAGGCATTTCCTCCCTCCAGCTTCTGTCATCTATTCTTCAATCTAGCTTCTATACAATTTATTATTTAAGAGTGACAGCATGAATACGGACCACTTAAATTTCAGAAGAAATAGTAAAAAATAAATATATATATATGTGTGACACATTTACTGAACTTATAAGTTATGTCTGAATCCACTTGTTACAGTATATCACACCACTGAGCAAATACTGCTGAGATTTGATCGAAATATATTCCTGTGTTTAAAGACAAATGGTGAATGCTTTACTAAATTATTGTCTATATGTTACACTCATGTGACCTGCAAAATCTTCTACGCCTTACAAAAGCCGAAGTGACGGAGGTGGATTTTGTACAATTAAAACAGGAATGGGTCAGGGAGAAAACCATACACAATTTGATTATTGGAGTAACATTTGTATGGATTTTAATTATTTTCTCAAGACTATTTTGTATTTCACACATCAATAAGCTATGAAGTGATGTTATATTAAGGAACGAAGCTGCCAAAAACAAGCAATGGTATTTGCCACAGTAATTACAAATGTTTACTCTTTCGCGGTCCACACAACCTTCTGCCGGCACATTAAGAGTGTCAAGACTGATTTCTGAGTGCATGTTTGTTCCTGGTACAACTCTGCAAATCACCTCCATTAACTAAGTGTTGATTGGCAGCTGGGCTCGAGAGGGGGATTATTGTGCCTCGGCTGTGACAATAAATATGCTTATTAAATAGTAGATGAGAACAGCCTCCGTTTAGCACATTCATTTCCAGACTCTCGGGTGGGCATGGAAATGTTTATAAAACAAACTCAGTTAGGAGCCTTTTGTTCTTTATCTACAATGTTTGCTCTTGAGGTTCATTAAAAGAAAAAAAAATTGCTCCCTTTATAAGTCACACATAAAAAATAACTTCCATTCACTGATTTAAATGGCTTGAAATAAATACTTTGAGTGCAGAAATGAATGAGTGTCCACAGTAGATATAGATGTCTATGGCTTGTTTTTAAGACAAAGAGTTTGCCGCAATTCTAGCAGCTCTTTAAGGCTCTTCTTTGACACAGTGGTGATTTCAGCCGGTATAAAACAAACATAAGTATATATATATATATAACAGTATACACAATATATACGGTATAAGCATATGTTTTGCCTCTGTTTCATCCAGCACCATGACATTCAAATGGCCGCTAGGTAGGTCAACTAGCTGCCATCCATCAAAGACACGAACATACTGTTAAACAGCAAAGAAAAGGGCACAGGGTGCTGATGGTTCCCACCCAGATAAACACATGCTCAACATCGACAATGAGTGATGGTCTAACTGCTGATCTTTAGTTTAGCTTTTGGATCCACTGCTGTATTCTAAACCATGTACATCACTCCTGCACTCCTAAACGTGTCCAATCACCAGGTCAAATGCCTTGTTCTCCTCACGAACTACAATTTAAATGCAGAGAAGGTTGTTATCGAGGATCAAGTCCCTTCAAGCTCTGTACGTTGAAAGTAACTTGTGTTTACAGTTAGTTATTTGCATTGTATATGGTTATTATTGGTAACCATTGATGATTAGGTTGAGGTTCCCAAGTAGAAATAAGTACCTGAACAATACCACTCATTTACCACTCCGTTTTTATCCCCGAGCCATTTCCTTTGTAGCCCGTTGTGATTTGTTTTTAAGAGCCAAAACCCAAATTACGTCAACATATCTCCATCCACCATCAAAATAAAACTATATGTAACCCAATCCATAGTGAGAGTGGGATGGCTACACACAAGACAAGACTAATGGCACAAAGGCAATAAGTTATGCTAAATTGAGAGCATATATTTGTTCCATGGCTCAGTATTTGATTTTTTTTATACAAAGCTTTCAAGGGCTGTAAACTAATCACATGAATCCATAATAAATAACATAGCAAAGGTGTCTGTTTGATTTTGGACTTAAAGACATGAATCTTTTGTGCTGTTCTTTCCTGAATACCAGATAGAAGTTAAAGTATAGCACCCCTGCTCCAATTTAGTGTTGCACTTAAATAAAGACGGGGGAGCTTTTAAACACATTTAAAAAGGAATAGTCAACAGCAAAACAGTACAGGCCACAATGTCCTGACCTTAAGCTCCTAGTATTTATAAATTTGAAGCCATAAGGGAGATGACCGTGGTGACATCACAATGGCAGCATCTAAGTTATTTCCTCAGACATTAGAAAGCTCTCTCCAGAACCAGAAAGACACTATACAACTGTTTTCACAGGCTGTATTGTACACCCATAGCCGGTTTATAATAACTGGACGTAGTAGCCGTGACAACACCAATTTGTTTGTGGACTGCGGTTTTGAAGCCTCTGAAAACACACCGTGAAAGGTTTAAAGTTGCAAAACGCAAACACGTACTCGTCGTGATAAGTAAACGGAACTTCACGTGTAAAATCCGGGGAGTGTCCCTTTAAAACATTGCTCTAGTTATATTGTGTTTTGCGTGTGTTGTAGATTCCAAGAAAAAAACATCATGTGCAGATATGTTAGAGATGGGTGTAACTGCTGATGGGTGGAGCATCACACAGCATGACAACCTTCCAGTCTCACTTCATTGCATCAGTGGAGAAGAGATTGGTATGTGCACAGTGTTTGGCAACGATGTTCAGCCATAGTGTTGTCAAACCACAAAGTGAGCTAAGTAAGAAGATTGTCTCGGGACAGCATCGACTTATTTATTAAGTTGTCTCTACAGTAGCATGTTTGATAGATGGCTGAATAGCTTATCTGTTTACATATCAAACAAGTCAAGGATAAGGCTTATCTCCTAAGGGTCTGGTTTACAACACAATGAGGTAATGAGGTTCATAATGAATGGATGGGAGGAAAAAGATTTTCAATCAAGAACAGGCCTCGCCTAAATTGGGCCGACTGTTTGTGTGAAATATATTAGCTTCTACATCTGGCTTTAAAATTGAAGCTCTAATACAAGGAGACATCTCTCCGCCCAATTGGGTGAGACTTAACATAATTCAAGAACATTTTTAAATAGTTATAATTAAGTAAAAGCACAATAATAACAAGCACAAAAATGAAAAACGTGTTGATGTAGGTCTGACGAAGTGCAGAAGTGGAGTCGTGTACAATAACACAGCCTTGCCCAGTTGGCTTCATTGCATCACACGTCAATTCACTACAAAACCAATTCATTCCTTTAAGGCTTGGGGCCAAATCCAAGCTTCAGCGTGTGCGGTAGCCTGTTTGTTGGTCTGGGAGAAACAGTGGTACCCACTGAACCCAGCAGGCCTGCAAACACCGCATGGCCCCACTGGAGATAGGCTAATTGATTTAGCTCACAGGAGGTAGAGCCATCGCTACCTCCTGTGAGGGGGTGGGGGAGGAGGAAGTTTACATAGATAGGGAGGTTGGAGATTGATGATGGAGTTAATGGAAGAATGCTTAGATGGAAGGAGTCATGGGAGCAGACTGTTGGAGCTCTCAATGAATGAATGCTGTGAACCATTTTCTTTTCAGATCAGCTCTTAACCGAAAAATTATGTCTGTCATCCCTTTTACCTGCACCGTTTTTGGAGAAAACATTTTTTTAAGGTTTTGGACTGGCGTCTTGAGCTACAGAGACATTTTAAACTAGTTTATTTAATACACATGCAAGATTTTAAAGATAGGATTAAGGATAATTTGCTGTGTGAATGTACTTGCCCTTACATGGGATAATAATTATTTGAGTGATTTGCTGGTTTGTTTTTATGTGGTTGCCATATTGACCAGGATCCCTTGCAAAAGAGATTTAAAAGCTCAATGGGATTATCCTGGATAAATAAAGGTTAAATAAAAAATAAATAATAATAATTTCTGTCATTGGTGCAAATGCTTTACAAAATGTAATATGCCCTGGGTTTCGCCTCTTAGGCTACTTACAGGCAGCCTATCGTTTTTGAGCTGCAGTTGAATAGTGCAGGAAGGTTCCTCACAAAGTGGCAGGAATGATAAGAGCTGGTTGAATTATCTAAATGTTAAGGAAAGGTGCTTCAATGCTTTCTTGCTTATCTCCTTCAGCATAGGGAACACGGCATCCTTTATGAAAGGAAAAGAGATAATTCTGTTTCATAATTCCTTATGGCAACAACATTTATAGCGACACACCATCTGCAGTCACTGTCTAATTCTACACTGTGGGCAGATTGAAAACATCCTTCTTAGGATGCTGTTGTTTAAATTAGCAAAATAAATACTTTTCTACAATGCAGTTTGCTCAGAACATTGCAGATACTGAATTACATAGCTGAGCTGCATCATCTGTGAGAAAATGAAACGATAAAATATAGATTAGGATGAATATTTCAACAGTCAACATGACTTCAGAAGTGATATCTATCAAAGTGCAGCCTAAGGGTTAAAGTGCATACAATCAAAACATAATAAAATCAAATAAAAAAACAACAGCAATTCCAGTATGCCATGCAGAATAACAGAAACATATTTCTCAAATGGCTAGCATGCATGAATTGCAACATGCTGGCATGTCGCGCTACAATTCAGGAAGCAGCAAATGTAATCACATTATTTATCGAGGGGCTCAAGGGTTTATCTTATCACCGTTGTTTGCAGCTGCCTGGGAGCGTGGAGATTAGGTGTTTTATTAAAGATGCGGGGGCTGCACATGTGCACATGCTTTCACATGCACATATACACATGCATGCACCATCGGCACCACCCACCAGCAATCCCCCTTCACACACACGTAAATGTAAGCATAGACAAACGTAAAGAATACCACACAATTAATCCTCACAGGAAACTGGCAATAAAGAAGCTTCAGAGGTTCATGTTGATTTATGGTGACTAATTCCTGTGCTGGCAAATTCATTTGCAGGGAGGGTGTGAAGTATCTTAAGTTCAGCCCAGTGCGACAGCTGTCCGCTCAAACCTCTGGGTACAAACCTCAGGACTCATTATAGCAGCTGGGCAGGATAATCTCAGATCTTCTGTAAGCCGATAGAATGAGAACAGATTGTTGAAAACGGGACAATTTAGCCTCTTAGTTTAGAAATTATATATTTTTTTTCTGTTAATGAAAGCCCCCCATTTAGTAACAGGTTTCACAGCAGCTTGTTAAAACTGTTTCAAAAGCAACTTTCACATCTTTTCTGCCTAAGGTTTAGAATAAACTTTATCGACACATCAAGGCCTCCTACTGCACAGGCAACCATCCCACCAGTATTTTTTTTTTTATTTACACCACTCCAGAGTAATACAGTGTTCATGACACTTAGAAAGTGGAACAGTCCAGTGCAAATCTAGAACACCTGAGAGGCCCTTCTCTGAGAGTGGGCCTGGGATGAGCTGATGCTGAGCTTATCTGTCACAGCTGGCTGTGTGTGTGTGTGTGTGTGTGTGTGTGTGTGTGTGTGTGTGTGTATGTGTGTGTGTGTTAGGACAAATGAGGATCTGCTTTAAATCTGGGGAGATGATGAAAGAGCTTGTGATGAGAACATTGTTAGTGCTACATATACAGATACATTTTAGGTAGTCCATCCTGAAACGCGCGATCTTGTGCAGGATCAGAGGAGTTGACACAGAATCAAAAATCATTTGTGAGAGCTTGCAATTGTTTAAATCTCTGCACTATTCTTTTGCAAAATAAAGAAAATGACTCCAGTACAATAACATTTTTGTCATTTAACCCCATAAAGTAATTTAATTTCCACCCACTGTTGTCAGCAAAAATAAAATCAAACTTCACCCTGAACAAACCAAATTCCTTGCAATAACATTAAGGCCTGGAAACTTTCTTTCCCCAGATGATTTACAGGCGCTGAATCGCGTCCAACAAGTCTTGTCTCAGCAAACCATTTAAATTATTATACCTATATTTAACAATCTAACCTTAAACCCAAACTTATATATATATATATATATATATATGTGTATATATAGCCTATTACTATAAATGTAACCTTTTAATTAGGATCGAACACAGGCTGTAAGCAATACTGCTGGGGTATTGTACAATCCTCACACTTACAAAGTAAAAATATGCACAAAAACTTTTTAAGTTTATTTGTAATCTCCCAGGATTTCATTACTACATAAGTGTTAATATTTCCAACTTTAGTGTTAGTTTGTGACACAATGACACAAAATGGATGTGAAGTGCATTGTAAATTGTCATTAAAGTTGTTGCAGACTGTTTCATGCTTTCTAGTGCCAGAGCTCCCCATATTAATCCTGTTTACATGAGGTAATTAAGTGGAAATCAGGGGCATTTGACCCAAAATACATCACTTCAAAGGAATCACTTCAAATAGTTAGTCACAACCATATACATGTTGGTCATAGCTAAAATCATAATGATTTAGCCACCACTTTTGGGGAAATCTATTGATAATATAGTTGCTGCTCTTTTAAGACACATACTTTTCTTTTAATACCATCAACCTGCCAGGTTCCTCAGATGAAAAGTAGCCTGCATGGCTAAATCTGGCACATTTACATGATCATGATTATTCATGTGCATTGTCCTTTCTTAAATAAAATAAACATAAACAGAGCAAGGACTGGTGAAAACAGCTTTCAGAGAAGCTGAGCAAATGGGTGTGAAATGAAATGAAATGAACACTAGCTATCAATTAATGTATGTAGTGATTGTGAATTCCTTAAATGAGTATCTATTAAGTGTGAGCTAATCACATTAAGTCATAACATCCTGCATTAAATCAGCACAAGTCATGCATTAGTTGGGTATTTTATTTAGCCCCTTATTATAAAGTGTTACCTACTCAAGTGTAAAAATGTAGTTTTGTTAATATCACTGCTGAGCCAAAGAATTACACATATTTACAGAGAATTACATTAAACAAAATAAGCCCACTCATGCAGTCTCTGTCGGTTTCTTTCTTTGTCCTGCTGTTTGTTTTTTTCAAACGATTTAGGTCGCTTGTCCCAAAGCCTAAATATGGTTTAAATAACAAATAAATGGAGTCACGCAATATCTTTATGGCTCATGGGAATAATGAGGGGAACTTTGTTTGAACAACTATTTTAAAATAACCACATTTGACGAGTGTAAGTGAAGAAGCTCTGCAGTTGGAATTCATGTTTATGTTCATCTTCTATGTTTGAGTGTGTGTATGAGTTATGAAAGTGAAGTGGTTGCGGTACAACAGAGGTTGAGAAACAATGATCCATCCAGGAGGCAACAGCAGATGTTTGAGCGCTGAAGAGCACAAAATTAAAGCCTAATAGAGGTTGAGCTTTCCCAGAATGACAGAAAGTGATGATACAAAGATGAAGAATAAAAATAGCATGGTTACTACAAGCAACCAGGTAGAAACTGTTATACAAAAAGAGCAACACATGAAGGCGGGGAGTAAAGTTTAAGGACAAAATAATACTGAAGTGGGGAAATAAGCAACAACAACCAGTGTTAAATATAAAAGCCAACACAGGTATGTTGTAAACTAGTTTGACTAATGGCCGTGGGGTCATTTGCTAATGTACTGTTTCATTAGAAAGAAAATTATGTGGAGAGAGTTTTTTTTCTGGAATCACAGCCCAGTACAGATGGCAGCTTGATTCTATTGTGAGACCCAGAAACCAACCAATCCTGGAAAAAGCACCATGTGAGCACAATATGAAGTAAAGTAAAAAAAAAAAAAAAAAATCAGCACTTTAGTTTAACACAGCGCCTTTTTACAAGATAGGGAGACACGGTTTTGTAACAGGAGGAGTTGATATTGTACTTTAGTGGTGACAATTCCAGTCAAGTTGGCAGGTAATCACATTCCCAAAAACCAGCAGACGCATATGCAGAAGAATGTTTTCATTTTCTCTTTCTTACTCGACAGTATGTTTGTGCTATGAAACTTTTTTGACACTTAACTTATTCTGTAAATTTGTTTTACAAATGGTGGGTCAAAAGAGACCCTAAAGATAATCATATTCATGCATTCGTAAATAAATTGTCTGGATTATTTAAAACGGAAAGGAAACACATGTAAAGACACAACCATGTTTCTACAAAATCACGTTCCCATACAACTAAACTGCATTCTTATTTACGTTTTGAGGGACACTTATTTTTCATCCGGATTACAGTTGCAGTTTTAAACATGTTGTGAGGAAAATGAGCTGCAGCGGTGAGAGATTGTTCTATAGCAACAGAAGCAGATGATCCAGTTTAGAGTGATCTCAGCAGAGACGTTCACATGTGGGTTGATTTGATCTTGTGCGGCTTGTGCACGATCTTATCAACCCACTGTATGGTTTGTGCCAAGGACACACACTTCTGTTTTTTGTGCAACATATACATGATGGTTATAACTCCAGGCATTCCATTAAATTGGAGTATTGTTAAAGGATTAACATTTAACACTAAGTCAGCAATTACTGACTTCAGCAGGTAATTAAATATATATGCAAATCGCTCAAGCGAGAATTTAATTACTTTGAAATGTTGTTATAAAGCAACATCAGCTAGATAAGAAGTATTCTTGTTACAATTTTTCAGTGGCATGAATATTACAGACATTGTCATACATACAGAGATTAATTAATGTTTTGTAAAAGGTGCAGGTGGCTGTCACTGAAATGTTTGTATGTGCTGTAACCACACTGAAATTGCATCTATTGTTTTTTCTTCATTGTGATTTATCATGCAGGTCTATGCCTCATTCAAAGCTCTTTGAAATACTTTTGTGTTTGAATTGTGCAAAATAAATAAGCTTCTTTCTGATGTGAAAATAGGTTGAGATCAATTAAAAACTACAGTCCTTTTCTGGGAAAGGACTTAATGGTTTAGTTGGTTTTATTAAAAAAGAGAAACATATTGCTGTTCTAATAATGGATTAATGAGAGTTTAACCAGTTTTGAATATTTCCACAAATGGGCAGTAAGGGTTAAGGGCTACTTGGGGAGTTTTGCACCGACAGCTGTAACTTTCTCTGAGACGGTGTATTGATTTGATTGTCAATTAAGCAGGATGGATCCATATTGAATTGCAGATCCCCAGAGAAATTGTGTGGAAGCCAATTTGTAAGTAAAAAGAACAGAAACTGACATCTTGACTCTGACTTTGGTCAAGTTTCTGACAGAAAGAAGGGGCATGTCAATTAACACAATGAACTACTTTAAAAAAGGAAAGAGGGGCACTTTCAACTTTATTTTCAAAGGATTGAGTTAAATATATCTCTAGACTTTGAAGCCTCGGTCTGCTAATAATTTGTGTTATAAACTCCAGGCATATTTGCTGAGCTCAATACTGCATATGAAATGCAAAATTTCAACCTCACCTCAAGTGCACACATTCAAACAACAAAATGTATTGCATCCTAATTACAGCTTAATTTTACACGCTGCACTTGTTCAAACATTGTTTTTTTTAGTGCACTAACTGGTTTACACAGGCCCGTAATTTGTGTGCTAATCACTTCATCATTGGCACCCGTAAAATTGCGATATACGGTCCTGTTCCGCTTTGCGTGTGGGCAAGTTTCTTTCATAAAAATGTCACCAAAGATTTAAAAGAACAATTTCATTTCACAGACCTCCAAGTCCTGATTTGTAAATCAGCAAACTAAAACGGAACAAATTTAGCTGTCAGTCGCATTAAACAACACTACAGCTGTCATTGACGCGTCGTCAGAGCAGAGCTGTGTACTGTGACACAAATAAGAAGGCAATGATTTAACATGATTAGTCCATGACTAATAAGAGAGGCGGACACAGTCACAGAGATATTAGACCGATGATGTTACAGCCTTCAGGAGGTGAACGATGCACTGAGTGTGTGTCAGAGGATGATACTGGATACTTCTACGAGAAAATTGGTGAATGCCACAAATTCTCTTAAATCGGCGCTTAATGAATTTGTTTGTGTGAGCGGTTCACGCAAGAGGCCCTTCGTCTTAGGTCTTGATGCATCATTGTTAAATCTAATTCTGCTTTTATGAAACTGTTATTATATTTTATAGCAAAATATGAATAGGCATTCTCCCACACAAAATCAATGATTTCCATGCAGCATCCAAAAAATAATTAGTACTGGAATATTTTTTATATTATTAATGCTTTTTAGGAAATACTCTCCGAACTTGAATACAATTTAAAAGTTGCTGTAATTACAAAATGAGATTCTGCAAACTGTACAGTTGATTGTTTTGTGGCTCAAATAGAAAATGTGCAAATCCTACATACATGCAAATCCTATGTACATGCTACAATACAGATAATGTATCTTTTTGTATTTTACTGCCTTGTGGTATTTCCCACTTCTCCCTCTTTCCATTCAACAGGATTCAGTCAACAAATTACAGGTCGTTGGATAAGGCGACACAGCCATACCTTCCATAACTGGCTTTAAGCACTGTCATGGAAACAGGCGTCTTTCAACAAGTAGTCAATCTTGAAACGTTCACCACTAATGGCCTGTGAGAGTGAGGAGTACAGGCTGTCATTTTCATGATCATTTCCAAATTGTTATGCTCTATAATTACGACTTTCATCTAGAGGGCCCAATCTTAGGATTCAGCGCTAATCATATGACTAGCCTGACTGTAAATTAGTGAGCGATGAAGGAATAGGGTAATGAAACAAACACAAAACTGGGAGATTATGTGAGAAAAGGAAATAAAAAGAGTAAGGGAAGGACATGAATTGAGGAACGCTACAACAAGTTCGATCAAATAAGACAAAATGACAAAGGTCCCTCACAGAGATTAAAATCATCCAGAGGAGAAACAAAACATGATTGACATTTCCCTGAGACAATGCAACGTGGATTGTCTTCTCAGTGCTGAGACAATGGTGTAGAAAATGGTGATGAAGAGAGAGAGGGACATTTTATTTTGTGAGTGAAAGACTGCTTTCTCAGACTGAGTCCAATCCCATGTGAATAATCCTGCCTGTAAATCCGATGGGATTACCACTGATAGTCTCAATTCTAATGGTTTGCTTTAGTGTAAAGAGAAAACACAGCGGCATAAAGTGTGACAAAAGAAGTGAAGAGAAGTGAAGCATACACGATGTAGACTGGGTTTACAAATGCCTGTATTCTTCAGGTATTAGATCCAGCTGAGCGATCGTCACTTTAAAACACTGTAACTTCCATTTTGAGTATTTTCATATTGTGAAACTCAAACAAATAACTTTAACAGTGCATGTGAAAGTCAACATTAAACAAGGTTAACACTGGATTTTTGGAGACAATAAATATAAATAAAAAAGTCATTTTTGAGACAGGAGAGTTCAATTATTCTTCTTAACAACTGCACTGCTCTGCAGATCTCAGATTTTATGGTTTCCAAAAGCAAATTCTAATCTGATCACTGCCATTGATCTAAACTTCACCTCACTGCATTGTACACTGTGTGATTATCAAGCTAACTCCAGACTGGTGTTTAGCACAGTGGCAACTTTTTGACTGTTGGTCGGGAAAAACAAGCATTTTAAAGAAGTCAGTTTAAGCTTTGAGAAATTCTTCTCAGTTGGTCCTTCCAGTGAGGCCATTAGAAACCCCTGTCCAGATGATATCCATTTAGCTCTTTAGCTGCCCTTCCCTCCTTCACCATCGCCTCCAGCGTTAGGGGCTTCTTCCTTTATTGCTCGTGGCATGACTTCCACCGAAAAATGGTGAGATTACGATGGATTCTAATTACCAAAGAACACATACAGTATCTCTGTATCACATTAATTCATATCTTTAAGCAAGACTTTCAATTAGTCTATATTGATTAAAAAGCCAGCAAGAGTTTGTCAAGCAGAAGCAGGTTATTGGCCAGACGTTTAATGAGGATTCCCATGACTGTCCTTCCTCATGTTATCCAATATTAAGAAACCTTTTCATTCTGCTTTGTGTTTGTTTCTTTGAGGATCACGTTAGGCCTTGGTGTTGCTGTATTTATGACGCATAGTTGGATATCTAATGATGGCGACTGGTTCCTGCTCTGGATGCCACTGATGATTGGTGTTGTGTGATGATAATTTCCTCCACTTGTTCTTCCCGTACTGTTCAGTTTCAGCTTTTGTTGCTGCTGCTTCCCAACCTCTTACTTTTTTTTACTTTCATCGGAGGGCACCGTCTACAGCTGGCCAAGTGCATCCATTTGCCTTGTGTGTTATTGCTGCTGTGGCATAATAACACATTGGTTTCAGTTATAATAGTTGTGGGAATTGTAAGTAATGCTGCACTGAGACCTGCTGTCACAGTTTCTTATAGCTTCTCACTGAGTTTAGGGAATCTAGTTTGTCTGATGGTAGTTAACTCTCTCATGTCAGCAGTTGGGCCAATTAACGAGTACGGTGTCAGTGTTCAGCTCATCTTCCTCATTGCACTCCCAGTATCTCCTGGTCCTTGATGTAACATTGTCGTTTCCTTGGCACATGATTACAAAGATATGTAGTCAAGCAGAGTGTTTTACAGCTGAATGGTAAAGTCTTCTTCACAGTCGCTGCCCCACCATCTGCTCAGCTGCTACTCACGTGCTGCACAGTCCTGCAAGTAGTCTGCAGAACAAACAATGCAGTGATGACACTGTTAAATTAACTCAAGTGTTTTACTGTGTTTGCTATGTTATGTGTCCTGAAAAAAAGTGACATCTCTGGCCAAGTAAGAAATGTTAAGATTGTGGAATGAAGCTGTAACTCAACTGCATACATCTGCTTCTGGTTCTAGTTTCAACACAGTCCTGCAAGTGAAATACTCCAGTCACGTTAAACTCCTGGACATACAATACTTAAATTGAATTATGACATCACATCTCAATTTAAATCTCCAATGAATAAGTAATTATATTCCATACATATAGGCAACGTGTATAGCAACATTTTAGAAAAACATGTTCCTCCGATAATCAGAACATTGCTATCATAGGTGAAAGCACTACACAAGAAGGCTACTATCTTTATGAAAACGTACACATCTGAGTTGAAAACATTAACCAGCCTTTTACCAATATTGTGCATCAGCAAGGGTGGGGGAAAAATGTATCACTCAAACTACAGTAAATAATAGGCCACACATCTGCCAATGGCTTTGAAAGAGGTAATTTGGCATGCAGATGAGAGGCATTTCAACATTTTGAAAAAGCTCTCTTGCTCACTATTGCTGTAGTGTGCCAGTGGATAAGCTACCACATGCCAATGGTTGCCTACCTTTGATGTAAACCCGTCAAATAATGGACTTAGGTGTCAGTATGTGTTTGTAGGTTTCTGTTCATGTCAGTTTTAAAGTGAGGTTGTAAGATTTTTATTTTCCTTCATCTTATACATCGCTGACTCTCAGCGTCCCTTTGCTTGTTTCTGGCTTTTCACAGTGATTTGCGCCCCAGAGGTGTGAATGCCCAATAGTGGGAGTTTTCCTATCGGAGTAAAAACAATATATATATACCAAGTGCGGCAAGTGAACGTGAGAGAGCAAATCAGTGGGGATTTGATTTTTACCCCTATATCCTCTTCTTAGAGAGAACTGTTGTATTATCATATGCTGCACTCTTGAAACCATCAGGCATAAATTGCTTCTTCCTACATTAATTATTAAACCTGAACTTTATACTTTGCCAAATGAACTCCAAACCAGTCCTCTTTGTGATATGCCCTCTCATGCACCAGATGAGGGAAAGAAAACTCCTCCCTCATTGTATAACAAAATTACATATTTAACAGTATCGTAATCTTTCAGTATCATACACGTTTCCAATTTTCAATACAGTGTTGTTATTATTAAGTAGGGAGAGGGTATGGCATGATATGAATAGGAGTTGATTTTCCATTTTCTGTCTTCAGTCACACCCTGATTGTTAAGGTGCATGTGCAGAGGCGCACGTGTGTGTGTGTGTGTGTGTGTGTGTGTGTGTGTGAGAGAGAGAGGGGAGAGAGAGGGAGAGGGAGAGGGTGGGAGAGAAAACGGTGTCAGTGTGAGAGAGGAAACCTGTGTGAGTCTCCCAACGGAGTGGAGGTACATTGTGTGCTCAAAGATACTTTTCATCAGTGCATCGTGATGGTGATTCCCTTTCATTTTGCAGAGTATCTCTCACATCAGTCAAAGCAAAAAGTGCAACACACTCTCTCTCTCTCTCTCTCTCTCTCTCTCTCTCTCTCTCTCTCTCTCTCTCTCTCTCTCTCTCTCTCTCTCTCTCTCTCTCTCTCTCTCTCTCTCTCTCTGCGAACTGAACCTGAGGTGGGTTCCTGAAAAGCTTGAGAGCACAGAGGACAGGTCTATTTTTTCCAACTTGAAATGGACTTAATGCCTGGACTGCTCCTCCTCACCAGCAGCCAATAATGGCAAAAGCAGCATCTTCTCATGGTATTCAAATAATTAAATTCCTTCTTTCTAGTGAGGATGGTCAGACAGAGGGGTGCAAAAAAATGATGAAGATTCTTGTCCACAAATTGCTAATTAGAACATGAATATTGTCATACTCATTTGCATGTCCTTAATCATACCAAATTACTACAACATACTTGTTTGTTTAATGCCTCGCACAAAATACCCATAGAGCTTATTAACAATAACCAATATCACCATGTAACTCCACGCTCCTGCTCTACATTTGCTTAATGGATTCAGCTGCATGTGCCACAACTGTGCTGGTTTGGAGGAAAACAACTGTAATGTAATGGCAGCACCATGGCCAGTCAACCAGTGACTTCTCTCCTACACCAGCATATTATAGAATCATACAGCAAGCCATATGATTAAATTAAATATGCTTTATCACAATATAAGCTCCTCACCTGCCAAACCCTTAAACGGTTAACTCAGCTATGACAAAACATTAAGTCAGAAAAAATAACCTGTAACCTTCATATTATCATTATTTTAATAGAAATCAGGAATAGCTAAAGAACCAATTTCTAAAGTTATATTAGGCTGCAATCACTGACCGGGAAGAACTGAAATGAGATAATATAGTTACAGTTTTTAAAAAAAAAAAACATAATGTGCTTCCTGCATCCTCCAGCTGTTAACTCACTTTGTAAATCAGTTTTGTCACACTGGGGCTTCATGCAGGTTTTATCCTTGACTTATTTTTTTCTCACGTCTTGCACTTCATAACACATTTAAATCCACGAGGCTTGTGTTACTTCCCCTTAGGGGCTCGTATAGAGTCTGACCTTCTCGTAGCCTATTTTGTGACATCTTCATCTTGTGTGTGGGATTTTTTTTTTTCTAGATTCTCAGCAGAGTTGTTTTATCTTTCTATAAGAGCCTATTTGAACCTGTAATGTTTGCGTTAGTTCAGCTCTGTAAAACATTATATTCCACTCCCATGCGCTCTCCGATCCGTGCGTAATGGTAGCGAACACGGACAAATGATGTTTATTTATTTATTTATTTATAAAAAATTAAAAAAAGATCGTAAAAACTTACCATGCTTTTTCTTCATTTGACGAATTTCTACCCACTCCTCTTTTCGAAAAGCGGAGTTCAAAAGCGATCAGGGAATCCCAGCAGCGATGTCCCTCATTTACACACGTCCAGTACAAACAAGCGAAATACAGACTGGTTACATTCAGAGGGAAGCAGCTTCAGCTTCAGCTTCTCGAGATGTTGCTGCTGTAAGTGCTGAGATTGATTCACATCTCATCTAAAAAAGGTAGAGCGTGTCTGTATATGTATATATATATATATATATATATATATATATATATATATATATATATATATATATATATATATATTTAAACACAGTAAAACAAGTTATTTCAGTTGTCCCGAAAAACTTGAAGCGACTCGAAATGATGACTTTCAGTTTCAAAAATGCCTTTTTCCAGAGTTCAAGTGCCAGAATGTGTGAAAGGTGTGTAAAAAGTGCGTTGCCGGCGAAGCTCCATCTGATGCATCAAAGCGCGGCACATTGTGAGTTTTCTCCAGCAACAACTAAGCCCCCAGGAAGACGCGGGGGGCTTCCGGCTCAAAGATCCGCGCTGCTCCACAGGAGATCACGCAGTCGACAACAAGTTGCATTAAAATCCGCGTTTTTGGGAGGTTTTGATGGGACTGGTTGCACAACAGAGGATGTTCTGTGCGCCCAACGCACACCGACAGGGGATTTAATCGACAGCGACCACAGGCGTGTGTTTGCAAGTAATACAGTGGCTACCTCTGACAGTCCATTTCTTGTTACTGTATACAGGGAAGAGGTTCTCAATAGGGTGCAGGGACCTCACAGAGTCCCTTGGCAGTTTAAGGTGGTCCCACAGCAAAATGATCAACTCATTTTCTGTTCTGTTTAAGTTACTCAAAAAATATGAATGATCATTTCTTAAAGAATATTTGGGGAAAATAACTTTGACTAAATCCGTCTGAGGTTGAATGAGTTCTGAGATAATCCCAGAGTTTAATTTTAGTCCTGTATTTAAAGGAATGCTGCACCCAAAATCAGTCTTTAGTGACTCAAATCTGACCCCATGGAGACATAAAGCGTGGTTGTCATCTTGGATTCAAAGCAGGATTTCAAGTTTACAGAGGGAAAAAGCATAACAAAATCCAGAGAGATTTATTAAACCAATCCTACAGGATAATGCCAATACTCCATATGATTAGCCTACTGCTTCAGTTCTGTCTGAATCTGCACTAACAGACCTCTGTTGAGTTTGCTGCATGCATTGGTTTCATTAAAATTTCATGATTTCTGAACACTCGTCCACATACATTATACTTTTATGGCGATACAGTCTTGATGTGATTTCTGCTGAAGCTGCATACGTTGGGTTTAGTTTTAGAGTGAAAGTGAATGCGTCACTAACACACATACGCACTGTTGCAATGCAGCATGATAACAAATTAGTAGCAGTTTCTCTCTATTGCACTGTAAACAAACTACCATATCATTTTGATATAAAAATAAAGATTCAAAATAGTATCTTCAGAGGAAGACCAAATTACAAACTGAGGTAGATTAAGATAAATAGTTCCCATCACAATAGTCTTGGTGGTAAATCAGAAATATTAACTCTGCTCAGGCTGTTGTAGCAGTCTTAGTTTTATGCCAAAATTATGCCACAGATTCAAGCAGAGTAATGCGGAAAACTGCAACATTCAGCTGATATGCCTTCCTCTTCTTCTTGAGGTGGGGGCTGTTTATAAGACTGCAGAAACCTGGTTGTTGACGGCTATTTGCCAGTTTGCCACTTATTTCCAAAAATTGACGGAAGCTCCTGCAGCGAGAAACCTTGAAGATGTCAGCCATTCTTATATTAACTACACCACACAGCAGGGATTTTACTGAGATTCCAGCAATGGTGGTAATAATGAGCAACATTAGCAGTTGCCATAAGAAAACTATTTTGACCCATAGGGATGACTTTGACAGCTTTTTCTTGAAAACATGCCTGAAATTGTGGATTAGAGATCATCCATTGAACATCTGAGTTAAGCACTTATAGTACAGCAGGCAAGAGAGAGACACCATTTGAAGCTGAAGGAAAATTACAAAAAAAAGTCCCCTAAATAATGCATTGCCTTGATTCAGCATTATGTCACTGTTTCTTCTGTTTTCCATCAATCATTTTTCAAACAAATGCACAGTTCAGTCTGTCATTGACAACACTGTTCAACATGTATTTCAGTCAGCAATCAACTTCATTCAAACGGATATCTTCCATTTACCATAGCATCACACTGCTCTGTTACTTGTCAGAATTGAACTGATTGAATATCAGTGAATTTATCTTAAAAGAGTTAGTTCTCTGAAAAGCTCCACTTTTAAGTAAGAACAAAGTGCCTTAAAAATGTTTTACATGCTCCACACTAATTCTCAGAAAGAGCGGTCTCGTTAGTTCATTAAATGCTTTTGCTCTCTACCATCTTCTGCATATTTTTATCATTAATTGAATCAATAGCAACTCCTTGAAAGCTAATTAACAGGCTCTTCAAGTATAGAAAACGTTAATCAAGAAATGGAGCACATCACTTTCACACATGTAGGCACACATAAACATACACACACACACACACACACACACACACACACACACACACACACACACACACACACACTTTAAGGGCTTTTTAAGTGGAAATAAAAACTGCTGGACTTAGAATTGACAGATTTGTCTGTGATCCCATCGTCTCCGTCCTCGGGAAATAGAGCGCCCACGTGGGAATGAAATACAGTGCAGATTTTTGTTGGCAGTTTAGCTCTTTGAAATACTTCTCTCTGAATGGAAGGTCAAAAATGTGTTTGTGTTGAGTTCAATTTATAAATTCTTTAGTTTTTAGTTTTATTATTATTATTATTCTGCAACACTTTGAGGAACTACGATGCACGAAGAGGCCATTCGAAGTTTCGAAACGGTTTCTCTCCCCAGTAAACACTGGACAGGTCAACTTGTGAGTTTGATACAAAAAGACAAGAATAAATTACATGTGGTTTGATCCTTTTTTAGACCTGACAGCTACCTCTCCATACAAGTGTATGAGACAGAATCATACATTCATTACAAGACCCTTTCTTATTGACCGTCAGATTGTGTAGTACTTAATTTATGACCAGATAGACTAATAATAATAATAATAATAATACAAAATAATAATAATACAAAATAATAATAATAATAATAATAATAGCATTATGGACCTCAAGTTAATTCAACCTCAGTGTTACTGCGCAGTACAACATATGTATGTTTGTAAAAGGCGCTTACTGGTTAACATACTTCAGACAACAAAAAAGGATGTCATGTCATTCAATACCATTCTTTCCAGCCACAGGTCACAAACCAGCCTTTTAGAATAGTTACACATTAAATACATCATATTTACATCCATGTCATGCAACATATAGAGATACAATTGACGGTCAGCTGCTGAAGCCCATTGGTAACCAGGCGCCCAGCATTACATCTTTCAACAGGACTGAGTGGGTTGGTCGGTTCTTCTGCTTCATCTTTAGAAAAATGACTCTGTTTTTATCTTTTTAAATCCTGGACCGCCACTGATTCTTATCAGAGTGCTTGAACAGTTAAATTAAACTTAAACTGCATTAAACTGAATCATCTTTGGGAAAAATAAATGTATTAAACGCTTGAAGAATGCAAACAAAACATTCACACTCAAATACCAGTGAAAACACCTGATGACTACAAACACCTCACTATACTCTGCAGACAGAGTTTATTACTCTCTTTCAAATCATCCGGATCCCAATTTGCCTTTCAGGGAGCCGTTGCATTAATGGTTACAGCGAGACACTGTCACATCTTTATTTGACAGAGTTATATACGACTTAGTGGGAAGTGAAGCAGGATGAGGACCAAGAAAGAACCAGATCCGTACTGCCTCTCCAATTTAAACACTTAAAAGATCAAACTGAACTTGACTGTTTGTCAAGCACAGAACAAAAGCATTATTGTATTATCATCATATCCATAAGACAAAAACATATACCTCAAAGCTCAATAGTTTTTAATAACTCTGTACCTTAAAACGTAACACACATTACAACTTTTCTTAATTAAACTTTAAGCTGAAATTTCCAAATGTTGTCTACCTCTGAAACCTGCAGTTCATATGGATCATTGCAAAAGTATTTTCACCAGCACTGATAGATATTTGATATTGATTTTTGAAACAGGAATACCTGCTCTAAAGGGTAACTTCGGTATTTGTCAACCTATTCCTTATTTTCCCAAATTTTTGTGTCTAAGTGACTAATGGGGACAATTAAAAAAAGACCACAGTTTGTTCCCCGTGTGAAACAAAAAGTCAGCATTGATTTATTTGTCACATAACTTGCGTAATTCAGTAATGGTACTTATTGGTACTTGTATTTATTTTAACCCAAACAACAACCTTTTCCTGAACCTAACTATGTAGTTTTGTTGCATAAACCTAACTAAATTGTTTCCTGTAAAGACAGAAGTTTATTTTGAAAAGACTTTAAGTGTCATGATCTCTGCTGTGCCTCTCCTTCCTCCTAGTTGCCTGCCAGTTTTCCCTTCTATGGCCCAATCCCAGGGCCAATCCCAGGGCCAATCCCAGGGCCAATCCCAATCTCCACCCTTACGGACTCACAGACTTTGAGGCGCGCTCCCACTAAGTCCGTGAGGGTTTAGGGTCGTCCCATTGTCAAATGGTTGAGTGTTTGAGGGCTCTCTGGCAGACATTTTGAGCCCTTTATGAACCCTTTCCGTAAGTCAGCATTAGATGCAAACTTTACTCAAGGGAATTACACACAATTCATAGCAATGTGACGTTAAAGACGCCGTTACCAATGGAAGCATGGAGACATAAAAAAAAAGGTAAACAAAGAGGATGGTGCGTGGGTGTTCAGCCCGATAAATTACATTTACACAACAAAATTAAGGATTAAAGATGGGACATGAAAACACATGAAATCAGAGGAATGTAAGCAGAGATTATATATATTTAAAATATTTATTCATCAAACATTTTGTTTTGTTATTGAAGCTGTTTTGACAAAAACGAGTAAATATATTATTTTAATGACGTCTCATCTCAGAGAAAGAGCCTGGAAAACATTCAAATCAGGGAGTAAAAAGTATTAAAATAAATACCCACATGTACACAACATTTTTTGACGTTGTCATGGTAACGTGATATGTTGCAGCAAAGTGCTGTCCCATTCGTATTTACATAATTTCAAGCCCTCACAGTCTCTCACACTCAACCCTTTAACAAGTGACGTCAGCAAGTCCCTGAGGGTTCAGGGTTTGAGGCCTTAGGGGGGACATTGTGTCCTGTGTGTGTGCGTGTGTGTGTGTCTGCCTGGGCATGGTACCACAATAAATCATATTTTAACAGGTACATTACCATTTTCAGAATGTGACTTTACTGTATATTTGTTATGCTGCGTATATTGTTAACATTTCATGTTTTCAGTAGGAGTGAATGAGTTCAGGGCGGTGAGTTAAAAGTGTTATGGGAGGAAGATTGTTTTTCATTCATTCACAGGCTTCATCACTGATGAAGCCTTAATAATTGACAACCGTGAGTGCAATGGATGCTCGACCCTCTCACACTAATCCATCATCATTCATCATTACAGTTAATAGAGAGAGAATTATAGCTCACATGCTGCATGTAAAGTGTTTCGCTGGATACCAATTTATCCAATAGTTGGCATGATTGAAAATATAGAGAGAGCGTACAGATCAGGAGTTGCACTGCAAGGGCAAAATTGATTTTATAGACTGATCTGATATGAGAAGAATCTCCTCAACAACTTGAAATTGGCACGGTCATGGGATTTGCTGGTTTATCCTTTTTATACATAAAAGGCGATAATTGAAATAATACATGTCGGCTATCACAGTGGTGTTAGAAGGTGGAACAACTCATTTCATTCTCAAATACTCATTTCTCTCTGCATGTTTTAACTTGTGCTGCTGCTCCCTGTAATTTAAGCATTTAATTCAAATTAAGCAGTGTTGAAAGTGATACAGAAATGAGATTTGGCATCAGAAAGTATTTAGAGACACACATTGCTGTTGCCTTTTCTTTCTTGCCAGTAAGAAAAATTAAAATGTCTCTGTAGCTCACAGTTTATATGTTTCCTGCTCACTACATCCCAATACAACACAACAGAAATAAAAATAAAGTTGCTTTTGTTTGAAGATAACCCAAAGGCAATTTGGCTGCAGAGCTGTGTTTTATTTCTTTATTGCTCACCGTAAAAAAATCTTTGCAGCATTTTTTAAGGTACAAAGGTCAAAGTGGTGAGATACAAAGGAAAAAATCACAGTAAACAGAGTGAAGACTGCTCTAAAAACACAAGAGAAGATGAAGAAAGGCACACAATACTTTCAATACTATACTCACAGTCAGAGAAGAATAATGTGATTATAACAAACATGTTAATTTGTGCCAAAATGACCTAAAAAAGGTCAGTTAATACTAATTTCTTGTGAAATTCCAGTAATGCCCTGCAGGAAAAGAAAACATATTCCAGTTGCTTGCCCCTAATCATGATGCAAGAACTACATAATGATTTACTTTGACATCAGAGCCTTGACAATTTTGAATATTCAGAGTGAAAGTCAAGATTTCCAAAGCTGCAAAAACGTCTTCATAAATGCTGGACTTTCTCTTTTGCCGTTATTTAAGTCATAACCTCGGGGTTATTGTGATGTCCAGTCCTAACTATTTCATAGCTGGTTTAATATTGTTATAATCTTGTATAATGGTATATATCTGCAAACTAATTAACTGTCATTACATTGGTGTACTTAACTTAAGTATTTTGTCTTGTTTTGAGATACTGACACCAATTTAAATTCTTGAATAATAATTAACACTAATTCTTGAATAATTCTCTCTTTCTGCTGCCATAATTATTTTCTCAGTTAAATAAAAATATGCTTTGAAGGCTGAATTTGAATAATCTTTTAGGCTTCCGCTCGAAAAAAGCATGCCCATACTACAACCAGTACAACTCTGCAACCACAAGGTCTATTTGAATAATTTTGGTGTTATTATAAAAGGTAATAACTGTGAGATTTGAAAAGAATGTGTAAATATCAGTATATATGTTACTGGTTAAAACTAAATGAAGATGGAACACAGAAAAAAAATTAATATTTCAGGTTCTTCTAAAAAGAAAAAGAAGCACTTTCAGGATGATCATCCCTTTGAAATGATGTAGTTGCAGGTTTAAATACTAGCACAATATGTGAACACTCTCGCTGCAAAGTTTGAGTTTGATAAAGTGAAGCAGAAAAATAGTGGAGCGTTTTTAGTACAGACAGTTCAGGCGAGGGCAAATGGGCATCTGTTCCATTTGAATTTTCTCATGTACCACACTATATATTTCACTTGTATATTACTAATGATGTTCAATACATCCAAATACAGCATTTTTTTTTTTTCTTTTTGAAAAATTCAACCAGACCTCTATATATGTTCCCATTCAAAAAACAACCGTGATGAAAATTATTTTCAGGATGGCTCATAATGAATACGCAGGGCAGTTGCTCTGTTGGTCGATTTGAGTGATTGACACCTCTTTGGAAAGCTTAGAGCCTATGGAATTGAGAGGCGTTTTCCAAAATGTGATTGACAGCACTGTTAGCCTATGAAAATCAGAAAGGCACCGTCATGTGTGAAGCGTAGGATCCAATACGCTGAGATTATAATCATTTCCCCTGGTCAGAACGCCCCTTATAAACCTGGGGAATGATTTGAGTGAGACACAGGATGTCCGTTGAACATTTATCAGTGTGGATTTACTGGGAAAAATGCTTTTTCATCGTCTAATCAGCCAAGGTAAGAATAATTTGCTGACCATAAAGCGATTTCTGTTGCTGGTGTTCTTTTGGCTGATATCTCGGTGATTCTTTGGTGTAGAGCAATATGAAGTAAGTTGTATGTGTGGATTCTGTGTGGAATCGGCTTGCTTTTTGTCATCTCGTTTTGTCCACTAGCAACTAGCCACGACCGCTAGGTCCGGTAACGTGGCGAGTGTGCTCACTCTTGGCGAAATATGAATATGATATTTAGGAAATTAATTGACTTGGTGTTTTAGTTGTGTTTGGAGCATGTAAAACTGGTTTATATATTCTTGAATTTGCTGTTAATCTGGTAGGTAAAAAAAATTTTTTATTTTTATTAGTGCACTTTGAAAGACGAGACTCCCACTCCAACCCGAGAGCCCCCTGAGGAGGGGTCTCTCGGGTAGAACAGGTTTAATGTCCTAACAGTATTGCAATATAACCTGCATACTGAGCACAGATATACCTCTACTTTATTTGATAATTCTAGGTGTCAGTTTGATCACGATAAACTTTGGTTTCAAACGTTTGTATGATATCTTATGAAAAGGTATTCCTCCTTTTTTGTACGTGTTCTCCTTGTAGCAGTGTTTAAATTTTGTTCGTTACATGCATACAGCCTTTTAAAAAAATAAACATCCGTCTTCACAGGAAACAACTTGCTAAGGTTTAGGAAAAGATTGCAGTTTTGGTTAAAACAATTACAAGGGTGGCGTTAAGGTGCGTTCACACCAAACGCGGCGCGAATTTTTCGCGCGACCAGATTACATACAAAGTCAATGCACAGACGCGAAATGGTTGCGAAAAAGCAAATTTTCGCCGGGCAGCGAATCGCACGAACCGCGCGGCGCGAACTTGAGCGAATGACGCGACTCGAATAATTCGCTTATTCGCGAGAGTTGAAATTTTTCAACTCGGGACTTGAAAATTCACGTCGCGCACCTTTTAGTGAAGTACGGAAGTTACGCGACAAATAATACCACTTTGACTTCTGTTTTCACATGGGACACTAACAACTGTCTCCTGGGTTAAAGTCCGGTGATTTTGGATCCACCGATCCACCCCGACCTCCTCCCCCCATGGAATTTGTTGCTTTTTATACTACTTGGTTCGCAATTAAGTTGATTACATACAAAGTGATTTCATGGGATATATTTGAATTACCGTGCATTACTTCAGAGGTATAGCTATGAAAAGTGTAAACAGCCTGCAGGTAGATGTATGCTTACTGCACTTCTCTTTTTAAGTTCGTGCAAGCACACATTTTTAATGACAGTTGAGTAAAGAACAGACATTGCTATAGAGGCAGGTATAAACAAGACAAAGTGGTTGAAAAAAAACACCGATTCATCCATGCTTTGACATTGTTGGGTTTTAAAAAGTTAGACATCGAGCAAAAATCTGCAATATATGCAAAAAGCAGCTGCTGCCAAAGGTGCAATACCACCAAACTCAAATCTACCAGAAAGAAAAACAGGTCCACACCCTGAGAAATGTTTGAGCTCAGCTCTGACACAAGTGGCTTTCAGAGCTAAGTGCTTTCTCAGATGTAGCGCTACGGAAGCAGGAACAGATGACACTTCGCCAATATAATGATTGAGAATGCCAGCCGCAATGTAGACATTGTTGCCTGAGACACTTACAAGACAATGTTCACATCAGAAATGATGGAGGTGAAAGGAAATTACAGACACTGTAACTGTGCAACAATTCCAATCCAAACTGTTGTGGGAGTTGGTTTTATGGCCATTGTGAAAACACTGGATTTACAGTGTATATAATACTGACATTTCAACCAAAACTAAATCTTGAAGTCACATGGCGGTTGTCAAGAAAAAATGCAGCAAACACAGTCCAATCAGCCCAGTGTTTTTTTATGATAGTACAGTATACAAACACTGTATCAGCTTATGCAGGCCCTCTGTCACAGCAGCAGTTATTCAGCAGCTCAGTGGTAAATCAAGAAAAAATGCAGCAAACTGCAAACACAAGCATACACGCATTGGCAGCTGCATAGTGTGATAATCCGTCAACTGTCAACATGTATGGCTGATCTCCACACCCAGGTATATTGATATTTAATTGATCACACAGGTGTTTGTACTTTTTTTTGCCTCATTAGACCTCTTAATGTAACTTTATCATTTTTACTGGTCTGTTGAAGGGCTGTAGCAGAATGATAATTTTTTATATAAATAGGTGTTGGTGCCATGTCATGACCATTTATATCGATAGCTTACAACCACCTGTTGGAAACATTGTCCAGGTGATTTTTTTTTTTTTTTTAACAAGCACGTTTGCCCTGCTAGAATATACGAATATAAAGAAGGCTAATGCACAACAACTGACAAAAAAATAAATAAAATAACCACGGCTCAACTTTGAAGAGATACAGCTCTGTCCAACTTTAGCAAAGGTCAAACCAGCCAGGTTAACTGGAAACACCTTTGTCAGTGTGCAGGCAATGAATAATCATTGTATCCTCCTATAGTCTTAAATCACATTGAAATTCCCATTCCAATATCCAAACCACTTATCCTATTCAAGGTCGCGGGGACGCTGGAGCCAATCCCAGCTGACATTGGGTGAAGGCAGGGTTCACCCTGGACAAGTTGCCAGTTTATTGCAGGGCACATATAGAGACAGACAACCATTCACACTCACATTCACATTCCCACCTATGGGCAATTTTAGAGCTGCATGTCTTTGGACTGTGGGAGGAAGTCGGAGAACCCGGAGGGAACCCACGCTGCCACGGGGAGAACGTGCAAACTCCACACAAAAGGACCACCTGGGATCGGGGATTGAACCCCGGCCCCATCTTGCTGTGAGACTGTGCTAACCACTGCACCACCGTGCAGCCCCCACATAGAAATTATGAGGGTTAAAATTATACAATGTGATGGATATTGTGTATGTAACCAGGTGATACTGTGTTTATTATTATCACTGGGTCATCATTGTAGCATTTTAGTAGTGTGAAATAAGATTTTAAATGACCATATCTACAGTATGAATGAATGGTCCACCCTTCTAGAAATCACATTTATAAGCTGCTAATTTGCAACAGCAAATGTGTTTAGTCAGAAACATAATGCCACTTGAATTGCGGCAAAATAATGAGAACATTTTGTTAAAATCTGTATCAACAAAATGTTCACAGACAACACATTTGTTTTCCTACAACATCCACTTGTAGCCATTATGACCCACGCTGACCACCTTCCTACCTGTGTGCGTATTTAACAAAAGTAGCAGCTCCTTCAGAAAAGGAAATAAAGGGAACAAATTCCAGACAGTGATTCTTTTTTTTCTTTTTTTTCTATCAAGTAGCAGTTTATAAACATGATTTGTAGTAAACAGGGTTGGAATATTATGTTGAATTTGTGAACAGGCTGTACACAGAAGGTGGTGGACATTAATTAATTAACTAGATCATGTAATGATGCAATAAAGGTTGGGTTTGACCCAAAGACACGACTCAGAAACCAGGCAGATACGGAAGGGGAAAAAAAGAAGTTTGTCTTAACAAATTTCCAAAAAAGAGAAGTCGGGAAACCAGGTTCAGGCTTCAGAGAGTTATGCAGAAACACATAGCGAGGAACACAAAAGACAATCTGACAGGAAACAGATGGAAATGGGAACAGGTGATCAGGTGGGTGTAGCTGTCAAGCAATGAACAGCGTGAACAAGGTTTACTGCAGGTCAGTACGGAGTGGTAGGGTTTGAAATGACAGGAGAGTTAGTGTTGCAGGGAAACAAGCAGACTAGTGACATGAATTAAGCTGTTGTTGTGATTATCAGTTATATCTATTGTTGTAAACCATTAAGGGAAATCAGTCAGTCCAATCAGCCCAGTGTTTTGTTCTGATAGTACAGTATGCAAACACTGTATCAGCTTATGCAGACCCTCTGTCACAGCAGCAGCTGTTCAGCAGCTCAGTGGTAAACCACCAATCAATCAGTTTTTGAAATGATAAAAACTAGTGATCACAGATTCCCTTAAGAGTTGTGTGCTGATAAATGCAATCACAGCGGCAAACTGTGCAGTGCAATACATCCACAGTAAATGGAGTTGGGGTCCTTTGTGACTGCAGGCATAGTGGGATCTGTTTCCAATGGCAAGCCACTAATGAGTATTCTTTCGCCAAATGGATTATAAATAACTGTAGTGGTGTCCCACTAACTAAACCACTCTGAAGTAATGAATATGTTTTTTATAGACCTGGTTGAGAGCCAGAGCTGAAGTATTTGGTCTAAGTTGCTCTGATTTGAAACTCAGCTATAAGGCAAAAAAAAAAGGTCCCTCATGTCCCTTAAACTTGACAAGTCTTTAGTTTTTGTGAACTTTTGTGGAAATTAAAGCTACACAATACAATCTTCTAGTATCTTGGTGAGTCTCCAACACACAGATGTGTGTGTGCTAGAAACCTTCATCTCTAAGTTATGCATGAGTCTAAATCCCAGTGGTATTCTCTCTCCCCCGCCCCCCCGCCCCTCCTCCCAGGTTGCCCCAGGATAATGTTGTTTCCACATGACTCACCTGTCCAATGCAGTTAGCGCAGGTGAGTCCACTCGGTCACATATCCATACATATTCCTACCTGTGCTCACACACACCACACTTAAGCATTATTCAAGTCAAGCTCCTGCGCCTTACGGTTGTGTTGTTTAGTGGAAATGATGGAATCAGTATCAGCTCATTAATCCTTACACCGGATGCCACTGAAAGCTCCGGGAACTTGGCTCCTTAGCCAAGGTCTGTCAGTTCAAATCCCACCAAGCAGACCGACCTTTAAATGCTGACTAGACAAGGGATTGGAGGTTAACGTGGCCAAGAGTTCTTGTTAAGATTCATCCTAGGGGAATGTGTTGAAAAGAGCTGAAAACCGTGTGAGGGATTGTGAGCCAAAGATACAGGGATTGCCTTTTGAATCCGAGCTGCAGTTGGTAACACAGTTATCTCAAAGCAAGCTTGCTTCTTGGAACCCTTTTTAGTGATCTAAACATATCAGCTTCAACATCCTGTCAATGTTCTGTAGATACTTGGGAAGCCTGCGTCATATCTATCGTATTTACCCGCTATCACAGTTGAAAAATAAATAAACATTTAAATGATTATTTTTGGTATTTATAATTTTTACAAATTGAATACACAAGTCACACAAACACCAAGGATATTCCATTCCATTCTCCAAACCGCTTATCCTATTTAGGGTCACGGGGGGAGGGAGGGGACACACGCTGTAGCCAATCCCAGCTGACATTGGGCGAAGGCAGGGTTCACCCTGGACAGGTCGCCAGTTTATCACAGGGCACACATAGAGCCAGACAACCATTCACGCTCACATTCACACCTACGGGCAATTTAGAACCTCCAATTAACCTGAGCTGCATGTCTTTGGATTGTGGGAGGAAGCCGGGGAACCCGGAGGGAACCCACGCTGCCACGGGGAGAACATGCAAACTCCACACAGAAGGACCGCCCAGGATCGGGGATCAAACCCGGGCTCCTCTTGCTGTGAGGTGACAGTGCTAGCCACTACACACTGTGCAGCCCCACCAAAAATATATTTATTAATATCTTTAGAAAAAGTGAATATTAATTTCAGTTTCACTTGAATTTAAGGGTCTAATTTGAAAGATCTGCCTCCATGCTCCAAACAAATGAGGCAGATTTTCAGCTCTTGTACTGGTTCCATGAAAACTAAACATATAGTCATGTTATATAAAAAAGAACCCAACTACTAACTAACAGCAGCAAAAATCTGCTAATTATGAACAAACTGCTGAAACGCTGAGAGCGAATCCAAATAACATTGCTATCGTGCCACTAACTGGGGACAGTACGGTCTGTGTATGTTTTGAGAGTTTGTTTATTGGATTAAATCCAAAATGGCAGAAACTACAGTGACTCACTATGTACAAGAGGTATTGTGGCTACCCGGGGGGATGTGGAGGCAAGATTCAGAAATAAAACAGGAGACTCAGACAGTATCGACATAACAAAAAGTTTCTTTTAATAAATAAGTTAGGGTAAAGGGGAAGGGGGTCAAACTCAACAAAAGATTCCTCCCGGTCGGGGTCTTTGTCCTCCGGTGTATGCAGCTCCTCTCTCCGGAGGTCCTCATCGTCTCCTGCCCGGTCTGTTCCCTGCTGCTGCCCCGCTCTGTGAATATATCCTCCCTCTAATCAGCTGATGGGCTGCAGGTGTGACCCAGCCTCAGAGCTGCAGCACCTGGACTGGGTAATAGATTCTCTCTATCACCTCCCCCAACCTGAGCTTGGGGATCCGCCCCCTGGCCTGTCTCTGCCCAGCCTTGCCCCCTGGTTTGCCACAGTATGATAAGACAGGACTGCCGGGCTAGCTGGTTAGCATGCTTATTTCAGTAGATATTGCTGCAACACAATACATAGATGGGCCAAATCTTACACAATGCACCTTTAAATCAATGTCTTTGGATTGGTGAGGATTTTAATTCCAAAAGTTTGGAATGGTCTGCACTAACTAATTTGTAATAATGGTCTTAAATAAGAAAAAAACATTGGTATGATGTTGGTGTAAAAAAAATATTTCAATCCTAGGGAGCCAGAGAGCCAGAGAGTTCCTTCACATTTGGCATTTAGATTTTTGTAGATTGCACACACACACTGAAGATGCTTAACATAATGTCACTGTGGATATCAACAAACAGTAACACATCATTCTCAAAAATCCATCTTACCCAACTGACTGAATACACTGACTGGACAGATGAGAATACACAGTGCACATCTTCTAATTCAGGCTCTCCTGAATGTTTGGAGAGGCACAAAATACCGAAAGCAGAGTGTTTACCGAGAGCAGATTGTTTTTTGTAAATGTCCTGCACTCACAGCTCAGACCAATGATGTTCACTGATATAATGAACAGCTGTTGACAAAAGCCTCAACACACACACACACACACACACACACACACACACACACACACACACACCCCAGCAGCCAGCAAGAAAAACAGTCAAAATCACTATTACAGGATTTCAGCTGCGACTAGGTTTGCAAAATTCCAGAGTATTGGGAAGTAATATCATTTTAGGGAATAACCATAGTTTATAAGTGTATGTCGTCGTCGTGACGTCAGCTGATCTAGGGAGGAGTGACGTAGAGACGTTGTTTACGGTTCTGGTAGCGGTAGCGACCTGTCAAGCCGGAGACAGGTACTTTGGAAATGCGAGCCAACAAAATGGGCTGGGTAAAGACTTGGTTTCAAGTGAACAACTAATTCATTAAAGAAATGCTTTACAGTGAAGAATGAATATAAATAACACATTGTAACAACTAGCTAACAAAAACTAGCAGAAGGTGTGAATAAGTTACAAACAGTGTACTTTGCTTTAGCTACTGTCTGCTGGTTAACTGAACTATCATTAAAAAAATATTACATTTTAATTCCACTAGAGGTGCCTCCAAATAGTCAACTATTCGACACAGTCACAGAGGTGGTAAAATGTTATGAAACAGAGGATCATTCGGTTCGAGCTACATGGGACGCTGAATGTCTGAGTACATAGAATTGCTTAGTTTCTACCAATAAATCACTGTAAATGTGCGTACTTTTAACCAAAACATGCCATAAGACTTGGTTTTTAATGTGTACTCCCCCCCTAGAAGTTTACTTATTCAGTGTACATTAAAAAGTACACAAAATGTTTTAGTTAAAATTGAGCAAAATTCCAGTGCTTAATTTTCTCTAAATTTACCCTTTTGCAAGCCTAGTGTGTTTATATCTGTCATTAGGGAAACACATCTTAAGCAGTTACATATTAATCCAACTGTCTTTTCCCTCCCAAAATACAAAGTAACACCTCACAGTTTACTTCTACTTTGTTTATTGTTTCATTGTTTGTCGCTCAAGAAGGAAACCTCTAGCATGATTGCATATTTGTGAGAAGGTAGCACAAGTGAAACCTGTTCATTGAGCTGTGCTGTTTTTCCATTTGAGAGGTGTTCAGAGGTGACGTGTGTCACCTGAAACTGCCAACGCATTTACACATGGATGCAGAATGTCTCAGCCTTCAATCTTTTGGAGTGGGTTTAAGGTCCCCACTGTATTTTTTTCAGTGCATTTACACCTGCACTTAAAAGAGGTCTAATAGTATTGGATAGGCATTCCGCCTCCTATGATGCATAATAATGATAGTTGCAGACAGTGTGCAATTAAAGTTGTAACAATAATTGTTCTGCCTTCTTTAATAGCAATCTTTCCATTCTCGCACTTACACTAGTTTGTTATCACTTAATTTCCAACAACCAAACAGGCAGTTATGTTCATTTGGGATTTCAGCGCCGCCTCCTTTCCTCCATTAATGTACCGTATAGACTGATGAGGTCAACGGACTACCTGTTGCAGTGAATTTCAAGTGTCTCGTAACGTTATTTGCTGTAATCACAGTTACAGCACCTTTGTTGTTGTTGATTACATCTTGCTCTACTGTTTCGCACTACTGTTTCATTTTGTTAGTTAATTTAATATTATTATTATTATATTCTATTTGTTGTATATATTGTGTATTTTTCTTATTTTCTTCTTCTTATTATTATTATTTTATTCTATTTTTGTATGTATTGTTCTTATGTAAAAATTGTTCTTTTCTCATGTAAAAATGCTGCTGTACCAAAAAACATTTCCCTTGCGGGATTAATAAAGTATCTATCTATCTATCTCAATCAATGACAGAGAGATGGCTATTGGTGGAACGCACACAACCATGAGTTTGCAGGAGTTTATAATGCTCAGAATGTGTTAAACTAACTAGCTTCTATTGTGCATGGTAGCCTGGGACGTCAATTTCTTTCCATTTTTTGTTCTATGGCTTTTTATTAATATTTCACTTTTCCCCTTTAATTAACATAAAACAACAAGTTAACTTTTTAAAGGTAAAACTAAAGAAAATTAGGAGTAAACTTTTAAATAATTGAATTAAAACAGTTGTTGAATACGACATTATGTCACAGCTCAAACTGGTGAAGACAAGTCATGGTTGCAGGTCAACCAATGTAATGGGAGATGCCCAGAGAGGACTAATGCTTGTATTTCACCAATACGGCACATCCAAAAATGTTTTTGTCCTCTTGAATAGCTGTAGTATCACATAAAAGTTTAGATTTCCTTACAAATTTCAATTCAGATTTCAATTTGAAGCCTAATTTTTTTTCTCAATCACCCTCCTATTAGTCAGCAGCAATCATTGTGTGTCAAAGTAGTGTTCCATGCTTTATTTTATTATGTTTAAGAAAGATAACGATTAAGCACGGCACCTTTTGAAATGAAAAAGAATAGAATGTCCTCTCTGTGCTTTAGGAGGATACAGTATACTATCACTAAGCAGCTGATCAGAGCTGAATTTGTGTACATTTCAACAAATGGCATCTTTTTCTGCAGCTGTAAACATCATGATTGTATTATGCAGTACTGAGCATGGCTATGCTTATCCCTCCTAAAAATAGCAGAGATACATAGAACCTGATTGATGTACAGTATGTAGAAGTACAAAGGCATCTATTTTACTGGGTCAATACCATATTACACTCCCCAGACTGTATATTATTTTACTGTTTGTCGTTTCAGTATAAATGAACATGTATGATGAACTACAGGTATTATCCAGTTTGCTTTTGACCTTTTTAACTTCTAACTTCCTTTTAACACTTGATATTTAATCCCAGATTTTCTCTTTAACACTTTGATTGTTTTATTGACAAGAAGGCAGAAGTAAGACTGGCCTCATGGTGGGTAAGCTTGTATATGACAGCTCCTAATGGACAAGTTTCTCTTAATAAATCATTCCGTGTTCAGAGCACTTTGAGTTGGAAAAGCCGATAATCTCTCCTGTTCCTGCCACCAAAATGACTGATTAACTTGGGGGAAAAAGACGTTCTTCTCCTTTACAGTCAAGATGAGATGATATAACAAGGCTAAAATCCACACTGAGTGAAGAAAAGCTGTTAAAGACAGAATATATACTGTTGGTCAAAATATAGGCTTTTTTTATGTTTCATCCTTGTTTTTCACTGTAGCTTTAGTAAATGTTGTGTTAACAGTCTGTACACATATTCATGTCAGCAACATGATTGAAAAGGTTTCCCCTTCTGTTTTCATTAGTAGACCCAACTCGCATCCAATGACTCAGATTAATGAGATTAATAGCGTATCTTAATTTTCACTTCACCTCTTCCCTTTGAGACAGAAAAAAAGCTTTAATGAGTTTGAAGTATTTGTGGAATCTGTGAAAAACCACATCACACTTTCCTGCTGCGGTGTCTTAATTATTCAGCAGTTGCTATAATCACAAACCGCATCGGTAAATCAGCGGAAATGCTCCTGCATACTATTTCAAATACTTAAAGCAAACATGTAAAGACACACACACACACACACACACACACACACACACACACACACACACACACACACACACACACACACACACACACACACACACACTTGTACCCTCATTGACATAATGCATTCCCATAACCCTAAAATTGACTTCACTTAATTACACATGAATCTAATGACCACACAACCAGTCTGAGGATTTGTATGCCTCCACACCGGCTACAGCTACAGGAGGCATTACGTTTTGGGGTTATCGGTCCGTCCGCTCCATTCTCGTGAACGCAGCAACTCAGGAATGCCTGGAGGGAATTTCTTCAAATGCACTGAAGGATGAACTTAAAACATTTTAAAGGTCAAAGTCATTGCGACGTGATATCTGTCTCATTCTCATTCTATCCTCAAATTTGATCCATCAAATTCTCATGGACACGATATCGTGGGAATGCTTTCTTCAGTTTGGCAAAACCTCTACTTGCACTCAAAAAAGAGCTGGTTTAGAATTTGGTGGTCAAAGGTCATTGTGACCTAAAAAAAAAAACTTGTCTTTGGCCTTTACTCAGGAATGAATATGCTAATTATGACAATTTTCACACAAATGTCTAAGGGAGGATATTTTGGACAGACTTGGATGTAAACTTCAACTTGACTAGTTGGCGGAGGCATGCAGCCGTGAGGCGGTCATTCTGCTGTAGCTGTAACAACTAACGCTTTCTAACAGGAAAACACCACGACACAACAGTTTGTGACACATAAACAATTTGTAACACTAATAATTGTACATTTATAAAATTACACCGCCGAACTGCATGCTGGGTACAGCTCGCCCACTATCACAACAAGAAGAAACTCCGTCGCTACATTAAGAAACGGAACAGAGCGATGCAGGAGGAACAACGGGAGACCAGAGACGCACCAATACAGCAAGAGAGGAGCTGTGTCTGCTGGTTGGAGCTTTTTGGTTTTGACAAATCCGACGTAGATCAGAAAACGATTAATTGTAAAGTTTGTCGAGCCGCTGTTATTGCCTCTGGTGGCAACACTAGCAATTAACTCCATCACCTCAGCAGAAAGCATGTGTTGGAATACGAAGAGTGTATGCGATTACGGTCCTTAGGACCCAGGAGAATGTAGGTGACCAGCCCTAGAGTATACTCGAGTGCCAGGAGGTTCCAATATGCCACCAGCACTAATGACACATTTGTGAGTGCACTAGTGAGTGTTTGTTGATCAAATATACAACTTGCCTATGTTCATCATAGAGAAATAACAGGTTTACCCAGTGCAACTGAGATGTGTTTTAATTTGTTTTGGGGCAACAATGGAGCTCTATATGACACAGAGGAATAGCTTTGGCTACACATACAATAGTTCTTAGTCGAATCAATCAAGTGTTGGTTTTGTTTTTTCATAGGATTTATTGATTATAAGAAATATATTAATACTTTAATACTAAAAACCAAATATTAACCCTTAAATAGGCTTTGGAGAAAGTGAAGACAAAATAACCTCACTGCCGCTGTTTAAAACTCAAATTGGTTCTCAAAAAGATAGACGTATAAACACACACACACACACACACACACACACACACACACACACACACACTCGCATATACGCTTCACGCTTCACTACCTCGGCTTGTGGTGTGTTACCTCCTGTCATGGCCAGTTTGGCTCAGATCTGAGGATCCAAGTTGAGGTAAGTGTCACATGACTTTCACCGTTAAATGTGATACGCAAGCACTTTTGAGATGGTCGTTTTCAATTTTTTTCCCATTCAATCTCATCAAGGTGAAATCCCAGATCCGTCTTGACGTTAGTGGCCTGGAACACCTTTCCTTTTTTTCCACTCATCAGACTCGGTTTGGTTTGAGTGCTGTTACAATCTGAGTGTAAGAGTCATAAGAGCTAAACTCGACACAGAGGGCAAACAAATGTGTCACTAGTGTTATTAAATAATATGTGTGTGCGTGTCATGAGACGGCTGCTTGATCATAAGTAATATTTTCACAATAGGGCTGCCAATGATAGTGTTTTTTTTTTTTCTGTTTGTGTAAAATTATAAAGGTATGGATGCTGGAGCAATTTTTATTGATTCCTCCTTTAAGCTCATAATTGATTAATTTAAAAGGAAATTTCATAGACATACAGTAAATGCAACTGTTGAAAATTAATTTTGCAGCAAGCTCATAGCTATGTACGACTGTAATAAGTTGAGGTTCCAAACCTGAAACAAAAAAAGTTGGCTTGGCCATCTAACCATGTGTGTATAATACATCCATGAGTTTAACCCATCTACAAGAAAAAAAGGAGAGAGGTCTACAGGAATTTGTCTCAATTGGGCAAGTTTTTGTTCTTTCATGTCAGCTAGTATTGGCCATGGCTCATGTTGTCTGGGGTAATATCTAAGAAAACGCTGACAGTAGAAACAGCACATTCATGTGAGTAAAATGTTTACTATGTCAGAATTTTTTCGGCAAAAGCAAAAAACACCTCGAGGTGGCATGAAAACTTTTTTTCACAATTAATTTAATGGTATCTTGCCGTATACATACAGCTTTTCGAATGGAATACCTCAAAACACTACAAACACTTTCTGAAGACCTTTGCAGTATTAGATAATTGGGATGTTGTTCGTGTCAATAGCACCACCATGTTTTGATTTCCTTATGTTACATTTCTTTCAGCTTTTATGCCAATACAATTGCTGTTATGGGTTAAAAATCTTTAATCGCCCCAAAAAGTAATTTTTGCATCTTTAACAACTCATTAGTTTACATCCTGAAGAAATCACCCCATTTTTACCTCGCACTGTCAATCCTCCTCCACACTCACAGAGCCATAGACTCAAACACAGGGAGGGAGGGATTTTTAGATTTTATGAATGAGTAATTACCGCTTATTGTAATTCCCTGATAATGTGCGGTTGGCACAGCATGCAGCGAAGAGCAGGGGTGGGCGAATAAATCATCACATGCATCCCGAGATTATTCTGTCTCAACGAGGGGGAGGGAGAGAGGGCGAGAGAGATAATAAGAAAAATAAAACAGGAAGTGATAGATTGATGGATGGCATGAAGACATAGCAAATTGCATTTTCCATTAAGGAACCCTATACATTAGAGACTTAGCATAGAAGCAGTTAAAAACCAGAGATTGAAATATTAAATAAACAGAAAACGAATATTAAAATGAAAAGAAAACTGTTCCACAATTTATTTAATAAATATGACAATTATCTTTGCATACTAAAGTGAGGCATAAAACATACATACTTAACTTGTAATTTAACTCCAACCTGGCAGGCTGTTTAAATAAAAGATGCATTCTATATTTAAAGAAATAGATTAATATTTCGCTTGCTTGCTGATGAGAAAGTTGATACCACTCTCTCGTGGTAAATGTGAATCTAGACCACCAGCAACTGATTAGTTTAGCTCAGCAGAAAGACTGTAAACAAGGGGAAACGGCAAAGGTTTAAGAAACACACGTTATTATAAATGTTGGCTGCGCACAGATCGGTGAGAACCCGCCACATGAACCCGCCAAAGGGACGCGTCTGATGGTCAGGCTTTAACCTGTAACCTTGCCAACAGCATTACAAATCACTGTGTGATCTGAACGGCCTGTAGCTGCAAAGGAAGGAATGATTAAGTGATTAAGTGACAGTTTATAGTGCATGCATCTTAAATTATTGTTAGACTTGACGTATGAAGCCCCCGAAGCTGGTCTGGATGAATTTGCTGCCTTTCACAATATACAACATTTTTGTCATCTTTGTACAAAGGAAACAGTGGGGCTAAATTCAGGGCAGAGGCCTGATTATATGGAGCCGTGTAACTTCTGCAACAGTGATGATTATCAACAAGTTGTTTTAATGTATTCCAACACCTGCCACACGATTTCACTTATTGACATCACCAAATTATGAATCAGAAAAGGGTGTGGGTGTTTAGCCTCAGCCAAGAAGCATCAGTTTCACCAAGCAGTCTTTCCTGAGCACGTCCCAATGTTGTTTGTGACTGCAGAGGGACATTTACATTTCCACAGTAAAATAAAACTCTCCACACAGGCTAGCTCAACTATTAGTCCCAGTCAGTGCTTAATTTGGAAATTAGAATGCAGAGTAATATTTTTAGAAAATCCATTTTTTTATTAGTAACAGAGGAGGTGCCAGATTCTACAAAATGTTGTCGGTGTTGTTCCCAATTGAGAAGGGTCCAAATCGTGTTCTGGCATGATCCGGCGCAGATTAAGTCCTGGTCTCAGTCCACATTATTTCTGAAGAAGTGAGCCACCACAGGGATCCAAGGTACAAACAGAAATATAGCTTCATCCTCTTCTCCTGAAGGCAATATGTCTCTGTCTGTGCCTCAACTCAATCAGACTCTTGGGACATGAAACCATAACGATATTTTTCTGTTTTTCCTCAATACATTTTTTTGATAGCAAGGGAAACATGATGTGAGAGTTTCTCGACATGTTTCTGACTCAAAACCTTTGAAGAAGCAGGATCCGATTAGATTCAAGGTTCAAAATACCGTCTCTCAAAGTGTCATTACGGTGAAGTTTCTTTCACTCACTTGTGTCACAGTTGACATTTGACTAACAGAGTGAAGAAAACTGAAAAGGTCACAGCTCCATTTCATCAGGACGCTTACTTCTTCTCACACTCTTTAGAACGTACAGTTCTTTTAATATTTACATCCTCTTTCTCCTTTGCCCTCCTTTACTCCTACTTTTTCATTTCATCTTGTTTTGGAATTTGTTAGATTTCAAAGTTTCTATATAAATCATTCTTTTCTCACTGTTTTCCTCGTCATCTATCTTCCTGCACTGTATTGAGGTCTCAATTCATGTCGTGTCACATCCCATCAGTGAGTCAGCTCAGTTATGTGCCTCACGTCGGGGATCTCCATGTTTCCTGCAGTCCGCCATTAGCCGGGCTGTCTTGAAGCTTAGACTTAGTGCCACGAGAATCACAGCACAATGACAGATAAATTAGTTTCATTTCCGCAACAAACTGTCTCCTTCAAATGACTATAGAAGGTAATAAAACTTGTAATTTGGTGCCATACAACGCAGATTACCGGTTTTAGCACACTGCATGCAATTTCTGCCAGTTATATTTGAGCAAACCCCAATATGACTTTCATGCTGCTTTGCCTGCTGTGATGGATTTTTTTTTTTTTTTTTAAATCTCAGAGAGTGGGATACATGTCACTGGTCATTTGGTCATTGGTGCTCTGTGCTGACAAATACTGTCAGCAACCTAATTTCTGTGAGAACACCCTCCATTTTTGGTTCACTGTATTTTACTATGAATTAAACAAGACGAAGGCTGCATTTACACCAAGTCAAGCGTTGCAGCATTTTGCGAAAGGTTGTGCAGCAGTGTGGGAGTGTCAATGCATTGTGTGAGTGCATTATTTTTTCTCGGCATCCCCTGTGGTCCCCTATGCCTAAAGGCACTGCCAACATTCAAATGAATGGGAGGACTATTGTTTTTGCTGCAACACCTAAGAGTTGACAGCCATGCTGTGAGGTTGCTCAGGTGGTGCTTTGAGCGAAATGCATACACCAGCATGACAACATGCTCACTGTGTTTAAGACGCATGTTAGCATGCTAACGTTTGTTAAACTGGCATTAAATATATAATATAAACATTGACCTGATCATGGAACTAGATGAAAAGTTGAGGGATCACTAAAGGAATTACAATTCATCCGGAGGGGGACAAATCTCATGGCAGGTCATCAAATTGACTCATATCACTTAGACATTTCACTCCAAAGCATAAATGTCACTCTCATGAATATCTGTACGAGGTCACAGCAATCCATTTAGTAGTTGTTGAAATATTTCAGTTTGGACCAAAGTGGCAAACCGATCAACAGACTGACTCTGCCATCCTTGAAATCATGCTGGTGTGGCTAAAGAGCATAGAAGGTAATCATTGACTGAAAAATAGAACAAATTGATATGCATTGATGCAGACTTATATTCATGCGACACTACACCTCCTCTCCCTTCATTTCCCCCAACACATTTTTCACCTTCTGTTCTCACCTTCCATTCCTCGATGCATCCAGTTATCAGGGAGAGATGGTGGCAGGCAGAGTCCTCCGTAGATGAGCGCTTGCTCTGCGAGCCTGATCACTAATTCAGTGAGATCGAAGGTTATCCACTCAGGTCCCATTTATAACAATGATACCCTCTGTTTATCAGCAGCAGGACAGACAGAGAGAGAGGGAGAGAGAGAGAGAGAGAGCTGGAGAGGGTTTGATGTTTGTCATTGTCGAACCGTCTCAACTCGTCACTCATTCCAACAACTGTTATTGTTTTCAGATAGATTAGTTTGCTTGCACACATGATTCATCAAAATTATGATTATGATATATAGAGACTGCAGGGTATTTCACATAGTGAATCAAAGAATGTAAATTTTAAGTGCAATCAAGGTGGTGGGAATAAAGGTTAGCGTTCAGATTTTGTTAAATGTAATCATGTGAAAAAACGCAAAGTAGCAGAAGAACACTGTTACTGTACGTCTTTGCAGAATCTTTCGAAAAAATGAAGAGGTGTGATTTAAATCACAAAAAAGCTAGAGCAAATGAACAGGGGAAGGTCTGAAGGGAAATTAAAAAGCTAGATCAGACAATTTATGTTTTTATTTTCATAAATCATTACTCTTAATTTAGTTCTACACCAAATATTCAGGTTCTGCATTACAGATTCAAATCAGAATGACTGGGACAAAGCTTATTATGTATTTATACTTATTTATTTTTCCCATATCATATCTCAAAGACGGACGCAGAGGGACATTGTTATTGAGCCACAAAGGATTTGCTCCCCTTGTATCTTTTAATAATGGCTGTTATCTTTCCCTAACCATAAAGTAGTTTACAGTCAGATATGAATCTCTTCTGACATGCATTTATGCATTGTTTTATAAGGCAAAATCAAGTTTGAGGCAATAACAAATTTGGAGCACACATTATACTCAAATCTACTTTATCTTTATGTCTTACATGTTTCTTTTAAACAGAGAATGTCATTTGTTAAACATATTTCCTCGTGGAAAGGTATCCTCCTCTAGCTCTCAGTCCTTTAAGTTCCTTATTCTGAGGGCTCCTTACTGTAAGAAAAGAAAATACTTTGGTTCCTTTCTCCTCTCCTCTCCCCTTTATTCACCATTTTCCTTTCTTGATTGCCTCTATCCCTTCAAGACAGAGCTGGAGCCGGAGTGTGAGCGTGAGACAGCTTCCCAGTTGTTGCTGAGGGCGGTGAAGTCAGTTTAGAGGTTTCCTCCAGAGACGAGACGTACAGGGGAGGTTGGTGTTACTGCTGGCGGGTTGCAGTGGGATTGATAAGGCTCCCGACATCACGAGAAGCTGACTGAGACCTGGAGCTGTGGCTGAGGGCGGTGAAGACAGCTGCCTCTTTCAGGGACAGGAGATGTGACGGAGCTTGAGGTTACTGCCGGTACGCTGCAGGAGTAGGCATGGCGGCTCACAATTCATGCTCTCAGTATCTTCACCGGAGTGTGACTGAAGCTGACAACAGCAAGGCAATGATATTAGATGTAAGATTTTGAAAGGGGGAAAGATTTGATATAACTTTTGAATCAGTTTATTTAACTTCAAGCTCCGGCTGCACGGTGGCGTAGGGGTTAGCACTGTCACCTCACAGTCAGCGGGGCCTGGTCATGGACATGATGGTATGGACTGACAGGTAACTCAATGATTAGACAGTTTTTGACTGACAGCAAAAAATGCTACACTTTACTGAATCTGATGTGTTCTTTTGTCTTTTGTCATCCAGAGAATGATTGACAGCTTTCACACCAGCCATAACCAAATGAACCAAACTGGAAAATTAATCAGAGGGGCTCGCTGTGAACACCACTTGAAATACTTACTTTTGTACCTCCACACACTCAACCAATTGATATGCAGTGGATGTGTTGATTACTTTTTTTGAAATCTTTAAACTTTTTAAGACATAAACCCAATTGAATGCTCCAGAAAGGCTATTACATATAGTAGACCTTGTGGTGGAATTTATAATAGTGTTTTCTGATCTAGGAAAGTAAAACTACTTATTCAATGCTTTTAGTCATGATTTTCAGATCAACAGAAAATGAGTAATTTAGCATCAGGAAGGTTTTCAAGAGCCACATTACTGACACAGTATTTCCACTTGACACAGGAGTGACAGTGCCATTAATGAGCAGAGCCTCATATTTATTCTTAACCATACTCTGAGCCAGGATACAATGCTCCATTGTGCTTGTCAAAACCAAGACTCTCGCTTCTTTTAAGTTATCTTTCTGAAAATCTTTCTGAAAATCTTCCTGCTTTGAGCAGGATTCACACACATGTGCAGTAACCCTGTGACTTTGCTCCTGCCTTTATCTTTCTTATGAAAGGGTCAATGTGGTTTCTACTGTCTAAGTCACCGCCGGGAGCCACTGAGAAATGTCAATAGAAAGCCGTGTTGGAGAGTCACTTCAAGATCAAAAGACTGACCCTGAACCATATAAGAGCCTGTCCACTCATCGGCTCTCAGGGACTTGAGTTGTGTGATTCAATGAATACAGATCATTTCGGCTTTCATTGTGCATTGTCCATTCTTCAGTGTATTTTGCTGAGTACAACCACCCACACTCGTAGTGGCGTCAGCAGTGATGCAGGCATTGTACAGTTGTGGTGAAGAGGGAGCTGAGCTGGAAGGCAAAGCTCTCAATTCCCCAGTCCTGTTGTTCCAACTCTCACCTATGGTAATGAGCTTTTGGTAGTGACCAAACAAATGAGATTTCAGACACAAGTAGAGCCGCTGCTCCTTTGTGTCAAAAGCGCCCAGCTGAGGAGGTTTGGCATCTGATTAGGATGCCTCCTGGAAGCCTCCCTTAAGAGGTTTCCAGACACGTCCAACTGGTAGGAGGCCAGGATGTAGACCCAGAAGACATTGATTATATATCTCGTCTGGCCTGGGAAGGCTACGGGCTCCCCCAGGAAGAGCTGGAAAACGTTGCCAGGGAGAGGGATGTCTAGAATAGCCTGCTCAGTTTGCTGCCCCTGCGACCCAGAAGGATGGACAATCGCCTATGTGCATTTTCTTAGTTTGATAATTCTGCAAAAAAAAAAAAAATAGATCGGCACGCGAGGCTCTTTCACAATAGGTGCATATAAACTGCAAAAATCTGTATCAGTAATTGAGTGTTAACAGTTAACTGAGCCGCAATTACAGTAAGCCTCAAATAATGATCAAAGAGAGAACTGGAAAAATATTGGAAGTGGTGTATACAGTAGGCCTGCCAGAAGCTATTAGGTAAACTCTGATTAGATTTCAATGTAATTACAGGCAATTTATTGAGGGACCATCCTACAAATGATGTGTGCTGGTCAAGTTGCCCCATGTGCTGTCTAAATCCAGACAAAAACACCTCTTTTTATTTTATTAAACACCTACTATGAATTTGTGCTGCAAGGACATTTGCAGCACAAATGTTTGTTGTTGAGTAGTTCAAACCAAAAGGGCTGTCATCTCATTCACTGTGAAATTTATGCAAATCAAAGTTATGATACACCACACACCCTTGAAAATATCTTTGTGCAAGCAAGTGGCCTCTTTCATCCCCAAATTCAACTGTAAATTACTATACGTGCTTCATGTGTGAAGCTAATCCGCCAAGGTTTGAAGCCTTTTTTAATGTGACTGTCCTCTGATTTGATCTAATATTCCAGGATCGAAAAACCATCTCTTTGCTCGCCTAACAATACTTCCTTTACAGCATTTTGACAGCAGCCTTGGTGGTAACTCTCAGAAAGTTAAAAAGTAGTTTGAGAGGAATTGCTGTGAGTGGTTTTGATTTGGGAGCAGTCTTAATGTGCTTGTCTTTGAATAAATATTTTGTGAGATGACTCATATGATCTTTAAAGATGCGTAGAAAGTTTTATTAATAGAACGATAATTTGGCCATGTCAGTAATAAACATTACAGTGGTGTGGTAGAATTGGAAAAAAAACCTGTGTTGAGGCAGTACTTACTCTTAAACAACTGAAATGGTTCCCATGTTCAAAGAACCCAAAGCTCTGCAGGATCCAAAGGTGCTTTCTATACAATGCTATGAGAGTGGTGGGAGTGAACCAAAACAATAAAGTTGTGGGCAGATAAACAAGGCATTCTTTCTAATGGCCATCAGGGGGCGACTGCTCTGATTGTAAAAAGAAGTCTGATTGTATCAAAGTCTATGAGAAAATTATAACTTCATTTATTACCTCAGTAAACATTGCAAACGTTTATGGTCTCAATTGCTCATTTCAAGTCTTCTTCAAAACAGCATGATGTTCATTTAGTAAGTTATGGTCCTATTTAGTGTAAAATAGACGATAAAGCAGGGTATGCTTTAGGGCGTGGCTGCTCTGTGATTGACAGTGTTGTCAGTCCATAAAAGTTAATTGTCACCTTTTGGTCACCTAAAAAATGTCTTATTCAGCATTTGGTTGTACTTAGCTCCACCTTCTCGTGTTCCTTCTGGTTCCAATAAAACAAGATGGCAACGGACAAAATGTTGAACTCAAGGCATCAAAATCGTAGTCCACTGTCAGTGATGTCAAGGTGTCTTTGTCTACTTCTTAATCAGTATATGGTTGTGGGGCATAAAACCAAAACAAAGAGCTTGAAAAATGCTAAAAAAAAAAAAAAAAAAAAAAAAAAAAAAAAAAAAAAAAAAAAAAAAAAAAAAAAAAAAAAAAAAAAAAAAAAAAAAAAAAAAAAAAAAAAAAAAAAAAAAAAAAAAAAAAAAAAAAAAAAAAAAAAAAAAAAAAAAAAAAAAAAAAAAAAAAAAAAAAAAAAAAAAAAAAAAAAAAAAAAAAAAAAAAAAAAAAAAAAAAAAAAAAAAAAAAAAAAAAAAAAAAAAAAAAAAAAAAAAAAAAAAAAAAAAAAAAAAAAAAAAAAAAAAAAAAAAAAAAAAAAAAAAAAAAAAAAAAAAAAAAAAAAAAAAAAAAAAAAAAAAAAAAAAAAAAAAAAAAAAAAAAAAAAAAAAAAAAAAAAAAAAAAAAAAAAAAAAAAAAAAAAAAAAAAAAAAAAAAAAAAAAAAAAAAAAAAAAAAAAAAAAAAAAAAAAAAAAAAAAAAAAAAAGGGGAAGGCAGTCACTGACTGGGTAGAAGGCACTTGTCAATCATTTCTATGTGTGTTAAAATATCTCTTCCAGGCTACTGCAATGCACTTTATTCTGGTAGCAGCAGGCAAAACATTCAAAGACTGAAGTTGATACAGAACGCTGCTGCCAGGCTTTTAACTCGTACAAAGAGAAGTGACCACATCACACCAATCCTTGCTGCCCTTCACTGGTTACCTGTGAGTTTTAGAATTGATATTAAGATTTTAATGCTCGTATTTTAAAGCCTTGAATGACCTGGCTCCTTCCTTCATCTGTGACCTGCTGACGCCCTATCAATAGTTCCAAAATAACGACAGGTCACTAAAGGTGACCGGGCCTTTGCTGTCCGGGTCCCTAAGCTGTGGAACTGGAGATTGAAGGCAGGCAAATTCAGTATCCTCTTTTAAATCTCCATTTGGCTTATTTAATTTTTCTTTACGTCTAACAGACTTTCTTTGTTGCACATTTTCTTTGTTTTGAATGGTGCTATATAAATAAATGTATTATTATTCATATTTAACCAAAAGATGTCCATGCTATGTAGATGTTGATTGGACTGTCCCGAGCCAAGTCAACACCACAGCTGCTATGAATTCTTACAATCTTCTATTAAAATTGCACCAACAGCTGATTCCCAAATAGACTAAAACCTCAACTGTTTGGTGCCATGCCATAAACATTTTTCTGAGCTGCAGCACATCAAAAAGATGCTTGTCTCAGCATCCTAATTAAATGGAAGTCAGATGTGAGTTGTAGATCATCCAGCTTTATTTACGACCTGGTAGGATGACCTCGTAGATGTTGACTGTGTGTGTGAGAGACCAAGGTCATTCTTCAGTTTATATTTTACATAATCTATACTCTCTCACAGATAACATCATAGTGTTATGCTTTATCTTTAAATCAATTAACTTTTGTCACAAGAGCTACTACAAGAGCTAGTGTTAAGACACTAAAGATTAGAGGTGTGGTTTCACAGTCTGCTCCTCCCAAACTTCACAGTGCATCTTTCAGGAGCAGGAAATGTTTACAACCGAGTCTGATGGGAATGTCATTAGTTGTGCAGGTATCGGTATAAGAAAATTCTAAATGTTGTGCTGAGGATGGTGTTAGATGAACACAATTCATCCTGAGAGGGAAATTAATGTGTGTACCAAATTTCACAACAATCCAACTAATAGTTGTCAAAACATTTCACTCAAAACCACACGTCAACCCCGTTGTATCTCTAGAGGAGCAGTCAGGGGATCACCGAAGTCATTAGGAGTCATCCTCAGTGAACCGTGCATTTAAAATGGAATGACGAATGAAAAGTCTAATTAATTTACCATGTGGTAGATTTAGCACATACCATTATTACATGATTGCATTAAAATATGTCAGTTCATCTGTGGCCAATTTGATATATTATCACATTTAAAATATATTTAAATCTCTTTTGCCTTGACAGCTGTGAGGTGCTTGTACTGTATGGGTTTTTATTTTGACGGAGCCATGTTGGGAAAAGCATATGTATTATTAATCTGTATGAGGTGAGAGGGTACAGACACTACATTAATTATACAATAGGTTATTTGAGCTGCAGTCAACCATATAAAAGTGTTTTTTTTTATTTTATGCCCACGCTCCGTAACAGTGGTTTTAGATACATATCATCTCAGTGAAAGAGCAGATGTGGCCATCTTCCCTCCATAAAAATGCTCCCACAAAGCAGTAATAATGACAAAGCTCTCAACACAACAGTAAATATAATATATATATTTATATGCCATAACACTTTAATACTCTGGTATTTCCAAGTGTGTGAATCAGTGAATTCTTAAATGGTACTAAAGGAAGTACAAACAAGTACATGAAAGCTTCCTAACTAGCAAGATTAGCTTGTGATTACAACCCAATCAATACTGGATTTGGAATGCTTGTGTTCTTATATTTGACAACAAGTATGGTGAGGAGACGAGTGGTGAGCAAAGGGCAAACTCCTCCACATATTTATAATTTTCTCATTCGTACAATATAATGAAATCAGATACTGCAGCTATGCGGTGTACGTGTTCACCCACTATATGTCCACTCCTCCACATGCAGCACATGGAGTGCTCTGCATGTTTCTAGAGGGGACAAAATGTACTGTTTCTGTCTGCTCTGCCCTCAGCACAGCACCGGTGTTCCCGTTTCATCAGAAAACCCTCCCCCAGGTTAACCAGCAGAGGTTTTATCAGGCTTCAGCTTGTGTCCAGGTGGGTAGCTGCTCTTCTCTTAACGCTTCAGCTGGCTTTTCTTTTCCTCTTTCCCACAATACTGAAGACTGCTGAAGCCTTCAGAGACCGAGTGGACTGCAAAGCCCCTGTATCTCACCGCACATGGCACGAGTCTGCGTCTCCGGCTGCTGTGGCAGCAGTCGCTGTCCAGAAGCTCGTACTGTCATCGTAGTTCACTCTCTGCCTCAGACACTTTCTGTTCCAGCAGGACAACTTGTTTCAATCCATCAGAACTATGTTTGATGTGAGGGTCGTCGTGAATGATATGTTTTTGGGGAAAATACCTGAATCCTACTGGTTTATAAATACTTATCAGACTTGGGCAAAAGCCAGGACAGAGAGCTTTTTGCCATTTACGGAATCCATACAATCCAATAATGCATGCATGTTTTAAATCTCTGCAATTTTGTGATGTTATACTGTCAGTGCCAGGTGTGTTTGAATCGGAAAAAAGAGATGCTCGCGTCTAACAAGGGTTTTGCTTCGGGTACTGGTGAAATATGATCCAGGAAGGTTGGTTTGAGTCACAGATCATTGCTTGAAGAGAGCCTATATTTTAACTGACCCCGCTTCGGGACAAATTTGATCCAGTGCAGTTTGTGAGACTGTGCATTAAAACAGGAAAATGTCTCTGCTCTTCTTTGATACCAGGACAGTAATGAGAAGAAGCCAATCTACGGTCTTTGTGTCAGGTTGGAGTGAGAGAATATGCTGTGTGAATTCTGTTGCGGGGCAAAGTTGTTGCATGGTTGTTGTGAGTGGCCTTATTGTTAACTATTAACCTTGGTGATGTGCATAATGGGTGTAGGCTAAAGCCTGGTTAACTGCATTGGCTTGCATCTACAAAGTTCTGTATATTGGGTATTGATTCTGTGTAAGACTTCAGCACTCGAGCACTAGGTAGGTGGGACCCCCCGGATTGCCACCAAGTATTTTCAATTTTTTTACTTAAATGAGCCAATATGCGCTCGGAGCAGGTAATAAAAAAAGAATAACCTTTTGGCTGACGGAAAACTAGACAAAGTTACAAGAGTGCTCTCCTGTTGCCAAATGTAAGTCTGTTCTTCGACCTGCAATTTCCCGCACACTACTATTACACTTAAGTTGCTCCATTAATTTCTTGTTCTGTCAGTAACCCGCCACAGTTAGTGTCTCATCAACACTGATGTGTGTTCCTGTTTGCCCATTTATTTTTCTTAAAACCTCCCTACAAACAGCATTCTTCTGATTGATCATCATGACTTTGGGATTTTCTATATGAAAGGGATCAATGTTTTTTGTCTTTTCTCTTGTATCTTCCACCTCTTATCCCTGTCAGAAAGCAAGTTGATTGTGTTTCCCTAGTCCTTCTCTAATCTCCCAGCCATGAGCTGGAGGACGTGGAAAGTGTATTTTCTTGCTTACTGTCTTAGACTCTGGAGGCAATTGGTCAACTCAATCCCCACCGTGTGTGTGTGTGTGTGTGTGTGTGTGTGTGTGTGTGTGTGTGTGTGTGTGTGTTCGTGTGTGTGTGTGTGTACACACATTTGTTCGTGTGTGTGCTCCTACTCACTACGCCTGTCACCATTCAAGTTTGTGAGGCCACCCGTGGTGGTCTCCATCTCTTTTCACGCCTCCGTGGGTCGCTTTGCTCCCTGCAACCTCAGCAGGGTACCTGTGATAAGCATTACTACACGAAGTTACAGCTACTATTAACTGTGGTTGACAGAGCAGGGGTGGCACTGGGGAGGATCATTACTCTACAGAGAGGGATGACATGGAAGCATGGAATTAATTAAATCCCAGCAAAGACTTGAACTTAAAAACATTTTTATATCAAAATCTGAAGCCGTAAATAGTCTTGTCAGGATGTTCGGCTCTGTGTACATCAGCTCCTGATGCACTGAACCATGGAGGTGAGTGAAAAGCTGATTTTAAAGAGATGTTGTTGATTCAGCGAATGTTTCACCTTGACGCAGAGATGTCAAAAGTGGGCAGGGTTTCTTAGCATTAGACAGGCAAGAGAGAGCCATACTAACCCATACACAGCAAATAGTGAAGGGGTTAAGTAGCGTTGAAAGTATTTGTTGATAACAGTAGACACAGGTAGCAACTTGCATAAACATATTGTAGCATCATTTAGCAGCTAAAGAGTCATATTTTATTCCGGAGTTGGTAGAGACCAAAAAACAGAGCTCAAAGAGAGTGAATATTGGAGTTGGATGCATCAGGGGGACAAAAAACATATAAGAAATGATTGGTAACGTTGCTTTACAACTGCTGGATGTTTAAATAGGCAACTGTCGACTCGTGCGATAAGTCATTTCCCACAGATTGATTAGGGCAAAACAAAACAAACGTCCCCCCTCCCGAGAAGAAATAGATTGTGTGCATTCAACACAGTCTCATGGCAGTTTGTGAAATAGTCTCGAAATTTTAGCACGACTTTCAAGCTAATGTATTTCACTTCTATCTTTCGTGCATGCACCACATCAGTTTTCAGTCAGGATGACACTACACAACAAATTAAATTAATTAGGTTTAGGCAACCAAACGATTGTTGTTAGGTTTAGGAAAAACATCATGAACGCTTCACTTAACAAAAACGCTTTGGGACACGCTGTCTAGAACATGAGTCTCGTTGTAACGTCCGGACCGTCGGTGTGGTTTTGTTGTCACTCACCTTGTCTCTCGTTTCAGACAACTCCCTCCTCCTGTGTGATTGCAAGCCCCGCCCTGATTGTTTCCACCTGTGCCTCGTTGCCTGCATTCCCCCTGTGTATTTAGTCTCTGTCAATTCCTTGTTCTGTGCCAGTTCGTCGCAGTCTGTTCCGGTGAGCTTACCAGCGGTTCCTCAGTGTGGGTTTCCCGTGCTTCGACCAGTTCTGTTTACCAGCTGGTTTTTGCCTACCGATTCTGATACCTCTGCCTGTGTGACTGATCCTCTGCGTACCGAAACTTGCTTCTGCACTACTGTTTCGTTTTGTTAGTTAATTTAATGTTATTATATTCTATTTGTTGTTTTGTGCATTTTTCTTATTTTCTTCTTATTCTATTCTATTTTTGTATATTGTTCTTTTCTTATGTAAAAATGCTGCTGTACCGAAACATTTTCCCCTTGCGGTATTAATAAAGTATTTATCTTCAGTAAAGACCTTGTTTTTGCACCCGACTACCGAGTCTCAAGTCTGCATTTGAGTCCTGCTCCCTGTGGGTCCCAGTCCGTAACACTCGTGGTTGAAAGACATGTATTTGTTGACACATTAACTCCTGACCAGCCCAACATAAGTGGTGTTTCTTGATATTTACTATGTCACTAGCTCTGACCAGTGTATTGTCACGTGGATGCGTATAATTTGTATTTGTACTGTGAAAATGGAACCTAATTGACTTTCCATTGGCCCTGTTTTCGTGCTGAGCGACTTTTTTTTATTTTTAAATTTGTGTCCATATACAAACCCTAGATTTAAATTTTGTGACTATTTCACTAACTGCCATGAGACTGGGTTTGTCTGTTGGTAAACACTCAGAAGAGAGTTAATTAAACATCTACTAAAGCTTCAAAACACAAGCTAAACCGTGATTAACATAATACATCTCAAGGTATTTGCGTCACGATAAACCAGAGTTTGAGTCCTTTAGATGGCAAATGCAAATGCATTTAATCCCCACAGTAATCATCTTCATGTTATTGGTATATTTTTTCACGTCTCCACAGAACGCTGCACTGTTGACATTTTATGATCGCATTCTCATCAAATAACTCAGCGGCTATTATCTCCTGTGAATGTGCGGCCGGGCATCTTGCCAATGTGGTTCTGTTCTATTTATTTACGCAGTAATACCTTGTTCCTGATCAGTAGGTCTGATTTATTGAATATTTTTATCCCTTTGAGAATGTAAAATTATGCATATACATCATAGATAGGCTCTTTTTTGTATTCACCATAAGGCCCATCTATCCATACAAATGAAATTTTAAGCAGCACAAAGTTGTTCTTGTATAAGCTCTCACCATGGTGAATAACGCTGTTAAATGCAATTAAACTGTTCATCAATTCACATCAATCATTCACATGAAGGTTAGCTGCCCAATCTTTTTATAGTATAGCAGCTTTAGAGCAAACCTCCGGCTGTCTTTAGTCTTTTTCTTTTATTACAGTTGATTTTAAGAGTCAGTCATTTATCTTCCACTCCTAGCAGATTTATAGACGACAGAGTTTTAGAAATCTGTTAAGTCCTTTTCAAGAATTACTACCCTTTGTGTAAATCTCTGTGTTTGAGAGTGATATATTAAGCTGTCACACGGGATTTATAGTCGTGAGGCTTGTAAAAATGCTCTGAATGAAGCTGTAATTCTTGTCTTGCAAGTATGAATGACAGCTAAAACACTGTCCTCTATGCCTGCTAAACGACATGCTAGATTACAGCAAAATCAATGCAAATAACCGTCCGCTCAAGAATCAATATGAATGTTTGACACGCTCACTTCCAGTTACTTTTTGATGACGTTGTTACTGTAAATAAACATAACACATTTCCTGTTTCACTTCCCTGGGCAAAGCCCTTTTAAACTCACTTCAAAGTAGTTGTGCCTCAGATAAATCCTCTTTGAATGTATTCGATAATTTCAGAAAACCTGTAATTGTCACGCAGGTGGGTCGAGGCGACAAGAAATTGGACCCAAATGCAGACAATGGAGCAGTCAGGAACTGTTCAGGGATTTATTTGAGGTAGGATACGAAGAGATATAAAGCTTACTGGGCAGTCCACACAAGTAATGGGTAAACGGTAAAGCGGGAATGGAGCAGGGACGAGTTGTGACAGGCAGACAGGAAAGTACATCTGAGGGCTTAGATACAGTTTCATGTTCAGACAACAGGGCTCAGGTTGCAGGGTTCACAGGCTGGAAATTAAGACATGAAGCAACTGTGACGATCTGGCACGGAGTGAGTGGAAAGGGGCTTATTAAAGACGCAAGGCGGATGAGGGAAAGTGGAAACAGGTGAGTGGGGAAGATCAGGTGACATTACGGAAGAAACCATATTTAATCAGTCCGTCTAAAGTATTTCATTTTCTAGCTTCAAATTATTTCTGATTTATATTTTTGATATAAATAACACATATTCTGTAATATGTCATATAGTAAAAGATACATAAGATTGAATGTTTGCAGGTGAAAGAAAATCTATAGTCTGAACACTTCTTTCGCTTGACTTTGTGAGCTGTATTTGCAGGTGGATCAGGGAAGGAGGACAAGGCAACACTGTAATCATACCCTGATCAATAAGACAAACAAAACTACAAATGTTTGGTGTGTGTGGGTGTGTGGGTGGGTGGTCAGACGTCATGCACATGTCAAGTGGAGCATTGGCCAAAAAGGCTGTGACCTTTCGCCATGACCTCAAACTTAATGCTACAGTGTGCAAACTTTTCCTGGATCAATACTTCTTTTGAACAAATGATGAATACTTATAGTAATGTCAGTGTTATTCTTCAAAGGTTGCAAACAAAATTGAAATGATAAGATAAGATATCCTTTATTAGTCCCGCAAGGGGAAATTTGCAGGATTACAGCAGCAAAGTTAAAGTGCACACAGATACATAATAAAAGAAACACAAGTATTATAAATAGCAAATACACATTAAACAGTAGTAAAAAGACAGACAGTAAATTGAAATGAAATAAACAAATTATGTACAGACAGTACAACTGTTATTGCAGTGTATTTATATTTATATTGCACAGGTTTTAAGTGTTTTTGTGGTCTACTGGAGCTCAGCTTGTTGTGCAGTCTGACAGCAGAAGGAAGGAAGGACTTGTGGTACCTCTCCTTCACACACCGGGTCAGTGCTCATTGTTTAACCCTAACCCCCCGACTTCCCCTCCAAAACATTTTTATTGCACTGAATGAAAAGGTTGTATTTACTTATTTATTTGGTCATGAACTATGTGCCTGCTAGATAGCCCATAGACAGCAGTGTGTGATTTAGAGTCCTTTGAGCTACTGTGCAAAATAAGTTTGAGCTGGAAATGTCACGTCCTGTTGCTGATATTTATCTCCTTATTGCTCCACAGCATAACAGTGTGCATTCCTCGGTTTTCTTTTCATATGTCTAGCAGCTTTAATTTAGCTTTGGATGCTCTTTGGTGTCCTCCTTGAGTATTTGACAGCAGGCCAATATCATGGAATGGGATAACAAAATAAAGTGTTCATTTGCACCCAGGTGAGAATAGTCACATGGCAACTATTCAGCTATTTACACTGGACAAGTTGAATATGCTAATTCATTTAGCAATTGTTAGCTAGCCCAAACTACCTTTGGTGCTAATCTGCCAAAAAGAAAATTTAATTGCCCTGCGTTGTCATTTCACACCCTCCGTTACACATAACCTAATTCTGCACGACTGATATTCCTCTGCATCTGTAGCTCCCACAGGCAACATCCTGTCGATCTTGACCTATGATCAATGCCACTGGTAGAAGAGTCGGAGGCCTTTCAGCACAGTCTATGTTGCTCTGACCACCGCTGCTCCACTCCTTTTAATTCAGCTGGATTTATCTCACAGGAGGCTGAAGTTCTAGCAGCTTGGATATGTTTGCGCCTCGTCTATGATTGATGTTTTCACATATTTTCTCCCTGTACTTTACTTGTTTTACTGTACACACCACGACATCTCAACTTTAATGTGTTTGCATTTCATGAATAGCGAATGTATGCTGAAGAAAAACCAAAGCACTCCTCCAGTTTCACAGACTCATGAATGTCATAAGTGAAATAAACAAAAAATTCAAGTTTTTCTGTATATGCATAAAATAAGTTAATAACTCATAAAGGCAACAATAAATATTACTCCATGTCAATTTTAAATACATTTAGGCATTTTTATACATTCAAAAGTGAATTTCATAATTCATACAACATACTCATAGTAGTTTTATTCTATTTGGATAATTACTTTTCCTATTTTATTTTTATTTAATTTTTTTAAATACTGTACTAATCATTTCTTAAAGATAGCGAAGCAGAGGAAAGAGTCACCTGTGAGCCACAAGCAAGACATCGGCACACCGGCTTAAACTGCCACCTGATCATCGGCCTAAACAATTTCACCTCTAATGCTACTTCTTTCAAATTTATATTCCAATTGTTGTTGAAAGTGGATCATGGCTATTGTGTACTTTTCTATCACTGTTTTTCACTGTTGATCATTGAAATATGAATTTATTCCCCTCTGTTTGGTTTTGATTAAAGTTGAAACTCAAAGTTTATCCTGAAAGGCTGACTTTGTGTTATTAATCAAAAATCTCTTCAGGCAGTTTCTTCTGTAGTTGAATACAATTCTCTTTCATTACTTCTTTTTAGGGGGAAATATTTGAACTGTATTTTTGCTGTAACCTTGCTGATATATCCTCGACTCACACAGATAACTGTGGCATTGAAAAAAGTATTTTTGCAGATAAGTTTGAATTTATGCTTCGCTTTATGAATGCAAACCCAAACAGTAATGAGTCTCAGCTATTATCATCAGGAAAATGTTCCTTTTACTTCTATGTATCTCATAATCAGGGCAATTTCATGCAAAACTAACCAGATATGTCACAGTCAAATAGCACCGTGATATTGATTACATATTAAGTAGACCTCACTATCATCACTGGGCAAGAGCCATTAGTTTGGTGTCAGTGTGTTGGCTCGCCAACTTCCAAATGCTTCGGTCTGATTGATTAAACTAGCATAGCTAAATGAAAACAAATGAATCAGCCTATGGAAAAATATTTTACTGTTCTCTGAGGCTTAAACATAATGGTTCTGAAAGTATTTAGCTACGTGCAACATGTAAATTACTCTCACTTATTTGCTCTCCTGTTGGAAAACTATCACCCCAAACCAATCTGCTAACAAAAAAGTATTATTTTTCCTTATTGTCATAAAGCTCAGACAGACCTCCAACAACCATTTTTGCCTGTGTAGAACAACATATAAATGGCTGGCCCCTCTCTCCTCAAAGCTAACTTCTATGCAGCAGGAAAGCATTCCTTGAATCATTTATATGCAAATTGTACATTCGAGGCATTCGAACATTATGTTTATGAGTTGGCACATGAAAACCAGGATGAGCCATGGGCCAAATATGACAAACAACACACAAAGAAGCTAGCTTTGATTTGCCAGAATGAACTGGCCTGTAAACAGTTTCTAATGCATTGTTGGTTTTACAATTGGTTTATTGTTGGGGCCATGCAGCCTCCCAGTTGTGAACATATAAATAATGAGACAGTGATGAAAACATATGGATAACTAGCACTTATTGTTACTCAGATTTATGATATGTGACGACAAGACAAAGGGTGCTTTAACAAACCAACATTCAGACTGTTTAAATGAAACTCTGGAGTGGTTCATTTGGGCAATAATGAACGCAGTTACCGTACTCTGATGCGGACCTGAAAAACCAGTCTGAGACCGCTTGTGAGAGGTGGTCTTGGACCAATTCAAAGAGAAACATTGTGCTGTTCGATTGCAGTCAGAACATAATCCGACCCAATTGCAGGAAGTGAACCAAAATACAGGTTATTACAGGCTGTAAACGACAGGTCAACATGAGGCGTAAAGGACTGTCTGATATTTGCTTGACATCTGGGCCAAAGAGAAAATACCAAAAATTCTAACTAAATTTCACAAAATAATGATGTTTATAGTCATTTGAGAGAAACTGGAGGAGAAGGGATTCATGCGCATATTAGATCAGTGTCGAAGTCAAAGTGAAAGAAATTCTGCCCGGCTCCGTCGTACACGCGATAGTTTATAGTGTTCGCATGATAACCTTTTTCTACTTAGCTCCAAACACAAAGTACAGCTGAGGCTGATGGGAAAAGCATTAGTGTCATATGAGTATTTGGAAATAAACCAAAGTATTGGCCAAACTGACATTTTGAACGGATGATGGCATCTGAGATAAAGTCAGTGGATCACCATAGTCATTAGGATTCATCCTCTGGGGACCATAAATGTCTCTACAAACTTTCCTGGCAATCTATCCAATATTTGTGGAGATATTTCAGTCCGAACCAAAGTTGTGGACCAATCATCCCCGGAGCCACAATGTTCATACCCTGAGTCACCTCAAAGCAGAGCGAGGAGCTTGTAGATACTTACACCGTTGAGACCTACAGCAGTGAAAATAATTCACTGCACATCACATTTTAATGCAGTGGGAAATTGAGGTTGTACATATCATCTACCTACTCAGCATGTCTCGGCTCTCACGCTGATCTGTGAAATGAATTGTCTGAAAGTGTACGTTTTTCTAATTCTAATCTCAAATTGCTTCATCTGATTGCTTTCTCAACGTGGAACAGATGCTGAACTGTAGTCATGTGGCACAATCATCTCATTACACATCCAGAGCCCTACACCTCTTTATTAATTTACACAGATTGTTACACAACTATGTGTTGCATCAATAGGAGTCCAGATTCTGCTGAGGTGATATTTAAATGATCTGCCTCTGTTGTTCTGACAAACAAGTGTCTATGTGCAAAACAACGTTAATAACTCTGTTATGGATCCATGTAGGTTGAGGCAGATACAGTGAAATGAGCCTAAAAAGATAAATATGACCGGCAGAAAAAGCACTGTTCAGATTAGTACATAGGGAGGTTTTGGGTAAGAAGCAGGCAGAGTCTCATGGATACTGTGTTCAGGTAGTTTTCTGAAGTTCATCGAACAAATGGTTAAATGGTTAAACATCAGAGCAGACCAGAGGAGGTCTGTCAATTTACAGCCAGCAGCAGGATTGCAAAGAGGTAATATATGGAACAGCTGATAAGGAGGAGATGCTCCTCTAGGAAACCTCACTCAAATACTTGGCAATGGAGGATGTCTTGAAATACAGAAATATGGAAGGTTGTAAATCTGCTGACTGGAGTCTGACCAGAGTAAAAAGGGCAGGAGAAAGAGAGGAATGGAACATGAGGGAGGTTGTAATAGAAAGAATCAAAGAAAGAGTGAATGGATGGTCTTTTGCTTATTGTCATTTGCCTAACTTCTGGTTCTGCAACTCTGCCTCATACAATTTTTTCACATAGTATCATACGATTACTTAGGGATTACCACATTTTTTATGAATTTGTTTTTGACTACTGGGGGCAGTTGAACAAGCTGTAAACACTGTCATCAATTTATTAAGTTAGCTTCGTGAACATGTAAGCAAATATTTGCCTCTTTACACACCCAGCAGACATCCAGCAATAGTGGCATTCATTTGGAACAGAAAACTATAAAATTGCGTGCCGTAAATCCAGAACATGGTAAAACTCTCTGGAGCTGAGGGAACTACCGGGTCCTTTTCTATGATCCCCAGCTCCTCCAGCCTATGTCGATGTGTCCTTGGGAGAGACACGTAACCCAAAATTGCTCTTGAAGGGTATTAGTTAGTTCTGATGAGCAGTATATCAGTATATGAATGGGTGAATGACATGTAGTGTAAAAGCAGCAAGTCCATTTACCCGTTTAATATGAGCTCATTGGTTAGTGCAGATTTAACTAAGTGTTTTGGTTGCCTAAAGCTAGAAACAGGTGGTAAACAAACATAGATTTTTGTGGGGTCAAAATCCTGTGCTTTGTACACCTTCAGTCTTGCCAGACATCCTCCATAAGATTTCACTATAAGTACGTCACACATTGACAAAAAGTGAATTTGTCCCAATATATCTTAACTCAAGGTGTGCTTAGTAGCTTTTTTTCAACCACCCAGCCATAGCACCTTCGTTTGTTGTTGGTTGGTTACATCTTGCACGACTGTTTTGTTCGTAAATTTAATTTAATTTAAATATATTATTATATTCTATTTGTTGTATATATTGTGCATTTTTCTTATTTTTCTTCTTATTCTATTCTATTTTTGTATATATTGTTCTTTCTTATGTAAACATTTTTCTTTTCTTATGTAAAAATGCTGCTATACCAAAAGAATTTCCTCTTGCGGGATTAATAAAGTATTTATCTATCTATCTATCTATCTATCTATCTAATCAAACTTCTCAGTCAGCAATTCAATTTTTTACAGAAAATGTAAAATTTGTACATAATGTATTTTGTAGGAGACGCGGTTTCCCTTTGTAGTATAACAGAGTTTATATCTGTAAATGCAGAGGCTGTTGTCGTGTAAGCATGGTAGGTGTTTAGAAACATAGATCAAGAGGAGATTATTCTAAAGTGAGTGACTCCTGGTGATGATGCTATGGCTCAAATAATCACCATGTCAACCTTATCAGGCTGGGTAAATGGCACAGTAATGGCAATGAAGGTACTACGCTTTCTCTGCAGCCGAGGACACACTTTGTCAAGGACACCATTCTGTCAACGTCAATGAGAAAAGTCAGCCTGACCTTCTTGTGCTTTGATGTAAGAATCTAATGCCCAATTCTTCCATACATTACCCTGAAAGGATCATTCTTAAACAGCTGATTGGACCCTTGTCTTTGACTGTGCTGACACCTCTCAGCAAAGTAATGAATGATTTATTATTTAAAACTTGGTAGATTCCTCCTTTATAGGGAAAGGCAGCTGAGGTCACCTTGAGTTGAAACCACACGTGCAACATACATGTGCTCTGTATGTTCCAAACCCTCCCATGCTTTCCAAAAGTACTCTGTTCATTTAATGTATTTATTTTGATATCACTTTAATTAACAAGTTTATTTTCCTGTGACATTGTGGTGTAAGCCTTTTCACCCTAACTCTCTGCAAGAAAGCGAAAAAGCTTTTTTTATTACAGTTTAAGAAACTGCGATAACTTTGCTGATTTGCTGTGGAAGGAAACCCGGAAACTGTGTCTTGTAAACATCTACTGTCTATCTGCAAAGCCCCTAATTCAACTTTTATTCAACAATTTGATGTGAACGATCTACAACAAACAATCATCTACATATTGATATCGAACTAAGGTGGGACACAGACGAGAAGGAGGACCGACTCATTATCGCTTGTCACTCTCTTCTATTTCTGGCGATAAGGTGAAGAGGTCAAATCCAGCAGAGTGAGTTAAGATGCAGCAGCATCCAGACGGCCATAAATCAAATTGTGGTTTCATCCTCATCTGTTTTTGAAAACTTGCCGCAGAAATGACAGAGACAAGCAGGGGAGGTAGTAGGTAAACATCATACACTGTAGGGAAACAAAGTATGATGATTGTTTGTGTGTCAATGCGCTGATAGGCCTGAAGGGGAGGTACGTGTAACAGCTGTATCACAATTGTTACATCCCCTTAAAAAAAACTGTGAAAAAAAGCCTGAAGGGTAATATGATGTGTTATTACCAAGCTGTCGCTTCCCCAGTGTTGGCCTGTCCCTCATAGCAGGAGGAAAAATGTGTCTGATGTTTTTCAGGCTGAAAGTAATGACAGACAATTAAGTCTTGCTGCGAGGTGAAATAAATGAAAAATGTAGATGTCTACCGTACAGAGCAGAATCACATGGGTGGATTAATGAACAGACCAGACACAGGCCCACGTAGGGCCTAAGGGGTCGCGAGTGCCCTGAGCCTGTTTACAGTGACTTACAGTTTGTTGTTAGAAAGTCAATCAAAGACCATAGAGAGAGAGAAAAAAAAAAAGAAAGAAAGACAACAAACATAAAAAGATGCAAAACCACGGAGAGATGCAAAATGCCATTTCAATCAGGAGAGACCAGTCAAATAAAGAAAGGATAATTGTTGTTGTTGTTAACAGAGGATATATGATGATAAAGTCTCGACAGAGTCTTTGGCGCTTGGACTCTACAGGGAGATTTGTAATTGAGGTCCGTCTGCCCCGATCAGCAACAAGATAAATCCCCCCGTAGTGGAGTCCAGACCTGGTGGTGGTGGTGAGGCTGATAGAAGGATGAGTATGGTCTTCCAACTGAACTTCATTTGTAGTCTTTTTTTGTCTGGGTCTTGCTCTTATGTAGGAAGGGGCCAATTGTCTCATGATGCACCAATGCTGAAATGGTACCGCAAAGGAACCAGAAAAGAACATTTAAACTGCCTGTAGTTTCGAAGTTTAGTTTAGTTTAGTGGACTTTTTAAACGTGTTGCTCAACCTTTCCATCCCTGGTCTTTCTCTAGACATCAAATGACAATTTTGGGTTTGACAGTTGGAGCTGGAGGGAGTTTCCATTTGACTTCCTTGATTTCCATATTCCCTGGCAAGTTCTCAGCATTCTCACTTTTACACATAGTCAGAATTTAAATGTCTCTGCAGGGCTGACCCCCTTTTTTTGGCGGGCTTGTCCCACTAATAGAGTGTTACTTCTGGGACAGCCCTGGGACCTTGCTTTTGTTCTGAATCAAAATCTTTCCTGTCCTTATCTTTCTACTCCCCCACAAAACACCTACACATCACACAAGAGAATAAGAGAAAGAAGAGGAAGGAGGTGGTGGCGGCTTTGTATTCCTGAATGACTTGTTGATAAAATAGAAAACCGCTTCTTGTGGCAGACGCATTGAGTAAAAAAGAGCCCATCTTTTCTTGACAGTGTCAGAGAGCCTTTAATTCATAGAAAGGTGGGGAGCCAGGAAGAGAGAAAATCATTGTCAGGAACAAAGCAGCATCCCTATAATAATGAAAAAGAATGGATGAAGAGGCAGCTCTACTATATATGATGGGTGCACTGAAAAGAGGCTCTCCTGTCTTTTTTTTACACACACACACATTATCATTACATTTTTGTTCTCCAGTCAGACTGTAATTAGATGACAGGTACAGTAAACATATGGTTTAGTGTCTTTCTCTGACAGCAGCAGGTCATATTAGATGTGAACTCTCATCCTGTAGCAAAATGATTTCCTCTCAATGGATCGATGATGATTTTCATCCGATTCAGGCAGTTTAACTGTCCGTCCATCGGTCTGTCTCTCTTCAGGCCCTTGTTCTGAATCTTATTCCGGCTAAATGCTAACAGGCAGTTGCAGATTAAGAAAAAAAATTGTATTGGAACAATACTCCATAATCGACTCTAGCTGTATGCCGCCGGCGGGGTGGCACCCCTATTTTACAGACAAGTGGAGCAAGTCGCAGGGCTGTGTCAGCACGATTTAACTGCTTCAAGGTAAAGACCCGCCACCAGAAACAGAAATAGAGGTGCCATATGGAGAGATATGCCATGCAAATGTGTTTCCTTGGGTGCAGTGAGAATCCCGAAGGCGTAGAAAAGGAAGATTTTTCCTGAGGAAGGTGAAACATTTCAATGGAAATACATTCTCTACTTTTTTTTCCAGTGTCATCCATCAGTATTTTAAATTTATTATTTTAATGTAATTACAAACCATCATCCTTTTAGTTGCACTGAATACAAATACTTACATACTTAGATAACTTATAGGGATGAGTGTTGCCTGGATGGAACATGTACCTTTGTTGCGGATATAATTACATCAGTAATAATTATATCCTTGTCTGCCATGATGGGAGAAGCTCCAGTCCTCTGTGACTTTGAACAATTTTAGCACTTCAGAAAATCAATGAATGGATGGATATTCTCACCTTGTATTTTCTTTTCTAACACCTACATGTATACTTTAGCTCATGCATGTTCTGTTCTAGTGTTCTGACCGGAGCAGGTATCATTGGTATTGATATCAATATAGATACATGGATCTTCTAGAGAACTTCAGAAAACAATCTGAAGTTCAAGTTCTCAGCATACATACAGTATGCGTGCATAGTAGGACAGTCCATCTACAGGTGTGATCTGTTTGGTAGAATCCATCTGACTTGATGAGAGAACTTTATTCTCCCATGGGTCTATGTCACTGAACACATCGTAGAAGTTAACAAACAAGGTAAGATGAGACAAAGAAAGTCTGACACGCTAGTCTTTGTGAGACGTCGTGAGACATCCCAGATGCTGTGTTGGTTGTCTTCCACCATGACACACTACACGGGATAAAACAACCAAATGTCTTGCACAACACACATTTTTGTTTTCAAGGCAGCATGTCTGTTCAGGAGATATTTGTTTTATTTTGTATTTTGAGTTGCGTCCCCAAAGCAATACATCAAATTTCCATTTCAGGTAACAAACTCAAACCTTCAGGATTAGCACACAAGTGATGATGTTGATGCTGGATGTTCCCTTCAGATGAAGAGGAACATACTCACCACAAGACCTCCTCATGAGACTCCACTTTCAATGCATCTGAGCCAAGTCGGAAACGTGGAGGAGATTTAAGCTGATTGCTACAAGAAAAAAGCTTTTACATCCTTCTGTTTCAGTAGGAATGTGTGGAGCATTTTCTAAGAGCAGTGGAGTCCAAATCAAATTGTAGGAGGATATTTGCATCAAGGACAGGCCTGAAATAGATTACTGCACGCTCCTGCCAGGACAAATCATGGGAGGAAAAACAAAAGGCTATAAGCTTTAGATTTATCACATACTAAAACCATGTCTGTCTACTACAAACTGATGTCTGTCTACTACAAAATATGTACCTGTGCATGCATGCATTAATGAATGTAAGTGTGTTGTCAGTGCATGTGTTAAGGCGTTTGTTTTTCCCTGGCCATCCAACATATTTATGCAGTTCCCCTCTTCTTGGCAGCGCTTCTCCTCAAATGCTATTAACTCCCTCTGAGCGCAGCTATTCATCATTTGTAAGATTTCCACAGGGTGTTTTCTTTTTACTTTTTAATCAAGGGTTGGATCCCATGCTGAGAAGCGTATTCAGCTGTGAAACAAGGCCCCGTCGTCCCCGGCTAACAATACACATCCTTAACAGAATGAGCTGCCCGCTGACAAATGAGCTCAGCTCGAACACCAACAGGACAGGCCGCTGAAAAATGAACATGGGTAGAAATGAGAGGGAAAACCATGCTTGATAGACAAACACCACCAGCATCCAAAAAGACTAGCTTAATCATTTACAAAACACCAGTCCTTTCATATACCACTGTTTGTTTGTACTTGTGTTGTAGCAAAGTATCAGGGTTTGGTAAATGAATGTAGAGTGTTGTAATTAGGGCTGTAATTAATGAAAAGTAGGACAATAATGAAATATGCTGATCACCATTACCCATAGTCCTTGGTAACGTCTTATAAATGACTTTTCTTGGCCGTCCAAGGGTCCAAAACCTAAAGGTATTACATGTACAATAATAGAAAAAACAGAGAAAAGCAGCAATTTAATTTAGAAGTGGAAATCAGCAAAAGTCTGGCATTTCAAGACACGTTAGCAACATGGCTCTGGGGATAGTGATGGTAGCCTATCGGTTGAACACTTGGTCCAGCCCAAAAGATCTTGACAAATACCGTATTGGATGGATTGGCATGAAATTTGGTACAGAAATTCATGGCGCACACACAATGTACCCTAATGACTAATGAGATCCCCTGACTTTTCCACTAGCACAACCATCAAAATCTTTTACCATTTGACGATACTTTGGGCTTATGCTAATTAGCATGACCGGCAATGTTGATATGCTAACAAGCTAAACTGAAATACTGAATTTAATGAGTAGATATACATGAACAGTAATAAACCTATTGATTTCTCATGTAATAACTGAAATCACATGAACTCAATTTATTGGCATCACAGCCTTAGGAATTATTTGCAAAATATTTGTGATCTTTTTTTTATTCTGACCCTACACTATAGCTTTATCTCACAAAGACTACTAAAGATGCAAAAACAAATTTTGGACCTCAGTTTTTATTCAACACATTGGATTTCTTTAGAATAAGCATTACAGTCTCACAGAGCAGCTAGCATGGTAATCAACTATTATTCTTGTTTCTTCATAATTTACAATTAATCAATTTAAATTGTTGACAATTAATTTATATTAATCTAATAATTAACAAATAGTTTTTACACTCATGTGAACAGTCCACAAATTGCTGTGGAACCTTAATTCAGTGTTAGCCTCAACCTGATAAATACATGTCTGTTATATGTGTGCAGCAATTGCATGCATTTATAGACTATTGTGTTTAAAAGTGTATTTCACGTTCTCATTACTGCTGCATTTATTTGATTTAAATAGAAGAAGGAAAATCAATAAGGAAATGGAGTAAACCAGTACAGTTTAACACAGTTTGTCCTTATGATTATTCAGTTATGTCAATAGAGTCTTGAGATATTTGGTACATAACAAGCTTTTTGTATTTCATTCTATCCATGACTATACGTGAAATGTTGGCAGTGTCTCATATAACCCACCAATAAATGGCGGGTCATTGGTTTAATCCTCCCATCAGCCAGATCAATCCCTTTTAGATATGTACCCATTTTTTCTAGTGTCAAAAGGCATAATATTGTAATGGTGTTGCTTAATCCTGCATTTCCCTGGTGAAATGTGTAGATATATAGCTTTTGATCTAGCACTATAAGAAACTATAAATCCCAAAGTCCTTTGGCTTTGAAAAATATTACTTCAAGTAATCATGAAAAAATCCAAGATAGTCAGAGGAGTCGTCTGAACTTGAGTCTGACAAATGAAGTCCAGGTCTCCAGTGGGTATCCGTAATATTTTGTGGCAGGTTTATCATGCAAGACAGAAGATCTTAACTGTTGTAAGACAGCGAGACAGATTTACTGAATGAGTACATCTCAATGTGTCACCAAGCTTTGTGGGCCGTGAGCAGAGCAATCAGCAGTGGCTGGGAATTTATGACACTTGAGAGAAGAAGAAGAAATGAAGGTCTCCACCGTTGCTCACTTTATACATTTTTATTTACAAATAGTTTTGCAGATTGAGGATTTGATATGAAACATATGATCAGCTCTTCTCTTCCACCAGCTACAATGTTAAAATGCTGTTCAGTCAGAATAGTCCATGTATTACTATAATTAAAAAATAACTAATAATTCTGCGTTGAGTGTATGTTTACTTAAGGAATTGCACTTTGCTAATAATACTTCTGTACTTATCCTTAATGCAGTACTTTTACTTGTAATGGAGCTGTTTCCAATCCAGCAGACGGATCAACATTATCATTCATTTGAGTCTCAGTCTTAGTTTCTGGGCACCTGACCAATATAAATGCTATATTTACTATAATATTGGTCTCCTGATGGCAATATCTGACTGTGGAGAGGATAAATACTCCTCTATGTTCACCAGCTAGTTGCTTACATTTTTTTTATTCAAAATTGCTAAAGTTATAGTAAATTATTTCGTAGACCATCACTACGGGCAAACCCTTTAACAAACCAGTTTACATCCTGTGTAAGTTCATTGTCAATAAAAAAGATAAGTAAATGATTTGAATATTTCTCCCACCACTGGCCACTAAGGACAAAAACAGATGAATCATTAAAACAGTGATAAGTGACTCTAAGCTTGAGAATATTCAAAATTCACTTATTGTTATACATCTCTGAAAACTGGAATGATAGAACAAAAAGTGTTGTAATATGGATAGGTTGCAGCTGCAGTAAAAGCTGTGCTCCAAAGGTATTCTATCTTTTTCATATTTTCTGCACCTCATGCTTTTTTCCACTTCGCTTCATGAAATATTTATTAACTTTGAAACAACAAGCAAACTTGATATAAGCACATTCCAAATAGCAAAGTTAAGGGATGAGATTAAGTGCTGTGTACTGTATATATGGTACAGGATGTCGGCATGCAACATTTAGCAGTTTATAAAGCATTAAATTGAAAAATCATTTAAGTAGTTGAAGTTGGAACTGTATCGTGTAGCGTCAACCCAAGGCCACAAATTCCACTGTATGATTCAACTACATTACAGCTGTATTGATGTAAAAACTCACATCTGCATAACTAGCTGTACTCCATACTCCAGTCAGATATCTGCTTTGTGCAGTAATGGACAGACTGCACCTGCGTAAGATCCAGTCAATAACATCTTAAGCCAATAATATAAGCCCTGCTGGTCCATTTCCTGTCTGAGTTATGTTTTATTTAACAACCAAAAGCATAGTGAAGCCTCCTACTGTGTAGATGAAAACATGCGTGCCCTCAGGAAACCAAAAACTACCACTAGAATGAGGCTTTGACTCAAAAGCAATGTTTTGGTTGGACACAGACCCTGTGAATTATATAATCCTGGTCATGTTACAATAATATTTTCAAACAAGAGTGCTACTATTATCCCTTGCAGTGGCAAGCAGGATGTTGCAACCATTTATGCTTTACTTGAAGCCTTTCTTTCTACTATCCACCCAATTTTAATCCTATTTGTGTGTTTATATTCCTCTTCACCACAAATACACTGATATATATTTTGGTACCAAATCATAATTTCAATTTTTGTTTTTAATTAGTTGATCTACTCCATGATCTTTTCATTGACCCCCAGACCAATGCAGTAGTACTCTCCGGGCAACCCTGTGTTCTGGAAATAACGTTTATATAATTATATGTAATGGTTGTGGCAAAGAACACACAAAGCCAAAAGATTGCCAGTAAAACTTCTTTAATTCCTAAAACAGGCTGGCAGAAGAACAACGCTGGACCGCAAGGGCAGATGCAAACTAGATGACCTAGCAGAGACTGAATGGAAATATATATATTTATATATATATGCTGCTCGACTAATTGGGGGAAATGAGAATCAGGTGAGTGAGTGGGCGGTGAAGGTCTGGTGGTGGATATAGCAGGGAAGAGGTTACTGCAGGGCAAGAGGTTGTGGCTGGATCCGGAATGACATTAGAGTCAGGCTTCGGTCAAATAGTCTTTTTCGACCCAGAAGTATTTTAGTGGCAGCCATAATAAGAGCTGGTCAAATTATCTAAACGTAAAGGAAAGGTGCTTCAATGCTTTCTTTTCTTATCTCCTTCAGCATAGGGGACACTGGACCATCCTCTACGGAAAGAAGGGCGATCATGCCGTCCCACAATTCCTTGCGGTAGCAACATTGAGCGCAATGCAACATTCAGGGGTCAATAATATCCACTGTTGCTGTTTAACTGGACATTATCTCGTAATTGATTCATAAATATATTTATAGCTGGCTGTCACATGTGGTCTATGCACTTGACATTTTGACAATTCAAGGCAAACTGAAATTTGAATGATCCTCACTTTGTGTGTAAAAAAATAAAAATCAAAAAGGGGTATTCTGCAGATATTGTGCATATTGTTCAGATGATTATTTTTGGGACATGTTATTGGAAACAAGCTTTAAGCCTCTGGGGATTGTCAGTGACTGACCTCTAAGTGTGTGGTGTGCTACAAACAGGAGCCTTTGAATGTTTCCACAACTTTGTATCCTTTTTCAACAAGCCGTGTGTTAGCTATCAGACTCCAATTCACACCTTTATTACATCCCAACTAGATTGTTGTAATGCCCTTCTCCTCGGTGTACCCACTGAGGGGTTAAAAAGCTGCACCTGTTCTCTGCCACATGCAGTCCAGGGTGCACATCACCCCTACCCTTCAGAAACTGTACCGCCTCCCAGTTAAGTACCACATTTGTTTTAAAGTACTTCTCCTTGTTTATAAATCTACCAATCCAATCTTCTCCATCATTAAACACCTACTCGCTCACTACATTCCTCTGATGCCCATCTACTCTCCACTAACCCCTCCAGGGCCTTCAGTGTGGCTGGCTCACCTCTGGAGTGCTCTCCTTCAGGCAACTTAAAACTCACCTTTTTAGATTAGCCTTTCCTGGTGCTTCATAATGTGATATTATCTCCACCAGAATATAATGAGATTGGTCGTGTGTGCAGATGAGTGTGTGCGTGCGTGTGTGCATGTGCGTACATCTCTTTGTCTGTCCACAGCTAATCCTGCATACTGCTGCACCAAACTGTGTAATATTTTTGGGTGTTCATTTGGCTGCATGCTCAAGGACCGCTTGTGGTTGCGATGACTCACACGTTCTCAAAACACCTTTTATTTCCTGTTTGATACTGCCAGTGACTGACTGCTGTCTCCTCACTCAGCGGAATTAGTTGAAATTCAACTTTGACAAATGTGCGAATGACCCACGAAATCTACGTCTATTTGCGTCTTTGCATTGACTTTATATGTAATTGCAGCGCATGAAAAGTTTGCTTCACGTTTTGGTAACGTAATCCTGGGTCTGTGTCTCTGAGTTTGGGCATAAAAATGGAGTGTGGTACTATTACAAGTGACTCTAGTCCTTGTAACACTTTTACTAGAGATAGAAACTGCAGTGAGGTGAAAAGATTTGCTTGATTTAACTGAACTGACCCTGTGCTCAAGTGCATTTCAGTAGTTGTAAGTTAAGTCTGGGCACAAAGCTTTGTGCATAAGGGACCAGGGAGGACCTTCGGTAGCTGTAGCTACCTGTAGGATAGCCCCTAGTACCTCCAATACATTTCTGTGGTTTAGTGAAATGGTTTGATTTTTTATATTTTCTTGAGTGTGTTTGTGAGAGTGCATGAACATGAGTTTTCATGAGGGGCTGTTCGTTTTCCCGCTCCAGGCCGCTCCGCCCAATATCACTCCGTGCTTAACTCAGATTTTCCTTCACTCCACTCAAATCGCTTACCACTTGCTTAATTGGGCTGTACCAATTGCCGTTTCATTTTCATTTGAAGCTTCTATTGAGGTTTTTCGATTAAGCTTTGAATATCTTCAACTCCATAGAAAATCGTTGGCGCCGCCACTGGCTGTGTAAACCTGCAGGGAGAATCAGGGCTTGTCTGGGAATGGAGAGATGCAGTGAAAAATGTATGCAGGCATTCATACTGTAGTAGCAGGCGTTGTCAGTAATCCTTCAATCTAGGAGATAAATATTCTGAATGGGGTTTCGCCTTTACTCAACAGTCTTCATGTATTTGGCAGATTTGCATCAGAGTCCAGCGCTGCACATGGAAATTACGTGACTTTTCCTAAAATCATCTCTGCTTTGTAATTAGTCATTAGTGTTGTTGTTTCTGGACTAATTTCCAGTGTGTATTTACGTTCCTGTGTGTGTGTGTGTGTGTGTGTGTGTGTGTGTGTGTGTGTGTGTGTGTGTGTGTGTACAGGTGTGTACATGGATGTGTGTGCATTAGTGTGTGGTCTGTTTACTCCATACCCAACAGGAAATTAACTGACTGCTGATCAGCGGACATCCAGGAAAGGGAGAGATGACTGTCTTATTAAAAATGTGTCAGATGCTGCAGGTGGTGGATTCAGAAACATGCCAGACTGAACTGCACAACATGTCTTTGCAATCATCACTTTGTGGTTTCAACATTTAAAATACACAAAAAGATACATTTCTCACCTTTTTGTCAAACTAATGTGATCGCTTGTGATCTGATTACCTACCAAAGCAGGAATGAAGTCAGCTATCTGTACCCTCACTTCACTGCTCGTCTTTCAAAAAGGACAGTTGGCTTCTGTTATCAAACAGAAAAAAATACTTTATTTTCCACTGGAAACTATACAGCAGAAGTTAATGCAACCTATATTACTTTTTAGCTCAATGAAAGCAGCTTTGCAGAACCCACAGCTCTAGTACCATATCTATCTTACTTGACTCAAATACTTCTCCTACAATTATTTTTTATCTAACTCTATTACAGAGTTGATTCCTTTTACAGAACATGTTGTGGGAGACAGTCTCTGATGCTTCCCATAGAAAAGCTCATGGAAGCAGCTGTGCACTGCTCTTTGATGAAGGTGGGGAAGTTAACCAGACATACGTTTGTGAAACCAACAGGACTTGAAATAGTGTATTTTTCTATGTACTTGCTCTGGTGCATGTAATCTTTACAATGACCTAGACCGTTTTTATTCCCTGCTCCAAAACATTTTTTTCCACTGCACCTTCTGTCTCAGCTCTTCCACCATGACTGCGATCAGACCAAAATAAATCCAACGTCGACCACTGCAACATTTTTATAAATATGAAGAAATCATCAATGTTTTATTTGTTTATGTCATTTCAATCAGGAGAGACTTGTTTAGAGTTTAACAGTAATTTATTACAATTGCATAACATTTGACTAGTGCAAAGTCTTTGGCGATTGGACTCCTGAATTAGGATAATCAAGGGGTAGTGATGCTGAGGTCTGATAAGGCAGAATCCCCCCAGAGTCCAGACACTGGTGGTGGTGGTGGAGAAGGGAGTTGCTGTAATCTGATGAAGAATGAGGAGCCTGACTGAGCTGAGCTAAAATGACAACTGACAGCAGCAGAGAGGAGAACCTATTTAAAAGTTTGACAACAACGATATGATTGGAAATCTGATTGGTTAATTTAAAGTGCACGCCCCCCTATCAGCTGATGGAGTAATGGCAGGGAGAATTAGAGACTGAGATTATGAATGAAAAGGAGCGTAGAGAGTGTCTTCCTGACTGAACTTCCACTTAAGCTTCATTTGAGCTGACTTTCTTTTTAATTTTATCTCTACAGTAAAATAACTTAACATTTTACAAGGGCACGAAATCTGAATAAAAACAATTATCAATTTAATTTGTGAGAATAAAAAAATGAGGGCATCTTCAATCTGTTCAAAATCATTTGAGCTCTGCAGTGTAACTACATCAAATTGTATACGGTCATAGTCTGGGACATTTTGAGCAGAAACCCATTGTGCTTCTCAAGAAACCTATTATGGAAATGATTTATTTAATGTGGGATAAATAATTGCTGTAATGCAAGTCTTTCTTTGTCCTTTTTGGACGCTCCAAGTACCAGTGACATGCTAAAAGGCCTTTCGTATAGAAGCCCGACAACTGCGCTCTGAAACCCATTATTTACAAAGGCTCGCGAGGCGCCACAACAGATTTTGGTGTGTCAAGCAAAGTGTGTGAAAGCCGCTTGAGGTAGTTACCCTCTGATAGGCAGTGTAGTTACCCTCTGATAGGCAGTGTAGTTACCCTCTGATAGGCAGTGTAGTTACCCTCTGATAGGTAGTGTAGTTACCCTCTGATGGGTAGTGTAGTTACCCTCTGATAGGTAGTGTAGTTACCCTCTGATGGGTAGTGTAGTACCCTCTGATAGGTAGTGTAGTTACCCTCTGATGGGTAGTGTAGTACCCTCTGATAAGTAGTGTAGTTACCCTCTGATAGGTAGTGTAGTTACCCTCTGATGGGTAGTGTAGTTACCCTCTGATAGGTAGTGTAGTTACCCTCTGATAGGTAGTGTAGTTACCCTCTGATGGGTAGTGTAGTTACCCTCTGATAGGTAGTGTAGTTACCCTCTGATGGGTAGTGTAGTTACCCTCTGATAGGTAGTGTAGTTACCCTCTGATGGGTAGTGTAGTTACCCTCTGATGGGTAGTGTAGTTACCCTCTGATAGGCAGTGTAGTTACCCTCTGATGGGTAATGTAGTTACCCTCTGATGGGTAGTGTAGTTACCCTCTGATGGGTAGTGTAGTTACCCTCTGATGGGTAGTGTAGTTACCCTCTGATGGGTAGTGTGCCCCTGATGGCGTAAGTGGATACATGCATTCAGTTAAGGTAGACCAACGCATTGATTTGACCTAGGTCAATGAAAAATAGCAGCATAAAATTGTGTTTAATTCAACATATGTGAATTCTAGATGGGGGATACATTTTTTGGAAGGTTGAAGATGCAGGATGTATCTCACTATAACTTTTCCTAGGAAAGAAGAAATATCTCCATATTCACCAAGGTTATTTGGCCTGATCTTAAGCATATCAGTGCATCTCTTAGACCCCTACCAATTTGCTTATGCTTATGCACTGATGATGCTCACTACAACTCTTTATTATAAAGCCTTTTGAAAATACTACAGCTTTTGCTGGACACATGTTTATGGATTTTAGCTCAACATTTAATACCATCCTCCCTCAGATCCAAGCTGAAACAGATGGAGGTGAACCCTTCATCAATCATGCATTTCTCATACGAAGACAAAAGTAAGTGACGTTTAACTCAGCTCTCTTTGACGTACACGTTATATAAAATTATATTTTATATTTTGATATATAACATTTCTTAAATGACTGTATGAACCAGGACACAAACAACTACATTATCTATTATATTTTTATGATACTGCCAACACACATCAGTTTAATGCGTTGTGTGCCAAGCGTTTGTTTTAATATTAATTTGTTTTTCATGGATGTTGAGAGTGAAAGTTTCACGGTCAATATGTGACAGTTAACAGCTTGCACAACATATTTTCTTTACCAAGTTACATGCAGCGGTTCATGCAGAGCTGAAAATGTCACGCACAGCTAAAATGTTCCGTGCACTACTGCGTGACTGCACGTAGTATTTCGAGCCCTGAACAACCAGTTAGTCCTCATCTTTAAAATCGGTAAAATTGAAATCATCTCATATAAAACATAAATCTCACTGTTTCTGTTTTGTGGCAGTGTCTTCTTTTTGTCTCGTTATAGTGTGCTAAGCAGCAACGGGCTCATTACGGCATTCAGAGGACGGAAACAAAAACGCCACTTGGCGGCCGTTGAGAAACGCAGCTGTAGTGATTGTTTTCCCATCTTAACATCCACAAGGTGCAAAGCTGAGCACATTTCATACTAAAAAACTAAGTTTGACAAACATCGATCAGAAATGTTTTAAAAATACCTCAAGGATGAAGACTAACTGGTTAATTTGGCAAATGTACACATATTTGTTATGTTTTGGAAATTATATAAAATATAATTAGAACAATAATTTCTCGAAATAATTACACAAACAAAAAAAAACGAGAACAATGCAAGACGGCAGATGGAAACGTTGAAGGCTGAAGCTCCAGCTAAACGGCCGTGGGGAAGCTCGGTGAAGAAGCGCTCGATTTGCCAGTTTCTCCGTGGTTACAATCTTTAGGTATGAGATCTAGGTAGTGACTGAAATGAAGAGATCCTGAATTTAAGAAGCTTAATGAGTTTTCTTCTCACAGAGACTTGTCTCCCCCTAAGGAACGGGATGAGCTCAGATATCCGAGGAAACTCTCTCCACCCACTGCATGTTCAACAAAACCAGTTGAGACAGTTTGGGAACCTGTTGAGGTATTCCAGGCATGCCCAGCGGAGAGAAGAACCCAGGGCACTCAGCACACACTGAAGGGATTACATATCCCGTCTACTTAGGAACATCGTATGATCCCCCGAGAGGAGCTGAAAGATGTGACTGAAGTGAAGGACATTAGATTTACCTTGCTGCCAAGGCAACGTAGATGGTAGAAAATGGACAGATGTGGTAGTGACAGACACAAGTTTATAAGTACCGTGCATTTACTAGCAAATAAGAAATCTCTATTTCCATTATCCCGATATTATCTACTTTTTAAAACAAATATCAAAAAGTGAACTTCAACACACTTTGAGACGAGAAGGTTAGAAATGAGTTAAAACCAGAATCAGACTTTGTTTATCTGTTTTACTTTATAAAATATATCATGTCATAGAAATGTGCAAATTACACCCACCCAAAAAGTGATGTCACAGCCTTAGTAATTGAGTTTGTTACACCATGTACATAGACAAGGATTGGGTTGTCAAAAAACAGAGTACAGTTTGATTTAATCAGATTTTACTTTTCTTTTACTCTATTAGACTCCAGCTGAGCAACTTTGAAACTTCAAACCCTGTTTTCTCAAATTCACTGTTTCTTTTGTTTCTGCTGTTTGCCTTTGTACGGCTGAAGAGATAAATCTGTGAAGATAAAGGTATGCTTTTTATAATACAACTACAGAGAAAGACATGGTGAGTACCTCTAAAATAGTTATAGCGATAGCATATTTATGTTGTATGTCTGCACTTTTCCTCTTTCCCCTTCCCAAACCTCAAAGCTGCCCCTGGCCTGAACCTTTGATGGTTGGATAATACAATAAATATAAAAAAAGGATAAAAATGTAGTTAACCTCGTGCACTACAGAAAAAGAGCATACCAAGGAGACAAAATGTTGGGAGTGTTTTATTGTTCACCCCCTCCTCAGGTATAGAAAAGTAACTCTCATTGACTGAAATGTTATCCCTGAAGAAAGTTAAATATTAATATTCTTGAAAATGTTAGTTTTAGGAGTATGTAAATGTCAAGAATGACTTTGCATAATGTGCTCTCTTTTATCGCTTTACTTTGGCCTTTCCCAGCAAATGATTCTCCACGGCACATTATTTATTTTGTGTGTGAGGATGTGATGCCTCAAAAAAGAAAAACAATGATAACCTCAGTCACCAGTTCCTGCAGTGCTCTAATTAATTGCTTAATAAACAAGCCTGAGGAGTAGCTTCTGAATAAATAAATGCCCAGGAGTTTTGAGGCAATGACTCTAAATCACAAAGTGCATTTTCATTGTGATCATTTTTAATTGAAATCAAACATAAATAAGCTGTTTTATAAGATTTGATTAAAAAACTGCCCACTTCATTCCCCTGGTTATCGGTAACCTCAAAGTCCTGCCACTGAGTTCCTACTCTGGAAACGGCACAACGTTTCAGTGGGTGAACAAGACGGTTACGTAACAGCTGGTTATGGTCACCACGAGGTGAATGTAGGCTGTTTCTGCTTCCCACACTTCTTATCCACCTGATTATTCGGCCATCGCGATGACTCAAAGCTTGTTGTATGGCGACTTGGCACACTGTCACACCCACACTGCTGTCAGATGAAAGCTTTGTCTTCCATTATCAAACTGTAAACTTCTGAGGGAATTTAGAAAAATTCTAAATCCACCATATTTCCGTCAGATTGCTTACAACATCGATTAGCATTTCGAAGCCAGACCTCGAGACTTTGAAGGCCAACATGATGCAATCTGGGAAACGAGCGCGTGCAGTACTCTGCTCCCTTCGCACGTACAATCAAGAAGCCTGATTCAATGAACTTCAATAATATGTTTAAAAGAGCAAGTTTGCACAATTAATTAATTAGTTTGTTTGTTTTTTAAATGCAATATCATGATGACAGACTTATCCCTTAAGGCTCCGGGCTTTAGGAAAATAAATTACACTCCAAACCTTTCACATTGATCAATCAGATTAATCAGAAAAAAGGATCACCAGGGGATCAAACCTAGCAATGGCACTTTCCTGTCTTTGCCATTGAAGATCCGAAGGTAAAAACTCTGGAGGTAAGAAATCTATAGGTTTATATAACTATTTGTCTTTCTCAATATCTGTTTATGTTTGGCTTTTACAGTTTGTAAACAATGATGCTGAACGTACAGTGGATTGCAATAGCTTGTCAAGCTATGCAAGGGCATTAACCACGAAAGATCGCAAATGCAACCGAAACAAATTGACTTTCAAGATCTGTGTGCAGGTAGTGAGTGGGTAGAATACATTAGCTGAATATTTAGTGGCCTAATAAATACATTTATTTGGTGGAAACCTAGCGAAACCCGACAAATACCTTAACAAGAGTTTTGTGTTTATTGAGTTTTTAAATGGGTGCTACAAACACAAGCATTTTTAATCAGTCCAGTCATCGAAGTTTCAGTTTAACATTTCCCTCAAAATATACTGACTGATTCATAATTGCAAAGTTGTTGATAGAACAGCGGAGAGAATGACCCCTAACAAACCTTTGCCCATTAAATGTCCTGGATTCGGACAGGCCAATAACAACGGTTTTTCTACATGTGTGGGGACGTACGGGGTGCCAAGAGGATAACGTGCTGTTATTGGTCAACACTGTTTTGGCCGCGGCTCCGGAGAGAGCAGGGAGGAATAATATTATGGAGGAATAAAACTCACAACCACAAGTTACATTCTGGAACCGTTTACTGGCGGAAGGAGAGCTCCGAGATTTTTATTTCTTTATTTCCACTTTAACTGTAGCAACAACACATCTGAGTGTGTGTTTCTGATACGACAGGGTCTTCAAGCACACAAGCACGTCATGACCCCAATACGAAGGGCAGCCCTAAGGACTTTGGATTGGTTCTGCTACGCAGGTTGTTGTTTTTTAACTCTTTCACTCTTTAAACTCTAAAATCAGTCTCTAGTTGAGCAATGTTTCGAGACTGACTTGTGAATCTACAAAGGACATAATCAGTGTCCTCACTACTTACTTGTTTTATTTCTCTCTGGTTAAATTGCACTCAACGCCTCTTCGTCCTTCCACCACCCCACGGCCAACGTTGTCAGCGCCCCGTCTATGGCTACTAATAGCTGACATTTATAAGGTTTCATCCCTATCAACCCATCGTCAATGGAGTCCAAGCCAAAGTCTGCCTTTTTGTTTACTTGTGGTGTCTTTCCTGATTGAACTTTCCTCCACATTATATTCTACTTTGTTATTTATGATGGATGCTGTTTAGTTGTAGTTAAAAAACAATGCTCTTATTCTGATAATTCTCCAGAGAAGATAAATAAATCCTCCCAGCACAAATAAAGTGCATTATGAGTTGTCAATCAAACTTGTTTTCCCCTGCGGGTTTGTGCAGCACGGAATAACAAGTCACCAAAACTTTCCAATTAATTAGTTATCTTTCTGTCCATGTCACTTAAATTTAAAGCTCTTGGTTTGTTTGGTGGTCTACAACCATAAACAGGCTGAAACTAAAAGGCAACAACAAATCTTTTCTGCTTTGGTCTAAATCAAGAGAACATTAGTACAGATGTGAACATAGACACAGATGTGTGAATGCATGTGTCTGTATGTGTACTTTTGTGTGCAGAGAAGTTCCAGTTTACAAGGTAACTGCTATTTAGATTCATCTTTCTAAGGGTTGTAAAACCTTGAGGATGGCTAAAAAAAAAAGCAGGGGACAAAAAACTATTTCTGGTTATCATCTGGTAAAGTGCATCAAAACACAAAAATAGCAATACAGATATATTTTCCTGTGGTTTACGGATGCCACTGAAAATCTATTTTACAACCAAATAAAGACTGTGTGTTTTCTACAGGCTGGCAAAGGCATCGTCTATAAAAGGTTGTTCTTGCTGACATAAAAAGAAACAAAATCATGGATTGATTTGTCTCGCAAAGAGACAAAAATGGGAATTACGGAAAAGAAAACAAACCATGGAAAATTGATAAATCTGCCATCATAATTACCACAAGGATCAAACACTGCTGTAGAGCCTGTTTGAGCCTCGATGTGCTGGATTTTACTCTTATTGCTTGTATTTGCAGGCATTGGAAAATGTCCTCAGGGTGTTGGAAGGCTTGGTTAAACATTAGCAATTATATCAGGTATTTGCATGTCGAACCAGGATTTTTCTTTGCTCTGCCCTCTTTTTGCACGAAACATTGCTGAAAATCAGAATAATAAAAGTGATAATAAGGAGCAAATCACTCCAAAATGAAACTGTTGAGCTTTCTGCACTCTCCTGTGGTATAATGAAAAAGGACTCCAACTCCACCAGCGCAACCTACATCCAACCCAGACTCACTGAAATGAATAGGCTGAATGCAACAAAGAGATCACAACAATTTTCACTGGGATTGACGCCTTGTTCATTTTACAAAAATGTTGCCATCGCAACAATTTGAACAATGCTATAAACACATACAAAGAGTAATGCCATAGTATTTATTTTAAGGAGTGTGTGTGTGTATACTGTATACACAACACATATAACTTTAATAATTTAAAGCAAAGAAAATGTTACTGCCACTTTAAATTTACTTTTCAATGAGTGGTCATTTGACTAATGCCAATTCAATTATCACCAAGGTAAACATTTCCTTTGTCATAGCAGTTAAGTACAGTTTAGTTATTTGGCTTCTATGGCAGAAGATAGGATGACCATTGGCCCAAGTACAGTTAAATGACTTTGTCTTCATTCAGAACCATTAACAGCACTGGTATACAAAATTACTTTTTTAATGCGAGTGAATAAAAAAGGCGTGGCTTTTCAAAAACAACCATCAACTACCGAGTGAATTATATAGTTTACCGGTTGATTTTGGTATTAAACACAAATGTGTTTCTATTTTCACCCAACCGAAATATAACAGTCTCTCACTGTATCCCAACAAGTCTGCACCGAACTCTGGTTTATCCTAGCCTCTGAGCTGAATATGTTTGTGTTGTGTCTTCTCTTCCTGTGTGTTCAGTATACTGTATGAGGCTGTCTGAATCATGTATGGGGTTCATACTTAGCCACTTTCACACAGCAGGTCTGATTGGCACCCTCACTTTTAATTGCTCTCACAATCACGCAGCTTTAGTAAGACATTGACACTGCTTGTGTCAAAGTACCTGAAGGTTCAAGCTGGATGACTGGATTGAGCTGTCACATGACAAACATATAACCAAGTGTCAGACTCATTAAGGCCTCCATTCATTCATTTTCCATACACACTGATTATACAAATGTATTCAGTGGGAAATTAAGTATTGCACTCACAGTGGAAAGTTAGGGAAAGACTCTTCGTACCTTGGCAAATGGTAAAACACATCCTCCCGCTCTATTCCAATGTCAGTTTGCTGTCTGTTTCCAGTACTGTCTCCTCTTTCATGGGGCGGAAACAAAATTCTCTTCCTTTCATACACAAAGAACATCATTTGCATTTTAAGACATGCTCATTTCATGATATTTCATGAGCCTGCAGGCTGTCTGGAGCTTAGCAAAGAGGAAGACTCCCAGCAATGCAAGCTAATTGGGCAGAGGGGCAAGTATTTTTGAAAATTGCTATCAAGCTCATACGTTTTCTCTTTTTTGTTTTAAGTCTGTGGTTGGCCTGCTAATTAATGTACTACAGTGCCCTTCCATTCGAGGAAAACGCGATTAAGTGCCCTCTAGTGTACACGTTCAGTGGAGAAAAACGTGATGCTGTGCACTAATGGGTGCTCTTAAAATGGCGAAAACTTTATTCAGCCAGGCTGTCCTATATGCTATAAAAAGTTTGGAACTGTTTTGCCGAAAAAAGAAAATCTATTTTTATTTGCCCCTAAACAAACAATTTTATTTATTGACATTGGTCATATTTAATGTTTATTTCAGTAAATTAATCTGGAGTTTCTCCCACATCCTCTAATGCCATCCAACTAAATGTTTACTTTGTTTTTACCCACCGCCATGATTGCATGTGCACCCTCTCAACAGAGATGAGTAGGAACTGTGATGGCTCATTTCCATCATCAGTACCAGGAAAAAGTTATTTCATTATTTTTAACCACTTGCACAATGCAAGATTTACTAGTCCAACGTGGCATTTTACTTCTGCAATCCTTATTGTTTAGCCTCGAACAATAAAAGCAAAAAGGTATGGTACTATTCCTTTGTCACTTCATTCAAGAGAGGGTGTATGGGGATGGGATGTATAGATGTGAGTCAAACCTCGTGGAAATGATTTCCTTTGGCAGCAGTGAACTGAATTACTTTCTTTTTTTTCAGTCCTCCCTTTGTCACTGATTCCATCGTTTGAATTGTAAGATAGGACATAGAAATAAGTTTCATGTCAGAAAAGCAGGAAAAATGTTAAAGTAAAGTGATTCACAGTAGGTGAACCATTTTGTATATCATTTGTCAAACCTGTGTATAATGAAATCTGTGAAAGAAATTATGGTATAGTCACAGTTAGTGCATCTCTAGGTTTCTCAGTTTCAGGCACATTTAAGTTTAGCAACTCTTAACTTTTTGTTATCTGCTGTAGTAGTGACTCCAAAAGCATTTCCTCTAGATATGCATGTCTGTGTGATTACTACTGGGAGTTCTCGGTCTTGCTGCTTACACATTGCAGCAGTGCAAAGACTATTTTCCTCACAACATTTACAGCAGTGAAATTATAGTTTGTTTGTAACCATAGCAGGTAAGACTAATTCAATGCCAACTTTTTGCCAAATTTCCTAATGAAATTATTAGTCCACAGTAATTGCACAGATATCCTAATCTTCTCAAGTAAAAGGGCAAATATGGAAAGGCGGAACGCGGGAAGCTCTGTAGTGATTTGCTGAAAAAATGAAAAATAAAAATGTAAGCAGTCGTTAATCAGGAAATCTTTCCGATCTGAAGATAAATGTATGTGGAGGAGAAGGTCACTGCTGTAGTTTTCAGGATCCCCCTTTTTTAAATGTATTTTTCCTCCAAGATTTCAGATACAAACAAAAACGAATCCTGTGTGAGTTTGACCAAATTTGCGCTGTCCAAGCTCTGTTTGGCATTATATAATTTTCTTTTTGATTTTGACAAGTTCGACAAATCAAAAGCAAACACCACACTTGCAGCCCATGCGTGATCATGCAAGAATCCTTAAGGACAAGTGAATTTATCTGCAACTTGTATGTGATAATCATTCAAGATGCGTTGGCCACACTTAAATGCACTCCCAGTCGATGCTGCAATTGTTCTTGTCTCCCGTTTCAGGAAATTTGCCTTCAGAGTACATTTTTTTTTCAAAACATTAATGAGATCTTTCATTAAAGTTTCTATAAAAGTGACACATTTTCTTTTCTTATGTGCTCAAGCTTTGATTTTACCCTGCCTTGTAAATTGCTGTGTTTAATCTCAATCTCAGTCTTGTCCTGCTCTACAATACACTGTGTGTGCTTCAAGACTATCAAAGCTTTTGCTTGTTAACACCAACTGTAGTTTCATTACTTGGGTCTCCATCGTTTATATCAATGTAGATGACACTCAAAGTCCTGCCAAGCGAGTATAATTCATTTTTAACTATTGCGTCACTGACAAGGATTTACTGTAGTGTATTATGGGGCAAAAATACTTCTAGCTTGTTGTGATTGCTGCTTTCCAAATCAAGTCACATACAGAGAAACAAGAAGGAGAGAGGAAGCTTGTGAGAGAAAACTCTCACAAGCTTCTCTGTCTCTCTTTGTGAGAGAAAGAGAGACAGACAGACAGACAGACAAGAGAGAGCAGTGCTAATGAGAATGTCAGAAACAGGGAAGTGATAGGAGATGTTCACAGTACAATCACAATCAGCTCACAATCATGATCTATGGTCCGAATTTGTTTTTTTCTCTCACCTCATCTCTCTTCTCTTTTGACTCATCCCTTTTCTTGTCTACAGCTTAAATAAATATGTTTAATAACCTATTAGCTCATCCATCCAACCAGTACACCCACTGCAGCAGTAAAGAAGAAGAAGTCAGCAACTTGACAAAACAAAATATTGAATAAAACATTTTCCATTGAGGATTTCTTTTGTTTTTATATACAGGCCTAAAGTAGAGGTTTCTCTGAAGCCTATGCTCCACCCATTATATGGTGATTGATTTTTGCTCATCAAGTTAGGAAAATCATAACATGGCCAACTATCTGCATGGCGAGATAAAATAATGAGAAAGAGTTCGTTTTTTTGCCATTTGAGTGAATAGACCCTTTAAAGAAGTTATGACCTGTTCAGAGACATATTTTTCATCTACACTTTTCAATGTGGGTGAAATAATAAACATATACAACTAAACAAAGCATTGCTTTACTGTGATGCACTTATTTTGTAGCTTGACTTGAAGCCAGAAAAGACAGATTGCCCCAGCATAAACAAACTCAGAATTTAGCTATGCACTATGCTAAAACCTTTCTGAAACAACCAACAATGTGTCACCTTCAGCAACAGCCTGAAAACAATGAGATGACACTGTCTGAACCAAACCACCCTTCACCTTTATCTCTCGTCTGCCTCTCCAGGCCAGGGTTCCAGTTGTCTCTTTGTCAGCCAGAACAACAGACCATTTGTTATTTTGCTCAACATAAGGGACCTTTCCTCTTTTAAAGTTGTAATGTGTAAGATCTGGTCAGAATTTTTGTTAAAAACATTAAATAAGAGAACTAACATTATCAACTGAATGTAAAGAGATACAGGGTTGACATTGTGTCAAATATGTTTATGCATTGTGTTGCAGAGATAGCTACTGAAATTAGCACGCTAACCAGCTCGCTCCATCTAACTGATGACTGTACATTTAAATTGTATGGACCCAGTAATAGAGGTGAAATGCTGCCCCCTATGTAGCATGTGGCCAAATCCTACACATTGCACCATTACAGTAAATTGACAATGGATGACTTAAATAGAGCTTGCCTCGAGGGAGGCCAAACTAAATGTATAATATATCGATTATATTCTAGGATTTATTCAACTGCAGATGATAAAATTGTAACAACCACACTTTTACTCAGGGGACCAGTGTTCGTGTCTCGTGTGAAACCAAAAGTTGAGTGATTTTTACTGATGACATTATGTCCCATGACATATGACGGTCGTAGCTTACGTTGCGTTACAAGCGTATATCTAATTTAAGGCAAACCATTTAGTTTTTTCTAATCGCAACTAAGTGGTTTTGTTGCCTAAACCCTAACCTCCACTGTCAACAATGTTTACAACATGTTACAACGTTAACCACGCACAAACTTTCAGCATCAAGTTACTACGCAAAAGGCTTCTGCCACACACACACATCATCACCTAAGATTTATCCGCCACTTCTTCTTCTTCTTCTTCTTCTTTCACCTGTGCATTTGATATCTTCCGGGGCCATAGACACAGAACTGAAGAAAAAGCAAAACTAAACATCAATATCTCGCTTCATCCAAGGAAGGGAAATACCTCAAATTCGGTCTGAAGTTACAGTTACGTAGTGATTCCAAAATAACCTAACCTTCTGAAAAGTTTCAGGATGAGCTTCATTAATGCCAAAGCTGCTGCTGCTGATGGTTATTTGTGGAAAGTTGAGTTGTTGGCTTGCAAAAAACTCCCAAAGGCTGTCTCTAGTTCTCAGTGCGTATTTTGCTGGTGCTAGTCAGCATTTTCTGCCTTGCAGAGCAATAAAGGCATGAGAAGTGAGTGTAAATAGCAAGACATTGAAAATGCAGTATCCATAGAGGCTACACACACTACATATCTCATCCATACAGCGATGAGTTCTCCATCCACATTCCCTCCCTGAGCTCCCACCCCTGAGGAAACCCTTAGACGTTGGCGCCTCTCAATTTTCCGTACAGAGCATGCGGTTTCCACTGATAACAATGGCAGATTTACTTTGTATGTTCAAAACAATGGATACATGATATCCGACAGACTGTTGATTTTACCACCTGAAATGACAACTGTAACTAGTAGATTGTATCAGCTATAGCAAGCTAACTAATCAACACTAACTCATGAGTCCATGTAAAAGTTTCTTAAATATGCAAGACTGAAGCTAAAGCTAATTGTCAAGAAAAAATTCAACATCCTCCCTTATATGATTATTTGCCTTACAGTTCTTTAACCTAAGTCCTAAAATGTGATTAGATACATTATATTATCATAATGTCCCATGTCATTGTGTGAGAAATCCAAAGCTTAGCCTAGTCAATATCGCTAATTTATGATTAGACAATTGCTGTTCAAGGTTAAGTCAACATCTGCAACTGACTTCCGTGAAACAAATCAGAGAAGTTTGTTAAAGTTTGTTTGCCAGTATGAGCATCCCAGCTCACATATATATTATTCTGTGACTCAGTCATTCTGACGTGCTTGTTTTGTGGTCCTGCTTGTCTTTTTCAAGGCTAAACAAACCTTGATGTTGTTTGTTTCTGACCATTGGTCTATAGGGAGCTTCAGGCTGGCATACTGTTCGTGCCTTTATGCTCGTTAGAGTCGAGTATTAGAGTCTCAGAGGAAATCCATACAGAAAAGACTGGCACCACAGAAATAATGACATAATGCATGAGAAAAGAGGAATGGACCAAGCATTTATATCTAAACAGTGAGAGTTGGAAGAAATATAATTAAATTGTGCTTCTCCATGCATAAATAGTCTGCTATACATGCCTGCAAGTGTGGGAAAGACTAAGAAGGAGGATGTCACCATACGAATGAGTATTCCAGCCATATGTAATAAATATGCATTCTTCTGGGCTCTCAGATGCAAGCACATACTCTGCCTCCATCTCTCATTCTCACCTGGGCTTTCACTTTCCCATGGGTGTTCCTAGACTTCCTAAAGATCTTCGTTTCATGTCATTAGACTCTCACAGATTCTACTCACACAGTGACAGTGTGTTTGAACAACTGTCACAATTTCCGTTCCCATACATAACTGGATCCAACAAGGGTCAAGACTGAAAAGGCAGATAGCTTCTCACTAGGGTTTAAGAATGGGAGACAGGATTCCCGGGGAGTGTACATCCAAACTATTTCCTGTTACTCGGTATATATATATATATATACATATATATATATATATATATATATATATGTATATATATATATATACATACATATATATATAGCCAATAGAATAATAGTATAACAGGAAAAAATAGTTACATTCTAGAAATGAAACAAAAAGACTGACACATACAAAATATAGGCTAGGTATCACTACAGAAATATGTAAATACTTCACGGGTGGCTGCAATCACATGCAGGTTGGCACGCCAAGCAGCCTCTGAACAGAACATAAAGTCTGTCTCAGCTTAATAGAATTACTCTGAAAATGCAAAATGTATGCATTAACAAATGTGTTTGGTATACAATGAAAAATAGTCAAATATTACCTCCATGAGGCTGTTCTCAGCAGACAGATCACAGGCAATTTTATATTCCTCGCAACTAAAATGAAGTTCAAGCTGCGTGCAAACCTTATGTTATCAATCAGTTTATGTGTCACACAAAATCTTACAAGGTCCAACTCCTGAAGTCATATATTATTGAGGAAAATATGAATTACAGTACATTCTCTAAAATGTGAACAGAGCAGAAAGCAAAACAGAGCTGCTGTCCGAAAGATGCTGTAGACAGCAGCATAACTTCACTGATTATTTCAGGATCTAAAAGTTTAGTTCTGTTTCCTTTGTATATGCATTATTCATAACAAGCACAGGCCGCCTCCTTCCCTTCTGCCAGATTCTCCTCTCTACCAGATTGGTAGACAGAAAAAGAGTCACCTGGTTGAACTGCAATGTCCTCCGGCACGCCAGGATCCAGCCAAGTCTCAGCAAAACATAGGACACCGCAGCTCATTGTTATGTTGACTAACATAAATTACATTCTTTTGCCTTAACAATTATTAATAGCACCAAAAAAAACCTGAAATGTTCAGGTTGGGAACACATGCATGTTTTTCTTTGTTGCATTTAGTATTGCTTGAAATATGCCCAATTTGTCTTGACTGTAACTGAAGTTCTGCTTCTGCTCCACAGACCGAAAATTTGAAAATGTTCAGTAAAAATATGAACCCCTACTTTACACTACCGTAATGATGCATTTTCGATTCCTCACGATTTGCTATTTAGTGCTGCAGAAATGAGTCCTAAAACACAAAGTGTGAGTTAGCATCTTCAGGTTATCCCGTCTCAAAGTCACTGGGCTTTTTTAATGGGTGTTTGGTTAGATGCCTGAAATAGGTCTGTGGAAAATCCTAAATGCAAAGGAGATTTTCACGTTTTGTAAAAATACATCATTAAATCCCTCACTTGTGAATTTTGAAGCATTTACATGTCTAAAAAAATGTGGTTGCTTACAAGTAGCGAGATGAGAATGTAGAGGTTGTCAGGGACATTTAATCAACATGCCGACTAGTCCGCCTTCACAGCCTTCACAGCAACACAAAGCTTTGAGTCTGTGACATGCTCTATGAGTTATAAGTATCGAGTGACTTGTATGCTCATAATTTATTGCTTGGGTAACATTACATGTTAGGTTCGTCCCCCAAATACATGTATATATCTGGCCACTTTTGTTAATGTATTCTATCCAATCACTATAAGTGCACAGACCAGGAAAGTTTATTTATTTTGGTTGCATTTGCGATCTGGTGGTTGTTAATGCCCTTGCGTAGCTTGGCAAGCTGTTGTATGCTGCCATACTTTGGTTGCCAAGCTACGTGCAAACATTTACATATGTCATCATTGTTTACTAGCTGTTAAAACGTCTATAGGAAACGTCACTTAACATGCAAAGCACTTCCACAAATGATACACGATTGGTTGACTGAAATTTATGAAAACGAATGTTGTGTGAGCTACACTGTTAGATTTCAGTGCTGCCTGCGATGCATTTGATCACAACTTATCATCGGAAATATCTCACGTTACAGTTTTGCTCCATCTGCTTTATCAAGGAGCGCAAGCTACCTAATCAATAGTTCACAAAGTATTTTCTTTAATGGAAGCTTTTCAGAGGCTTAAGATATGGAGTGTGGAATTTCACAAGGACGTTTTCCTGGCCCTTTACTTTTTACTTTTTTCTTTTGTTTTACTAATGATCTTCCACTTACCCTTTAAAAAGCCTGGTTGTCCAGATATGCTGATGATACAACAATATGCAACCCTAAACAAACTGTTGCCGACAGTACTGGCATGGTAATGAATCTAAATAAAAGACAAAGAACATCATATATGGCCCAAATCACTCCTTGAGCTCTAGACCCCAGCTGAATTTGATGATGAAAAATGTGCATCAGCTATTGAGGATCCTAATAAAATCCTAAACTTGTAATGAGGCATCTTTACAGTGTGGTAATATTATGTAAGCCATATCTCTGAATATTTTCTCAACCTCTGTAAAAAAAAAACAACACAATATTGCAGCGTGCGGTGTTTCTCGAGAACAGCTGATCCAAACAACCTTACACTCGATACTGCACTTCCTTTGGACCACACCCAAGTGTGAAGTCAATTGGATGAATGGTTGCTGAGAAAATCAAAGGACGGACAGACAGACAAAGACTTCTTCCATTTTAGTTAGATGTCCATAACTCATCAATAAGTTACTCAGCATCTACCTGCTAATGTATCCCTGAGCAAACACACTTTACTTTTGAATTTGAGAACTAATTCCACCTCCGAGGGCAACGAGTTCTCTCATTTTCTTTCTTTCTCAATGAGTTCCTTCTGCTCTGAGGGAAAACCCCAGAGAAAGGAATGGGGACAGGGGCCAGAAGAAAAAGGTTTCTGGGTAAGAAATGATTTATTCCTAACCATTTCCAGGTGAATATCATGAATAAATTCAGAGTTAGCTCAGCATAGTTACATGCCTCTCTGATTGTTTCATCTTGTCATGCTAAAAACAGGGGAGGGGTGTTACTGTTCATGTTATCTGTATATTTTAATCGTGGAGCCTCTGCTGCAAAATGGATATTGTATACTGATCATTACTGTTATATTTTTTTATTATTTTATTGAGGGTTGATTCAGGGGAGTTTGCCCTGTCTGGTCAAAAACCTTTGTTTCCGGGCAAGAAACAGGGCCAGTCATTTCAGATATTTTTAAACTTCAGAACCCTGTCAGGAAGGAACTACTACTGTAATCTACCATGTGCAATCTCTTTCTACAGTTAGCCACGACTCAATCGCATTGGGAAAATCAAATTACAGTACACAAGTCGTTTGCACACTTTCACTCACCTTAAACGCAGATCAAAATAAATAAATGTTAAAAAATGTGCACGGGACACAAACAGCGGCCTCCTGTGTTAGAGTCCTGTTTTTGTTTGACCCAGCCATCTAACCCAACCTCCTTTCTACACGGACTTTTATAGACTATGATCACAAACATATTTGTGATACTTAAAAAATAAACGTAATCTGGGAGAAAATATGTTTCCCTCGAAAGGAAGTCTATTCTTTGTGATGTGAAGTCCAACAATCTATTAAAAAAGGATAGATGTAATGGTTTCAATAAATTAACAATATGTTTTTACTCAGGGAAATATTCTTCTTCTATCCACATTTGATGGCATTTAGCTTTTCAAAAACAACATTTTCACTGCCAGGACTTCAGCTTCAGTAAGCCCATGCATAAGGCGCCATCGCCCAGAGAAATTTGCAATAAAAGTGCAAAAGCAACAGGAAGACCACCCAAAACAATGTATGCACTAGTTCAGAATGACGGTCGCTGCATCACCACAATGGGCAGTCCGAACTCAGTCTTCGTCTCTGTAATTGTCTAATTCCATCAGTCTAAAAGTAATAATTTATTTTAAATCAATAGATTTCCAAACTTCACGTTTTTGAAGGGAGGAAGCCAAAAAAACCAATGTGTTTTCACTATGACCGATCTGTCCACTAAATGGGTGGTTGCAGAGCTGTCGTAAACAGCCAAGTGAGGTGCTAGTGGCATTGATCTGCTCACTGTTTTTGTTTCGAATGGTCTGTAAAAAGATTTTGGACCAAGGGACAGAACTTGTGAATACAGTGTGTGTTTTGAGTACAACAATAGGACAGTATCTTTCAATTTCTAAACCCCTTCTTTATAGCCTTGGAAATTAAATGCACTCTTTGAAAAAAATCACAACATGTCAGTTAATGTCAGTTATATGTTGCATATCTTGCCTCATTTCTGAGACTGAGTAATATAGGGTATGAAGTCTTTGACAATATTAAGCTATTTGTTAGCGTTTCTCTTTTGTTTCTGCTGGTGCAGGAAGATGTTTTTTTTTTTTTTATTTGCTCTGTAAAGTATTCAAAAAAGGTTGTTGATCCTAACTGCGACAAAAGCTGCTTTATTAATCACTTTTTTTCCTCTGCCATCACTAATCAGGTAATTTTGTATTTTGCCTGAAGTCCTAGTAAACACTTGATAGTGGAAAGGTGGTAATGTAGTCAGCCAGAAAGGAAAGAAGCTCGACATAATTACCCCTATTTGTGGGCTCCTTGCTTTCATTGTTTTTCAGTATGTCCGTTTTTCTTGACGTATTCGTTGTAGAGCTCCGTTTCCCTTTGCATTTATTCATTAAGATGTAGAGCCACTCAGGTGTCTAAAACTTTATAAATACTGTTGTTGCTTGCAAGTGTCCTGCTGTGCTTTCGTGTCTTGTTGCTGCCTAGTCAATTCAGTTTTGCAAACAGGCAGGCATCGCACAAATCCTTTGCCTGGCTGGGACAGGGCTGCTAGTTGCAGTGTTCTCTGCAACTAGCAGCCCTGGAGGTAATCTAAAGCACTACCTCTAAAAATTGAAACCTCATGAAAGAAAGTTTAAAAAAATCTCAGAAGTTGGACTTATATTTTGGATGTTATGTATAGCTAGCTAGTTTTACTTCAGTCAACTGGATCTTGGACCACGCAAAAATGCTGATGTAGGCAGCAAGGCAAGTTTGACGGCTCCAGCGTGTCAAAGAACATGGCAAATATAAAATCTGATTGTTTGAAAAATATGACATCAACATCATCTCCATTTGCTTCAACAGCAGACGGATTCACTCAAAATTTTGAAGGCCTCAGAGTAGATTTTTTTTTTTTTTCAGCAGGGGGGAAAAAAGGGGGAAATCTGATTGGATAAAAGTTCCAATGTATGAGCTGCACTGGAAGCAGCGCGACTCAAGGAGAGTAATGAAATTACATCAAATGAACTTTGTAAATTACATAAATGATTAATGAAAATAAATATTTAATTAAAAAATATATATATAATTTTCTAATTCTGGCCTAATTTTAGGCCAGCAGAGACCTCTGCAGATCATACTGTCTCAGTGCTTATTGGAAAAACCTTATTTTTTTGGCCGAGGTTTCTTGTGTCACTTACTGGTATATTTAAAATTAGCTATAGCAGCAGTCACCCATTTTAAGCACAAAAGGAAACACATTTGTGTGTGTATATGTGTGTGTCTATGATGTAATTTCAGAATACCACTGGACACTGAGAATGTTACGACACTTAACAGATATTTCTGAGGTTCAGGACAATGTGGGAAATGACCGTAAATGTCTGCATAAACCTTTCAACAACATGCACAGGAATTACATTTGCATACATGGACTTTGAGTTTCCCAGAAATCTATCATTGCCAGTTTTCACCAGAAATCAGATTTTTCACTCAGTGATTGTTGCACCATTGTTCCATATCTGTCCTACACATATGTATCAAAGAGGTTCAAAGGACCTCTATGCTAAGTGAGACTCCTGCAGGGAAATTCTGAAGATGGCGTCTTTTGGGTGGATGGGTTGACAGAATAAAATTTGAAGATAGACATTGAAGATATGAGAACAAGAGTAGGTCGTCTGCATACAGTGTTACCTTGTACAATGAATTTCTTCGAGCCTTCAAGTGTACAACTCTGTCACAATGCAAAGCATGTGGCAATTACCAGCTCGAAAGGTTGTGGGGAAAGATGACAGTTCTGTCTTGTCCTCTTCTCTTTCCACAACAGTTTTATGCAAGAAATTATTTGGGCAAATGCTAATTCTCAAGAGTTTTAAAGAGGGAGCAAGGATGTTGAAAGGTGGTGTAAATGTGTAATGAAGAAAGAGTGCCATTCTTGAATAGATCCAGTTTGAGAAAGATCCAGATCAGAGGATACAAGGCGCGGTAATACTTTTCTGCACATAACATTTTACTTGAATCTTGTAATTTTGGTCTTTTTGTTTAGGTAGGAGTCAACTTATTTTCTTTTTTAATTATACTTACTTTTAACATGCACTTTACTTCTCTGGCTTCTAATTGTGTTTAACCTGTTTATCTGTTTTTACCCAATTTTTTGGGTTTAAATTGTTTTTAAACTTGTTTGTATTTTAATCTTGCTTTATTTCCACATCTATGCACATGTATGTATTTATGCTTGTATGTGTAAGCATATATGTCTGTCTTTGTGGAGCACTTTGGTGCAAAAGTGCAAAAGTTTTTACCTTCAAAGGGGTGTATAAATGAAATAAACTTGAAACTTATAAATTGTCCTGGTTCTTGAATTGCTGCTCAAGAGGTGTTGCAATTAAAGCAGTTTTACAACATGGATTCAAACTTTGTTTTGTCAGCTTGAACTCCACTGAACTTCACTAACCTCAACTCAAAGTAATATTAAGATATTGTTCCATTGTGCAAAGTATGTTTGCCAAACAAGAACATGGAAAAAACAATGTGCTCTCATCATTATTACTTTACGTGAGATCATTGCAATTATGGAAACAGTTTGCTTTACAACTTCTGATTTTAATATTATTTATATATTATTTTTCTTAAGCCTCTCCCACTTTGAGTAGAACACAAGCTTGAATATTGAACAAAAGAGGAAATTGCTCTGACTTATTTTGGTTTTATTGGTATTTGTGTTGTTCAATGGGAAAAAATCTAATCCAGAAACTTGCTAACATTTTCAAATATATTTAAGTTACACCATATTGTATGGAAAAAAAACTGGACAAAGGGGCCTTATTCTCATAAAATCCACTGAACATGTTCTTATGTCGATGAAAGTGAAATTCTTTATGTCAATTCAGGGAAAAAGCAAATACTGTTTAATGGTTTGATGTGGGGAGGTAATTGGCTTCCTCAATAACTCACTCACTCTTTCTCACTCACATAGTTCCAATTATCTTATGAACACTTCAAATATATTTTTGTCTCTGCCTTTTGCTCACACTCTCTATGTCTCTCCTCATAAGAAAAAAGTACTGTGTGTGTTGCTGCTCTGCAAATATATAATACTGGGTTTTTAATGAGGTTTGAAGCATCCATTAGAACAATTTTGACACCATCATCAAAGAATAAAGGAGAAAGAAAAGAAGGTAAGAAAAAAAACGAGGGAAGGCCTGTTAGGTTGGTTTGTTTTGTTTAAAACAATTTCTAATTTTAAAACCACTTACATTTTACTCTATTTACACCCTGTCAAAGACCATCGGTGGTCAAATAAACACAAGACTTTTACACAGGGAACCAGCGTTTGTGAAACCAAAAGTTGGGTGATTTTTACTCATGGTACTAAATCAAGGGATGTTAAGTCACATGCTACATCACTGAGTCACATGGCGTTACTTCCGTAGCTTGAGTTACATTGCAAGTGTTCTTATTTTAAACCAAACCATGAATTTTTTTTATAACCCTAACCAAGTTGCTTTGTTGCCTAAACCTAACAGCCATCGTTTCACAACGTTAGCCACGTGTTACAACGTTAATCGCAACCATTTCATAATGTTAACCACATGCAACCCTTCTGCGTCTAGATACTGCATAAAAGGCTGCCTATGCGGCACAATATGACGAGTAGGGATTAAATCACATTGACTATGAACACAAGATCAACACTGGATTACCCTCGGGTCAATGTGTTCACACCAACCTTGCTGTAACAGTGAATGATCAAAAGAGCAGTTGTACTGTGGTCTCTATCCATTCTTTTTCTACCCCAGTATCAAATGGTATAACTCTATACCCTTTTTTTCTCAACGTTTTAATCATTAAAAAGAAGGAAAAATTAGGAAAAGAACATCAGAAAAGAGAAAACTGAAAAAAAGGCTAAAAGGGACAAAGAGAACTAAAGTAAGAGGAAAGGTATACAGTCTTAAAGGCTGTTGCAAGACAAGCCCTATGCTTATTGGAGAATTGATTAATGGAGGTAAAGCCAGAACAAGGAAAAAGCAGAGTCCTCTGTGACTGTACTGCAGTACACACTGGCGATAGAAATACTATTCGCTTGTACAATCATGAATGATTGTCACAGAGAGGCTTCATTATGACTGGAGTGTGTTACAGGAGAGAAAATCAATACTGAATGTACAACTCAGTGAGTGTCATTGCGGATTATCACGATCAACTTGCAATTCTCTGAGCGCTCCGTCGCACATGATATGTGCTTATGGATATCATGTCCCTATTTGTTAGAATCAAGAAAAAATAAAAAATAAACTGGAAACATACTTCCAAAATATTTATTGCCAGCTTGCAGGTGGGTATGTGGGAGTACATCGCCTTGCTCCGAGTACAAGGATGGAAGGAAGCACCACCGTTCCTGTACACAGCCTCATTAGAGATGTTCATCACTGTGTGGGTTTCTGTATTCAAACATCTCTCTTTGCCTCTGTATGTGTAATCTAAGATTCCCCGACAAGCTTTATGCAGTAAACAGAAATAAAAACCAAGTTTTTCAGCAGCTTGAAGTCAGTTAAACTCTTCTCATTTAACTGCAAAAGCCCTGCTAAAGCTCTCGCTGCTATATTTGGTTTGTCAATGAAACGAGTCTCTTCTCCTCTGGTGCCTCAGCATCTAATCTAATTAAAATCCCATACATACAGGATTTGAATACAGATACAGTTCACTGTGTAGTGACATTTTTAATGCCTTCAAGTCACAGTTAAACAGCATTTAGAGTGTCTCTAGCTTCACTAAAGTGACATATTTTTTAATGAAATAGAATAGAAATCTAATTAAAGATTTCACGATTTGCTGGAGTTTACTTTCCATTTTGTAATACAACAGCACTTAATATTGAACCTGGTCTCAGTCCCAGGGTCTCAAATACCGCACCCTAAAGTGTCTGTGTGAGACGCACCGGGCTTTCAACTAACTCCAATGTAAACCCATCTGCGTCATTATTAGACACTCACAGCAACGGACATAGTGTTAAGAGCGAGAAAGTCGTCCAACTGCCCTTTTTAGGTCAAACCAACACAGGACTTTCACCCAGGGAACTGGTGTTCATGTCCTGTGTGAAACCAAAAGTTTAAATATTTTTGTAGCCTAAATCTAACGGCGACCATTTCACAAGGTTTATTACGTGTTACAACGTTAACCATGTGCGAACCTTCTGAGTCAAGAAACTATGCAAAAGGTTTCTGCACAAATGTTATGAGTAGGATTGAGATCACGTAGTGATATTAGAAATTTAAACCTTTCTTGGAAGTTTTAGAAAACGATTACTTTGTGAACACAGAACTTCCATAATAAGAAATTTACTTCCTCGAGGACTCGTCTCTTATGTCGAATCGTGATGTTCATCCTGCAAAGGTCTATGACTTTTGGGAAATGTGGTTCATAAAAGGCTAATAAACGCAAACATTTTTTTATTTAAGATTAAAAAAATGTAAAACACTGTCCTTATCTAAAGATAGAAAGCAAACCACACAACATGTTGTTGAGAAAGGCTAAGTTTAGGATTATTAGATGTTAGCATCTTTACAAATGTCAGTGGGATTTTGTGGATGTGGTTAGTTTTCATGATCACAATAATAGGATATATTTATGTGACTGCCCCCAATCTGAAGATGAATTATCGAAAATATTCGTATGTTTTACCGGAAAAGAGAGGGATTTTGAAATAAAATACTCTGAAATGTTTTTTCCACATATTAGCATGTAACATGAAATTAATTAACATAGTATCATAGGGTTGAAGTGAAAACATTATAGTTAATTTCAATGTGTCTTGAAATAGCTCGAGGGATCCTTTCAACAATCACTCTTCTTGTTGTATTTTGTATATTATATAAGCCACATATAGTATATTCAACATCTGCACACAAAAATATTTAGCGACAATTTGCTGGCTGATGGGATGTTATGCAAATGTCTTGTTTCAAATGGTGTTGAGCTTTTAAGGGATTGAACTTCTTTCAACTCCAGCTTTCAGATGAAGTCTCACTCGTAATACTAATAAGCATGAGGGCGGTTGACATACTGATGTCTACACAGAAGAACATCTGAAGTCTCTATCCATCCAGCGGACACAGATATGAGCTGCTTGTGCAGAAAGCAGATGGCTAGAAGTTATGAGGAAGATCATTATATTTGCTGTGGCTTATTATGACCTTGTGAACAGGGAGTGTACAAAAAAAGCTGTTGAGGGTATTGCGTGCTCTGGCAGTGGTGGATAACCAGTACACTCAGGGGGACTTGTTCATTGACAGTTTTCTTTCGAGCAATTCCATATCTTGCTCATATTCCCAAGTGTGTGTATATATGTTTACTAGTTTGGGAGTAGGAGGGGATGACTGCATATTTGTGCTTGTTGTCTATCCCACAATTCTCTCAAGACTTATATGTGGCACACATACAGTACATATCATCTGAAAATCTTGTATGTGCAAAAATGTTACTTGTGTGTTGACTTTCCTCGGCTGTAGTGAGTAAGGACATATTGGTGTGACATTTGTCCCCTGACATCAACAGCCTCACTCTGTATCTCTCATTACAGGTAATTTCACGCGAGCAAAACAGCCTCCTCAAAGCTGCGACAACAAAAAAATATATAATTTTACAGTTCACATTGATCAGGGTTCAGATTGATTAATTAGAGGTTGAATTTGTTCTGGATGCGCTCCAGCAAACGGGGTGGTTCATGTGTATATTTGTGTGTGCTCGGAGGTGGATGACTGCATCTGAAGCCTTAATGGGTCATGTGCTGTGCTGCTGAGGACCAACACATTCCTAAGTACGTGTTCAAATGCCAGTTTTAAAGCCCCGTTCATGCTGAAAGAGACTGAAATAGCCAGCAGGAATGCCTCCCAGATGCGTGTGGAAAGAAGTATTAACTCCACGTGAACTGCACTTGTTTCGCATAGCTCCAGGGTAAAATGTCTTCTCATTTGAACATCAACCATCTAAGGCGCTGATTTACAGAATATACCAGGATATTTATTTAAGCAACACTAATAAAAATGCATCAGTTCCTTTAGCTGTAATATCACCTATATTGCCTCTTTGTTTGCAGGTATAAACAGAAAGCTACCCTGTACATACCCAACCAAGAATCAATACACAGCAATTGTTTATTGCTCCACAGAGACCAATAATGAAAAATAGCTTTGGTCCTTCAACTTTGATAATCCTGCTCTTTACCCTCCTGTGGAAAATCAGGTTGCATAATCAATGGAGCTGCAGAGCAACTCGTGAGTCCCTCAAATAACCAATGATTCCAAATGATGAGGGAAGAATTCAGAGACAATTCAGGCCACATTCTAACATTTTTGCTTATCACAACATTTCTGAATTGAGAAAGGCATTCCTTGTACTTATTGCATTATGTTGTCGTTCCTCTCTTTTATCTTTGTTCTTGTCTCTGTATGGGATTTGATATGATGTCAGCTAGAACTTTGGGTCATTCAGCATCCATTTTTTGTTTCTACCTTCTAAAGCTGATTTAATTCCATTTTCTTTGCCACATACATGAATGTATGTATGTATGTCATATTTCTTTAGATTTCTGTCTGTTGCAGTTATTTAATTTGTAAAAGAGAAGGTTAAAGCTGCCCACAAGGCTTCTTGTGATGTCTATTCGCTCCTGGGGTAACCCCCATTGAATTTGAATATAATGTTAAGCGATAGATCAATTCAAGAGGATAACGTGTCTAATAATCCTTAGTTTAACTCATTTAATGTGCATCGATTGTTTCATAAGACCAACTAAGAAGTTTACTAAAAATGCAAGGTAGTAAATAAAATCTCTGTTCCTAAAAAGCTGACATATAAGATACTGCCACTTTACTGACATATAAGATACTGCCACTTATCATGAAAAAGGTACCAAAGCTACAACCAACAAGGCAGTTATACAAGTTCAGTATTAGATAGAAAAATGTCTCAGCTGCAAAATGCCTGACAGTCAACATATTTACAATATTAAACACCCAGAGGCAGTATAATCAGTGCCTAAATTAGAGTTGCAACACTCAAAAAGCAGCTAAATTGCCTTAAAAAAGCCCACAATTAATGATGAAGAAAACTACATTCACGTCACTGATAAACACACTCAACATAATGGCAGATTAATAGCACTAAAGACCCCAGAAATTACCAGTGAACTGAATCAATATCTCTTTGAAAAAGACTGCAGATGGTGAACTTCACGAAGCTGCTTATTATGTAAGGCGAACCTGGAAAAAGGAGAATAAACACTGGAGCCTTGAGCAACGGAGAAAAAAAAGTAATATAGAACAATAACTGATATTTCCTTTTTCCACAATCATAAAGGGTTTACATTCAAAGGAAGCCAAAGGATACCTTCATGTTGTTGGAGGAAACAATCACAAATGAGTCAGTACGATCACTCCAATGTTCAAATATATGGGACTATTTCACAGGACAAGGTGCACTCACCTATTATGACTATTGAATATGACTATTATGCAACACTGTTTGTCTCATGATGTTCCCATACCCCAAGATGATAATGTGTTTCAAACTTCAGTGTTGTTTCATACCCACCAGGATGAAGTCAAGAGTCAATCATCACATATAGAGAATAGAAGTATTTTCTTACACAGCTCAAGATTTGAAGTTTTATTTTAAGACAGCTTTAAATATTAAAATAAGATTATGAAACAAACCCCTGGTGTGATATTATCGATAAAACTTCCTTTTAAATCAAAGAAATGTTGAATATTTTAAGGGTACCAAAACATGGATGTGAGATTGCGTTACGCGACTAGAAGCTCCAGAAACGCTACACAATTGACCTTTTGGTGAGATTGATTTGTCATTTTCATTTTCAAGGTGAAGAATGGACTTAAAGATGTCTCTTGTACTTTTTGGCTGACATAGACAAGAAGTTCTTAAAACCCTTAACAGCCTCCTCTTCCTGTGTCTTCTTGTGAAAAGAAGCTAATTCCATTCTGTATGACATTCACATATATTGTCTATCATCCTGTTGCAGCTCTTCATTGAAACAATGCGATGTTTATAATTTGTGAAATATTCAAACCCAAGAATCCATATTTTTATGCATGCATCATTTCATAAAAAAACAGATATAACAGATATATTTCTTGTGCATTGATATACATTTCCACAAAATTGATCTTGACATATCGGGTATCTTTAGAAACGTTGGATCGCCACATAAATTAAATTTGACTTTTTCTTCTGTCAAAATGTTTTTTTTTGTAAAGTGGTCACCAGGGACACGCCCTTTGCCCTTAAGATCTTTACGACCACTATTATTACTACATTACTTCATCCACATGTGCTTTTGTACGAGACATGACAGCTTTCAGTAATTATATGCTGAAATAATTTAAGCAACTTGAAAGCAATACGTGAAGCCACGTACCCCTCACAGCGTCAGGCTGCTGCTGATCTAATCCTCACTGCAAAGACTCGTGCTTCATCGTTAGCGCACTGTCAACTTCATTTACATGCTGCTCAGAGAAACTGATAGGGTCTTACACACGGTGTAGTCATTGCTTCCCCATAAGACACTTGTGCATGTCTGTTTAACCAGGAGAAGCACTGGTTTCAGAGCATTTTAATTGTGTTGTTATGGATACGTTGTATGTCACAGAGAATGGAAAGGCCAACTTTCACTTTCCCTTGTCTTTGTTTATGAGCTCATGTGATCGTTGTGTTGTGTTGTGTTGTGTTGGCGCTTGAGTCAGAGGCGCTTCATTACGATGAACTTGATGAAGGTCTGTGATTGGTCGTTTCTGAATTTCTGAATCCAATTGGTGCCTCTGCGAGTCCAATTCCCAGCTCTCACTGCAGCAGTCTTGTCTGAATTTTACAGCTGCTCTTATCTGTAAATGGATGTAATGACTTCAGCATCACTGAATGAATCGAGTTGCACTGCCATCATTCTAAATCAATTCAATTACACTCAGAGGTCAGTGAATATAAACAAGGCGGGGACATACCCTCCTCCATTTCATGTTTATAAAAATGCTTTAGCACAGGCGCATACATCATGTAAAGAGGTTGTTTAAAAGGTACTTATGACCTGCCATCAACGGCTCTGAAAAAAGTGTGTTTGTCTATATTGCAGGGAAAAGCAATCTCCGTCTTCACATTTTTCCCCATATGTACGTGCATAATGTTTGTGTATACTATTGATCAGTGATTCCCAACCAAGGTACTTGTATCCCAGGTACTTCTGCAGTTGCCAGAAGTTACATGTAACGATTATAGATCTCAATAGTTTGAAAAACTAAAAATGACTGTTGAAAAATAAGCTAGAAAGTGAGCAGAGAGGTGAAAACAGTTAAAAGTAACGGATAAACAGCTCAAATAGTGAAGGTAATCTAATGGATTAATGGAACATTTAAATAGATCAAGAAGGTAACAAATAAGTGGTTGTGGTGTCTAACAGTAATAGAGACATGAATGAAACATTCCTCTTTTGCCACTTTGAGAGGTAATAGTACAAATAAACATGATTAAACAAACATAAACAATTGTCGATTCAATTGTTTGGAAATAATATTGTATAACAGTATCCACTTTGGTATAATCAGTGGTCTTTTTTTTTTTTTTTTAAAGGAAGTAACCACAGTTATGGAAGGCAGATCATTTTACTGAGGTGTTATTTGTAAAGAGTTTAAGTCAGTGCAACATCACAACAAGGAAATATAATTGACACTTTAGACATCATGATTGATCGTCACCACATCAAGACTAAAGATGAGAAAATGACAAAGGGCTGTACCTCAGTGACCAATGAGGGCCATTCTCTGTCTCCTAATGTGAGGGAAAGCAGAAGAGGGCACTTACAGAACATCAGTAGCATGAATACATTGTATGAATCTTCAGAACACCAGACTGAGGAGGAGAATCAAAACTATTGATCTGAGTACAGTGGCCGGTCGATCTACGGACAAATAATGGCACATGAATTCAATTCTTGCGGCAGATTTTGTTTTACAGCTTTATGGGTGCCTGAAGTTTGCTTCTCAGTCGGATCTGTGATTTTCTGAATTTTCTCTTAGCTATTATTCGTTTGACCAACTCTCCTCCAACTCCAACTCTTTTCCAAATCTCTTTCTCTTGCTCTATATCTTTTTGTTATATTTTCTCAAATCAGCCTTTGAGACATAGAATAAACGTGTTCCCATTGAAGGGTGACATCAGCAGAGAGTTAGCTTGTCTATGGCACTTCTTTATAGACCCACACACAGAAATGTAGCATATAAATTAGGTATGATATTCAAACTGTGCACCCTGATGTTTCTCCTCCTTGCTAATCTAATTTTAAAGCTATCTTTGGTACCAGGATGACTCAGGAGCATAAGGTTGAGACAGACTCAGTAGTAACGAGACCTTGCTGAAACATCAAATGAAGGCTTAAAATCGAATCAGCTCACGCTGGCATATGGGAAAGCCTTTACATCGTCCTCATTACTCACACCTTTGTGTTTTGAATGCACACTGTGGTAAAACCTGGATCAGATGTGTCACAACAAGAGCAGATAACTGTTAGACTAAAATGAAGTGAGACTTTAAAGTTAAAATGAGTCTTTGCTAGGAAATCAGTATACAGTATGTTTAGGGTTCTGATGTGGAGAAGGTTACTTCTACTTGATTACCCAAGAACGAATTTAAATAGTATTTACTTTTTTGTCACGATAGTGTTTGACTACGCACATTAGTCCAATATTTCAAATCACAGACTAACGGGAGCTGTCACGGTGGGTTTTGACAGTCTTGAAAGAAAGACAGCTAATGTGAGATGATCCCCCCTCTTTTGTATAATAGGCTATAGGGCCAACACAGTGTGGGGGAGCTGCCAATGACTCAGCAGGTGTTGATATAACATGAATGATCGGTAACATCTGTTATAATTAGTGGTAATATTAGCAAGCTAAGCTAATTAGCTTCCACTTTCTGAATGGAAGATTTTTAGCCGAGCTTGCTCTTCCACTCTCTGAGTGAATTACAGACGGCAGCAGCACAGTCTTTATACTACATGTATAAATATTGAATGTTGTGAAGGAGCAGTGATAAATTGCTGACAGTAGATTGTCAGCACTATGGGCTCGCTGGAAAAAGTGGAAAATGTATTTTATCAATGTTCGTAGGCTTCAGAGCTATATGACATGGTCCAGACAGTCAAAAGCACACCAAAGAAATTGGCAACATATAACAAAGCCAGCTTTCATTAGAAACGCTCATCCACAGTCCTGAAGCAGATGCTGTTTCTACTAATATAAACTAATATGTCAAATTTGAAATATATGCACAAAATATTTTATATATCCTTCAAGTTTCAGTTTGGCTTTAAATCTCATCCAAATACGAGACTGTTATATCTCCCACACAGATGGACGCACCCATTCTGAGACTGAAGACTAAACACCAGCCAGTCAAAGGAGGAGGAGGAGGAGGAGGAGGAGGAAGAGGAGGAGGAGGAGGAAAGCGTCTCTAGTCTATGATTGTTGGAGCCCATAACAGGCTGGGCCCGCAGGACCAGTTTCAGACAATCACGATCTTTTCAGTCTGTCTCAGATTGTGTGATTAGAGAGCGATCTACTGCAAGCATCATCCATAAATCTCATTTTTGGAGCCGTCACAGTGATTTCTCCATCTGTTTGCTGAAGACACATCGTCCCTCCGTAACGCAGGTAGACAGGCGTCACATTGGCCTCCCGCCTGATCCTCAGTGGGCCTGCTGTCAGGAAGGGCATGCGTGTTTATTTAGTATATGTACATCTATGACACAGAAAGAGGGGAGACAAACATAGACAGCATGGGATGTCTTGCCAGCTTTGGATAATACAAGAATTCCTCCACACAACACAGGCTTTAATCAGAAGACGTGTCGCCTCAGTTGGAGTCACTCAAAATGAGAAATGCCATATGACACAAATACAATGCCCACACATGTGCAGCTAATCACTTAAGACATTGCAAGATGCTTGGAGGAAGTGCAGAGGCAGGCAGGTTTATATCAGAATCAGTATCAGAATCCAACTTCAGCAAACAAGAGAGGATTATGGGTCTGAAGGTGTCATTTTCTGATACATCCCTCTTCACACATCTTCTATTATGTCAAAATGAGATTAAGAGGAAAGAGCGAAAAGGGAAAGTGAGGAGGCGACCTCAGAATACAGTTTATCAATTTAAAAAGAAGCCTTCAGGGTTTATTGGGATAATATACTGAGCAGTTATGAAGACACGGATTTTTACACATCAAAAAAGCAACAAATTAGGATTTCTGAATTATATTTTGTTTAAAGATTTAGCAGCACAAAAGACAGAATAAAGCTGCAGTGTACTCAAGAGGTCCCGGTATATATTTATGTTTATGTTTAAGGCGTGTGACCTCTTGCCATAGTGCGCGCTACTGGCTAAACTTCTCAGATTGTTTTATTTGAATAGTTTTAGAGACCTGTTGAGATAAAACAGTTTTCAGTATTTCGCAAGAAACAAGACAAGTAAAGCCATACAAGCGGCTCTGTTGACTGTACTTAAGCACAGCAGTGCTTCGAGCTAAATGTTAACATCAGCATGCTCACACTGATGTTGAGCAGGAATAATGTTGACGGTGTTATCTAAGTGAAAGTAAATCTGAGGCCGATGGGAATGTCGTTAGTTTTGCAGGTGATCTTATTTGGTCTTGAAAGAAAATAATAACCTGTAGTGAGAGTACCTCCTTAAGAGATTTAGCTTTTTTGGAGGGTAATCTTTAAAAAGTAAAGTCCACATTATCAGAATTGTGTTTTTAATTATTTAAGTCATTCATTTTTAAGCAGGTTCTTGAAGGATTGCATCATATTTTTCATGTCAAAAGTACACACTTTTTTGAGAGGGATACATTAAGCAAAAAAAGTATCTTCTCTTTTTTGCTTAGTGTCCTCAGTGCAGGAGAAAAACTGTAATCTGTATTATTTTCTTTAATTTACCGCTTCTGTAATCACATTTTAAAACAAATCATTTTAGTTAATTTTCTTTTTTTTTAGGAGTACTTTGAAGAACCATGATCCAACCACATGAAGTTAAGTATAACACTGCCCTCTGCTGGTAGAAAGGTTCAACTGAAGAAGGAAAGACGACTTCAGTCCAACAGGTCACCTGATTTTGATGAAACTCTGGTTCCAATTATTGAATTGAGACAAGGATATTAGTCATAATTTTGTCAACTGTCTTTAAATGTCTCGTCATCTGTAAAATAAAACAATTTAGCAACCGTGTAATTACTGCAAAGGTCAAAATGACATTGAACTCCCATAATCCTATTCTCATGTGTCAAGTATGGTTGAGATCCCAGAAGAGCTGCCCTGAGCGGAAGGCATAAATACCGGACTATAAGATCAGGCTAAGGAACACAGAGCGTATATCAAAAATGAGTATAACCTAAGAGTTGATTTAGCATTTGTGTGGTGTGATTTAATACCCATAAAGTAATATGTAATATTAATTCTGTGTGTTAACTCCTCTTGCAGATGATTGTGCATAGAGTGTGTTTAGGGTCAGGGGATTGTTATGGCTCGTGAAGTCCATTGACTTTACGCTGCAGGATCTCTGCTCCTGTCTGTGCGTGAAGGAGCAGCGGCCTTGCAGCTGAAATCCTTAACTTTGCTAAATACTCGTCGCTTTTATAAGAAAGATCCACCTTAGAAACGTTGGTGTTGAATACTTTTATTTAATTCTGTGGACTGAAAGTACTGAATGGGTGGAAACTGAAATGTTTCCTCACATGATCGGCTCAAGAAGGACCAGAAATAATAAAAGTTCATCTCATTATAAGGAAGAGAGTGTATCCTGTGAAAATCAAATATGTCTGTGTTAAAGTAATCAAATTCCTCTCAGTATAACGAAGAGAGTGTATTCCATTGAATTCAAATGTGTGTGTGTGTCAAGGTGACAGGGAGATGGTGTCAAATGTGTTTGTGTTACTGTATTCGAGTTCCTCCTATTCCCACGGGGAGAGGGAGGCAATATGTGTGTGTGTGTGTGTGTGTGTGTGTGTGTGTGTGTGTGTGTGTGTGTGTGTAATCAAAACAATGAGACTGGGTGTGAGGATGTGATGAAGAGGGGAATGGCAAAACTGAAAAGGATAAAAAGAGATGAGTCGAGACATCAAGAGGGATCTAACGTGGGACACATGTCCGGTACTCAGCTGAGGACACTAGAACATCGTCCGGGACGAACATCGGACAACTTCGTCCCCCCCTCTGCCTTCATGGGGTCAAGGAGGACCCTGTTTTCTGTGACTTTGTACGGACTTCTTTTCCCTCGGCAGGAGGAGGCAGGTGTCTAAGCCGGGCCGGGCTAAGGCCTCTCCCTAAGGACTTTCACCCAGTCTCGGCTCAGTAACAAATTTATGTTGTGATCAATCGGTAATGTAATCAAATGAAATGAATAATTGAGTTGTTGCTATGCCCCTGCTAATAATCCTGCAATAAATATATAAACTGTATCTAAAGCAAGTAGTCCTGAAAGTTTATCATAGAGAAGTAGTGAAGTGTACTCATGGTTGTAAAAAGTTAAGTCCTACTGTGTGCATAACATCAACATAGTTCTGAACGGTTATTCTAGTCCCTAGTCCACTAACAGACCCTTAGAGCTTAAATCCTAGTTATTAAAACCTATCCTGGAACCTTACCAAGAGCCCAGGTCCGTTAGAGGAAAGCTGCCATAACTGAGGCGACTGATAGCTGCATTCGGCTAACAGGGCCTCCCGGCTGAGTGGAGTTGTGAGTGGAAGCGGGGTCGACGTCAGGAGAGCTTCCTCGACACCAGCTTAAACAGATCTCCAAACATCCACGGAGATCCGGACCCTTTGAATGGAGCGTTGGTTCATTAGATAGTCCTGTGTGAGGGGCTTATCTCTCGGATACACTACATCTGTAGCAGATGGTGTAACAATTGAAGTTAATTGGCCCAGACGGCAAATATTTAGATAAGAGATGAAAAGGGAACAATATTGATCGGTAATCAGACTTAACGGTTCTAAAAGAGGTGGTAATGTTCTCCAAACTTTATTTCAATACACCATCTGGGAAAATAAATTTACCCTCATATTTTCTATTACTGGCATTTCAAATTCTATATGGTTACTATTTTGAGATTCACTCATGACATTAAACATTTGAGGCATTTTAAATAGCTCTCAGTTGAGAATTCTTGTAGACTTCAGAATTCACTATTCTGTGAATAATTAAATTTCTGAACATATTAAACCCCGTAATGCCTGAAACTATGATCACACCATTTCCTTCCACACATCTCATGTACTGTTTCAGTCAGACTTCTGAGAGAATGCCTCTGGCTTATACAATATAAACCAATTCTTGCATTTCCCAGGAGCTCGGAAATAAAATATTGTTCTGCAGTTTCTGGAAGTATACAGCGTCTTTCCAATTACATGAAAGATACGGTTTCAAGAGTGATTAAAGTATTGTACATTACACTAATTAATCAAAGAACCTATACATGCGTTATGTGGTTATGGCCCTAAATTCTTTGTATCTCAAGTGCATGAGAAAACTAAAGTGTTCTACGTTTCTTAAGTAGAACTTCACTGTCTGACAGCATTTTGAGAACTAGGCCCATATTAAACGTCCCCTCTCCATACTTTAATACATTTTATGCTCTTATCTATAGTCAACATTTGCATGGCTGGCAACTATTAACTAACTTAATTTAAACTGAAGTGCCATTTTTAGCAAAGATAAATTAAAAGAAAAAAATCCAATACACTTTCTAGAAACATTTATTCATCTTTATTGACCAGCGACAACCAGCTCAAACAAGGACTCCATATTGTTTCAGAACATCTGTGTATTTTGCAATCTTGCTCTCAACGTTCTTTTCTGCCACCTTGGTCAGCTTGATCAGTGTCTTTTTCTTGCCGTAGCGGAGCTTTGCCTTCTCCTTCCTCTTCTCCTCCAGAGTGGCGGTGATAGCCTGGTACTTCCAGCCGACCTCATGTGCCAGACGGCCAAGGAGGGCGAACTGAGAGAGAAAGTGACAAAGTCAGCAAGTGCCAGTGTGTGTCACTGGCAGGTCTAAATTTACTGCAGCAGATATTTATTTAAAATAATGTGGATAGGAATTTCACACAAACACCACGTTCTTTGATGTTGTATTTTAAAAGTTTAATGCTTTAATATAAAAAAAGCACAACTTGTAGCCAACTCAACTCAGTAATCAGATCCGAAAAGTTTGTCTCATCAATAGATGATCAGCTTTGCGATAAAGTTTTCATCACAGTCAAGAAAGAACCGTTGTGGCAGGTAAATTAAAGTGTTTGCCATATTGGCAAATTCTACAATTCAAATCAATGCATGACCCACAAAATCATATTTATTAAGTCGGCACTGCAAAAAATATTTGAGACTCACCTTGCGAGTGGGCTTCAGACGCACAATCTTAAGGGCAGCTGGAACAACCATGCGCTTCCTCTGTGGAACAAAAGCCGAAATCAGATAAAGAAGAAAACACCACATCTAACCATTGACAGGATAGCATGTCTCAGATATTGTATTTCTTTTCAGGGTTTTTCAAATAAGGCTGGTAAGGGTAATATGTAACATCACAGACAGCAGAGTTTAACATGTATGGGCCAAACGGGGAGATGTTGTGGCCCTTTGTTGTTAATTGAGATTCCTCACCTTGTCATAGGGTGGGGGGATACCGTCAAACACCTTCAGCCTCTCCAGAGCAGCCTGTCCTCTCTTGGTTTTGTGGGGCAGCATGCCTGGTTAACAGAGAAAATACTTGTACGTTCAATATATTTTCAAATAGCAACAAATGCAGTTATAGCCAAGCACAACTGTACGTCCCTTCTCAACTCAGCAATTAGATCCAAAAAGTTTGTCTCATCAAAGGTTGATCAGTTTCGGGATAAATTGCTCACCACTATCTAGCAAAGAACTTGTGCTGGGTCAAATTAACGCAAATATCTCACTTTACAGAACAACAACTTAATACTCACTGGATCATTGTCGGGTTCTCTTAAAAAAACACTACAAGATCAATAGGCCATCTTAGCCACATTTTTGCAAAGCCCTTTTTACGTTAGCGAAGAAATAAACATTGCACGATGCTTTGTTTAAAAATCTATCAGTATTGCAATTTAATTTCCATGCTAGTCTCACAAACTCACCTCTAACAGTCCTCCAGAAGATCCTGCTGGGAGCTCTGAAGTGGTACGGTCCACGAGAGGGGTTGGTGTTCATCCTTTTGCGCAGGAAGGCCAGGTACTTCACTGTAGAGGGGCATAATACAGTCATTTAATCTGAGTTACAAATACTTCAAAGCATTAGGCAGTGGCAGCCATTTAGTATTCAATGTCTCAGATGGTAGTGCATGTAAGTGGTCTCATGGTCATTGAAACTCGAACAACAGTGTTAAAACATCACAGACAAGTACATCAAAGAAGAGCAACAATGGAGTTTAATTTACTTACGCTTGTTGCGGTAGAAGTTTCCAGAAATGTTGATTCCTTCACATCTCACCACCACCACTTTGTGTCCTAAAAGACGACATTAGTTTAGCGTTTGGACATCAAACAAATCCAGTCATTTTAATGATCACTTGCTCCTGTCTCAGATGGTAGTGCATGTGAGTTTTCTCATGGTCGTTAAACTCAAGCTAAGCTGTTGATTCATCATCATTGACAGACTGAGGCAACACTGCAGCTTCTAATACTGTGCTGCTCAGTATTTTTAATTTAGTGTTCATATGGCCACTATACATGGCTTTAGCAAAAACAGTTGACAGTCACATTGACATTACATAAATATTCGTTATTCAAACTTACCTAGCAGAACTTGTTTGGCCACAAGGGCAGCAAGCCGGCCGAGGAGGTGGCCCCTGCCATCAATTAGCAGAACCTGCAGGTTTTAAAAGAAATAAAGTTTAACGGTACTATTCCTTATCACCTCATGAAGTCAGCTTTCATATCAACTTACTTAGTAACATTGTCTAAATCATACCGCTGCTTCACATTGATACTTCACTGTTGCTAAAGTTACTGTTCACATGTTTTACAAAGTGCACATTTAAAGCAACTAAAGTTACACGTTGAATAACTTTGAGACACGTATTTTTCCCACATGAGCATTTTAATAACCGCCACATGGAACTTGCCGATGAGGACGTAGCATTAGCTTAGCATCAACGTCAAAGCACGACGACACGTTAGCTAGCATTATTATTCAGATCACGTGGTTATACCTTCAACAAAATGGCTTACGAAATGAAAGCTTTTGACAATTAATGTTACTACATTAGCGCGTATATGTTACACAGACCTACAATGTGAACAAGACAAGTTTAAGCTAGCAGGCTAACGGCATTGACTCGTTGAGGCTGCCATGATGGAGGCATGTAACTCGACTAGCCGTCTCTAAGATGTCTTAAAATCAAGTCTTAACAGTAACACCGAAGACAACTAAGATGTCACCAAGAGGCACCATAGTTATCCCCTGTAAATTATCTAAAAATTACCGGATTCAACTTCCACTAAATAGCAAAAAAAGAGATAATGATTTCGCAGCGGTTGCACACCTTATTGAACCGGTCCGCCATGATGCGCGAAAAGAAAGACAGACGGGGTTGCTCGTGCTTAGAGGCAGGGGCAGCCGGAAGTGACGTTATTATTCTTTCTCGTGGGAAGTGTGCGCAAATGTTGCATCGCCGCCGTTTGTATGGAGGGAGAAGTTTACTTACAATATACCTATATACTATACCTATATCTTTTGTATTTATAATAATATTTTGTATTTATATTTATAATAATATTTGTTACATTATTTCTAATACTATTATTTATATTCTTTATATATTTATTTATTAAAATAATTGTTTTTTACTATTCTCAATTTGTGTTTTCAGATTTAAACCTGGAAGTGAAGTGAGCAACTACTCCAAGGCCCTAACTGGCCCCATATGCACTGTGCAAGTTATTGGTTATTATATACTTTTTACCATCTCATCTCATTATTGACCAATATGATTATATGTTTTTTTACCTTATTATATCAAAGATATAAGGGCTGCAACTAATGAATAATCACTTTCTCAGTGAATATGACAATTATTCATCAGCTTCTGTGAAGACAGTTATCATGCACCAGGGTGAGTTATAACGACAAACCCTGGTCCACAGCTAAACTCAGACAGTTGAGGTTGATAAAGGAACAGGCGTTTAGGAGGACAGTACTCTGAGAAACTGCAAAACCAGCTCTCAGCAAGTGACTCTGCTACTGTCTGGAGAGGTCTCAGACAGATCACCAACTACAAGCCGTATGGCCTCCACTCCATGAATGACTTAGCCTGGCAAACCAGCTGAACGAGTTCTACTGTCGCTTTGAAAGACAATGGGACAGACCTGACCCCATCCACCAGGTCCAGTCCACCAGGTCCCCCTTCCCCAGCTCAGCAGAGGCCCATGCCTCTCAACCACCCATCCCAGTGCTCCCTTGCAAGTGGATCACAGACTTCCTGCCCCACCACAACGACGACTCGCTCTATTCTGGAGAGAGACGTCATCTGCCGTTTAGAAGTCAAAACCCTCGCAAAGCAGGCGGCCCAGACTCTGTCTCCCCCTCCACCCTGAAGCATTGTGCTGATCAGCTGTCTCCGGTGTTCACAGACATCTTCAACACCTGCCTGGAGACAGGCCGCGTACCAGCTTGTTTCAAGGCCTCCGACATCATCCCCGTCACCAAAAAACCAAGGAGCACAGGACTTAATAACAGGCCCATCGCCCTGACCTCTGTGGTCATGAAGTCTTTTGAGCACCTTATCTTGTCCCATCTCAAAACCCTCACCGACCCACTCCTGTTCACCTACAGAGCCAACAGGTCGGTAGATGAAGCAGTCAACATGGCCCTTCATTTCATCCTTCAGCATCTGGACTCCTCAGGAACCGGTTTATAGACTTCAGCTCTGCCTTCAACACCATCGTCTCTTCTCTGCTGCAGGACGAGTTCTCCCAGCTGCACGTGCCCGACTCCACCTGCGAGTGGATCACAGACTTCCTGTCGGACAGGAAGCAGCATGTGAAGCTGGAAAAACAGTCTCAGTGTCTTTGACCATCAGCACTGGTCCTCCCCAAGGAGGCGTTCTTTCCCCTCTGTTCTACTCCCTGTACACCAACAACTGCACCTCCAGTCACCAGTCAGTCAAGCTCCTGAAGTTAGCGGATGACACCACCCTCGATGGACTCATCTCCGATGGGGATGAGTCCGCCTACAGGCGGGAGATCGACCATCTGGTGACCTGGTGCGGCCTGACAAACTTAGCTCAACGCTCTAAAGACAGTGGAGATGGTTGTGGACTTCCACAAAAAGGCAGCCCCACCTGCCACCATCACCCTGTGTTACTCCATCGTTGACACTTTGGACTCCACCACAACCCAGGGCCTCAAGTGGGAGCTGAACATCAGCTCCATCACCAAGAAGGCTCAGCAGAGGATGTTCTTCCTGAGGCAGCTGAAGAAGTTCAACCTGCATAAAGCGTTGGTGCACTTCTACACTATCATTGAGTCCATTCTCTGCTCCTCCATCAGCGTCTGGTACGCTGCAGCCACTGCCAAGGGCAGACTACAGCGCATCATCCGCTCTGCTGAGAGGCTGCAATCTGCCTTCCCTCCAAGACTTGTTCCCCTCCAGCACCCTGAGGCGGGCAAGAAAGATTGTAGCCGACCCCTCACCCTGGACACAAACTGCCCTTCCTCAGGCAGGAGACTGCAGACCATCACTGCCAAGACCTCACGCCACAAAAACAGTTTCTTCCCATCTGCAGTTGGGTTCATAAATAAACCCGACACTTGCATCTTTTTTTTCTATTAAAATACACTCATTTAAGTATTGTTGTTCATTTACTATATTGTACATTCTTATATTTCTAAATGATGCCTCATGTTATTGCAGTTATCGTCATGAACTTTTCACCAAGTCAAATTCCTTGTATGTGTAAAGTAATTTGCAATTAACAGTTCTGATTATTTTCATTTAGGAAATATGTTAATCACAAGTTCCCAGAGCCCCAAGTGAAGTATTCAGATTGCTTGTTTGATAATAGGCCATAACCTTATATTTAGTGTGCAGCAACAAAATAAAGTCACAAATCCTAACATATACAAAGTTGTAAGTAGTAAATGTTAGGTAATTTTCCTAAATTACTAAGACAAGTAATTATCAAAAGTCATTGGCTTGTCTATTGATCAATTAATTGTCGAAGCACTAAGAGCTACCAACGCCATTTACATTAGAAATGTATAAATCACAAGGAAATCAATAGATAAAGTTGGGGCCATGTGAAGCATTAAAAATATCTAGGTTTTCCCCTTTGGCGTTTTTCATGCAACAGACCACAAAAAAGGGAAACGGCTTGAAGGAGTTGTACAACTTGAATCACAGCACACCATGGAAACAATCAGTCTATGAACAGTTTTAATAACTCAAGCATTTACAGAACAATTACTTATACATTCATGGGCGTCCTGGTGACAGAGCACGCAGCAATCTGAGTAAGTAGAGGTGCCTGGGTAGGTGAGAATACTGGAACTCGTTTTTCTCCAGAAGGTTCTCAGTCGTCGTGCTTCAACTTCCTGATCTTTCCCTTGTGGCGGTCGATCTCACGTTGCATACGTTCAATCTCCTTTTGTGGTGGTCAATTTCCTCCTGGTGATGCTGCTTCAATGCAGCCAGCTGCTCCTTATGCCTTGTGTGCAGATCCGCTACCACCTTTTCCTGCACCGTCACCCAGCTGAAACAGGGCGGGGAAATTTAGTAAAGAAACAAATGCTCTGTAATTGTTTTTATAGACAGTGGCTTCAAATTACAAAGTTAGTCAATTTCTTTCCTGGTTTTGTTAAGACATGCCAATGTGATATTCAGGAACAGACCAGAAACAGTTTGTGCCACAATGCAACCAAAACATCAGGACAAAACCAATAAATGGAACTGGATTCCTTTCCGAATACAACACGCAGCTACTGGCGTTATATTTAGACAAACCTCTTCGAGTTAATCGAATCCTTTGTAATTGAGGGCATTGTTTTACATCGGTCCCTAAATTGCATTACTACAAATGGTATGATGTCTAAAGTTTCAGCATGATTCCACACATGCTCAATGTAGCTGCTATCATGTTGATTTCGGGTGTTTCATTTTTTTTATTAACATGTAGATTTTTTCCAAATATTACTGTAAACAGAGTGGCAAATTTTACGTTTTCTTGAAGCAATCAATATTGAAAAATTATTGAATCATCTTTTTATACAAATGCATGTCTAAAAACTATATTTAATTGTATGGATACTTTGTTCCTTTAATTTGTCAATAAATTCTTACTTTTGTCTACAGCAGATCTAAATTTACTGCAGCAGATAATTCTTAAAAATGATGGGGATAGGAATTCCACACAAACACCATGTTCTTTGAGGTTTCATTTTAAAAGTTTATGTTTAAAGCTTTATTAAAATGCACAACTTGTAGCCAACTCAACTCAGTAATCAGATCCGAAAAGTCTCATCAATAGATGATCAGCTTTGCGATAAAGTTCTCATCATTGTCAAGAAAGTACTGTTGTGGCAGCTAAATTAAATAGTTTGTCCATAGTTGCAAATTAGACCATTCAAATCAATGTTACCCACAAAAATCACATTTATCAAGTCGGCATTGATATAAAATATTTGAGGCTCACCTTGCGAGTGGGCTTCAGACGTTTAATCTTAAGGGGCTGGAACAACCATGCACTTCCACTGTGGAACAAAAGCCAAAGTCAGATGCAGAAGAAAACAACATGTCTAACCATTAATAGGATAGCATGTCTCAGATATTGTATTTCTTTTCACTAGTTTTTCAAATAAGGCTGGTAAGGGTAAATATGTAACATCACAGACAGCAGAGTTTAACAATTATTGTGGCCCTTTGTTGTTAATTCAGATTCCTCACCTTGTCATAGGGTGGGGGGATACCGGCAAACACCTTCAGCTGTCCTCGCTTGGTTTTGTGGGGCAGCATGCCTGGTTAGCAGAGAAAATACTTGTAAGTAAATGCATTTAAAAGTTTAATTTGTACAATCACAAATGTACATCGCTTCTCAACTCAGCAATCAGATCCGAAAAGTTTGTCTCATCAATAGATGATCAGTTTCGGGATAAATGCTCATCATCGTCAAGAAAGTACTGTTGTGGCAGCTAAATTAAAGCTATTGTCCATATTTGCAAATTCAAATCAATGTGTGACCCACAAAATCACATTTATATGAAATATTTGAGGCTCACCTTGCAAGTGGGCTTTAGACGCACAATCTTAAGGGCAGCTGGAACAACCATGCACTTCCTCTGTGGAACAAAAGTCGAAATCAGATAAAGAAGAAAACAACATATCTAACCATTGACAGGATAGCATGTCTCAGATATTTTATTTCTTTTCACTAGTTTTTCAAATAAGGCTGGTAAGGGTAATATGTAACATCACAGACAGCAGAGTTTATAACAGATATTGTGGCCCTTTGTTAATTGAGATTCCTCACCTTGTCATAGGGCGGGGGGAGATACACCTTCAGTATCTCCAGAGCAGCCTGTCCTCACTTGGTTCTGTGGGGCAGCATGCCTGGTTAGCAGAGAAAATACTTTTAAGTAAATACATTTTCAAATGGCAACAGTTGTAGCAGAAGTTTAATTTGTACAAGCACAAATGTACATCTCTTCGCAACTCAGCAATCAGATCCGAAAAGTTTGTCTCATCAATAGATGATCAGCTTCGGGATAAATGCTCATCATCGTCAAGAAAGTACTGTTGTGGCAGCTAAATTAAAGCTATTGTCCATATTTGAAAATTCAAATCAATGTGTGACCCACAAAATCACATTTATCTAGTCAACATTGATATGAAATATTTGAGGCTCACCTTGCAAGTGGGCTTCAGACGCACAATCTTAAGGGCAGCTGGAACAACCATGCACTTCCTCTGTGGAACAAAAGTCAAAATCAGATAAAGAAGAAAACACCACATCTAACCATTGACAGGATAGCATGTCTCAGATATTGTATTTCTTTTCAGGCGTTTTTCAAATAAGGCTGGTAAGGGTAATATGTAACATCACAGACAGCAGACTTTATAACAGATATTGTGGCCCTTTGTTGTTAATTGAGATTCCTCACCTTGTCATAGGGTGGGGGGGATACCGTCACACACCTTCAGTCTTTCCAGAGCAGCCTGTCCTTGCTTGGTTTTGTGGGGCAGCATGCCTGGTTAGCAGAGAAAAATACTTAATAGCAACAGTTGTAGCAAAAGTTTAATTTGTCCAAGGACAAATGTACATATCTAATCAACTCAATCAGATCAGAAAGGCTTATCATTAACAGTTGATCAGTTTCGGGATAAAGAGCTCACCACTATCTAGCAAAGAACTTGTGCTGGGTCAAATTAACGCAAATATCTCACTTTACGAGACATCAACTCAGTACTCCGAATTATTTAAAACCAACACTGGATCATTGTCGGGTTCTCTTAAAGACCCACTACTAGATCAATAGGGCATTTTAGCCACATTAAGGCAAAGCAGTTTTTACGTTAGCAAAGAAATAAACATTGCATGAGTTACGCTAAATCTAATGAGTATGCACATGTATGCTCCATGTTCTGTTTAAAAATCTTTCATCAGTATTGCAATAATTTAATTTCATTGCTAATCTCACAAACTCACCTCTAACAGTCCTCCAGAAGATCCTGCTGGGAGCTCTGAAGTGGTAGTCCATGAGGGGTTGGTGTTCATCCTCTGGCGCAGGAAGGCGAGGTACTTCACTGTAGAGGGGCATAATACAGACATTTAATCTGAGTTACAAATACTTCAAAGCATTAGGCAGTGGCAGCCATTTAGTATTCAATGTCTCAGATGGTAGTGCATGTAAGTGGTCTCATGGTCATTGAAACTCGAACAACAGTGTTAAAAACATCAGTGACAAGTATATCAAAGAGCAATGAAAGAAGCTACATTTACTTACAAAGTTTCCAGAAGTGTTGATTCCTTCACATTTCACCACGTGTCCTACAAATCGACATTAGTTTAGCGTTCAGACATCAAACAAAGCCAGTCATTTTAATGATCACTTGCTCCTGTCTCAGATGGTAGTGCATGTGAGTTTTCTCATGGTCGTTAAACTCAAGCAAAGCTGTTGATTCATCATCATCGACAGACTGAGGCAACACTGCAACTTCTAATACTGTGCTGCCTAGTATTTTAATGTATTGTTCATATGGACCCTATTCATGGCTTTTGCAAAACCTGTTGTCACATTAACGTTACACATAAATGTTAGTATTTAAAACTTACCAAGCAGAACCTGTTGGCCACGAGGGCAGCAAGCCGGCCGAGGAGGTGGCCCTGCCATCAAGTAGCAGAACCTGCAGGTTTTAAAGAAAGAAAGAGGTTTAACGGGACTGTTCTTTAAATTATTTATCATCGAATGAAGTCAGCTTTCCTATCAAATTAAAATGACCGTATTCAACTTCCATTAAATAGTTTTACAAAAGAGATTATGATTTCGCAGCGGTTGCACACCTTATTGAACCGGTCTGCCATGATGTGTGAAAAGAGAGATAAACGGGGTTGCTCGTACTTAAAGGCAGGGGCAGCCGGAAGTGACGTTGTTTTTCTCTCTCGTGGGAAGTGTGCGCAAACGTTCTATGGCCGCCTTTCGTATGGAGGGAGAACTTTACTTACATTATACCTAATATATTTTATTTATATGGGCCATTCTACCGAATTGGTTCAAAGTGCGGTCCCACAACAAGAAGTATTCAGACATAGATATTTACTAAGAATATATTATGGTCTATTTAAACCCAAGGCATTAAATTAGATAGTGATAAGCTAAATATATACAAAATCATCATTTATAGGGTACTTTCTATTGGGAAGCAGCTGTCCCAAACCCTGACATCTAAATTTCAATTTCTGTAAATAACACGAGATTTTGTTCAATGGTGTAATTTCAAAGATCTTTATGATTAAGTTTAAACAGAAGTTGTAATATTTAGATTTATTGTGGGTTTAATTTAAAAATTAAAAAACTATACCCAAAAAATCATGTCCCCAGTTTTCATGTCACCACCGAAACACAAGAGTTTTAGTCCATTGGCTGAGCCTGATTTTTAGCCACTGCATCCATGTCCCTCATGGCTGAATAGTAAGTAGCTAAATCTCATACTTTTGATATAAATGTGTTCTAAAGTCTGAAAATCGGCGTGTAACCTTAAGAATTGTCACTACCGAACACATATTCTCTTCAATTAAGTCAACTTTTTGGGGTTTTATGCAAAGTATTATGTTTTTATGTGTGTACACCTCTTCAAAGACGTGTATGCTAGCCATCTGCTTTCGATAGTGACATGATCATTTCGGTAGTGACAAAATGGAATGGTGAGGGCAGCCCAGAGCACCTTTTGGAAGATTTTGAGAGAAAAATTAAAGCCAAAGTGTGCAAGCACCTCTTCAACATCCATCACCAGTACACACAACTACAATTCCTGTACAGATCTCTGAAAGAAGACGAAGCTATCCTTCACATTGACTATGCTGAAAACTGTCAGTGCAAATATGCAAAGGAGGTGCAGCAAGTCCATTTGGAGCATCCCACAGGCAGACTACACTGCACAATGCTGTTGTGTTCACCACAGATTGTACACTGACATTCTGTGCCTTGTCACCTTCCATGAAGCATGATCCTCCTACCATTTGGGCTCAGCTTGAACCAGTTCTTCAGTTCCTGAAGGAGAACAATCCGAGGCTCCAAAAGCTCTTCATCAGCGATGGGCCGACCATGCAATATAGAGGAAAGAAGAACTTCTATCTCTTGAGCACCAATCCTTTCCGGATGGGATTTACCGCTGTAAACTGGAGTTTCATGGAAGCTGGTCACGGGAAAGGGCCTGCCGATGGCGTTGGAGCCACCATGAAGAGAACTGCTGATTCACAGGTAGCCAGGGGTACTGATATACCCACAGCGAAAGCCCTCTATGACACACTCCTTCCTCTCACCAAAGTCAAGCTCCTCTATGTGGAGGAAGCCCAGATAAACAGAGTAAGCACACTTCTTCCAAAAGAGCTGACCACCATCAAAGGTACACTGAGCATTCATCAAGTAATCTGCACTACGCCTGGCACGATCCGTTATAGAGTGCTCAGCTGCTTCTGCAACAGAGAGGCCATCTGTTCCTGTTTCCACCCATCGTCCACCAACATTGCACCACAAGTACAGCCTGGAAGAGATGTAAGAACATCTGAACCAACAGCCCTAGAAGATGGAAGCCATTCCACCTCAAGCTCTGGGTGTGAAGGGACTCTCTGTGTAGTTGATGACTTCACTGAAGACCTTGTTGGAAAGTGGTGTGTCATCACATATGACGATGACCCATATCCCGGAATCATTGAAGACATAGAAGAAGGTGATTTGTACATCTTTTCTTTTTTCCACGATATTTCTCTTTTTCAATTAATTCTCACTTGGCCATCTTCCATTCTCATATTCTCATTCCCTTTGAATCAAACTTTATTTCATAGTCTTATAAGATTCCAATACAAGCAATACTTATCATATCTCGCCCAATGTCCTTTTATTTTACCCGTTATCTGTCTGCGGGTGCCCTTGAGGTCAAAGTCATGCACAACATTGGGCGAAACCGCTTTTATTGGCCGCGACTAGAGGACAAGGTCGTGACCTTAATCCCTCCACCAGTCACACAGAGGCATGTCCAGGTCAGCCCAAGAGTGTTCACCTCAGTATGTGAAAAACTAAATTTGTGAATGGATTTCTGATGGTGTCTGGCACTGAACGCCCTTAAACATACAGTACAACATAATATCAGTTATTTGTCAATGTTTTCTTGTTCTCTTTTACTGAACCCACTTGGGTAATTTTCCATTGATAAGTAATGTTTGTACTTTAAATGGTTCTGGAAGAACAATTGTTATGTCTTAAAAAATAAAATTATTCTATTGACCACGAAACATTTGTGTTTGTAATATTCCCAACCTAAGGCATGTTATGAGTTAAGATTAAGCAATAAGGTTGAGGAAATATGATACAACCTTGCAAACAAAATACTGTGGTCACTACCGAAACACTGAATGTTTTGTAAAAAATAAAGTATAGTGAGTTATCAACTAAAATGTTATGATACTGATTGGTTTAATATATGTTCAATTTTATCAATCATCAAATCTGGAATCAATATGATCAGTATTATGCATTTTACAAAGAAATATTGCACTTAGATTTTGATGAATTGTATAAATTGAACTAAAAATGTAATTTTTATTGATTTAATTTTGAAAACCTTCAAGAAATATTTGTAAAAATACTCTTCAGAGAAGGGAAGGAAACACAATCTTAACAGGTTAATAATAATAAATTGCTTACTATAGTGTATTACTATGTTTCGGTAGTGACAATTTTTGGGTGAGGAAAAACATTCCAACACTGTCTGAAAATACAATATAAAAATGTACGGTTCTTTTACTAGATATGTGTACTTTAGATATGGTACAATAGATATACGGACAAAGTTTTGGGAATAAAACATACAAAATCTTTAAATATTTCCAACCTGACTTTGAACCAATTCGGTAGAATGGCCCATATATACTGTGTGTGTATATATATATATATATATATAATATATATATATATATATATATTATACCTATATCTTTTTTATTTATAATAATATGGTGCTCTCTTGATTCCAAATTGAGAATTTTTGTTTTTTACTATTCTCAATTTGTCTTTTCAGATTTAAACCTGGACCTTTGGTGAAAAGAGTTGTTACTACTTGCCAATATTGGGCCAAAAATAAATACTCAATTGGGGTTTTGCTGAATTGAGGAAAAGACATGTTACTATGTAACATGCTTGTGTTGGGTCATGTAGAAATCCAGTGTATGTGACCTCTGTGCTTCAAAGACGGACTACCAATCGGGCGAAGTGAGCAACTACTCCAGGGCCCTCATTGACCCCATATGCAATGTGCAAGTTAGTTTGTGGTTATTTGATTAAATTTACATTTGGTTGGCAGTATGCACCACTAAAGCAGGATATCAACTGAAATGACACACAATCCCATATTCACAAAATGCATTTAAACCCAGTAGGGTTGTGTAAAAAAAAAATCAACAGTGCATATTCCTAAATATTCCCAATATCAGTTATTATATACTTTTACCATAATTCATTAGACCAAAATGTTTATATATTTACCTTATATCAAAAATGTAAGGGCTGCAACTAATGAATAATCACTTATCAGTTAAGATGCCAATTATTCATAATATTAAATCGGTCGTTTATGAAATGTGTAATCACGAGTTCACAGAGCCCATGGTGAAGTCTTCAGAATGCTTGTTTTTCTGACCATCAGGACATAACCTTAAACATATTTAATGTGCATCAACATAAAACAGTAAAAAGCCCAAATCCTAACATATGCAACATTGAAATTAGAATATTTGGTAATTTTCCATTATAAATTACTGAAACAAGTAATTCATTGGATTTTCTATTGATCAACTAATCATCACAGCACTAAAAGATAAAGCTACCAATGGCATTTACATTGCAAATTTATTTATACATCACAAGGAAATAAGTTCAAGTTTTTGCCATGTGAAGCATTAAAAATATCTAGTTTTTTTCCACTTCGGTGTTTTGCATGCAACATACGTCACACTGACCACTGACCACAAAAATTGGTAAAGGCTTGAAGGACTTTTACAACTTGATTCACAGCACACCATGGAAACAATAATCACTCTATCAACAGTTTTAATAACTCTCAAGCATTTACAGAATTACTTTTACATTCATGGCCGTCCTGGTGACACAGTGCATGCAGCAATCGAGTAAGTAGTAGAGGTGTCTGGCTGGGTAGGTGAGAATACTGGAACACGGTTTTTTTTCCACCAGAAGGTTTCACTCAGTCGTCGTGCTTCAACTTCCTGATCTTTCCCTTGTGGCGGTCGATCTCACGTTGCATACGTTCAATCTCCTTTTTGTGGTGGTCAATTTCCTCCTGGTGATGCTGCTTCAATGCAGCCAGCTGCTCCTGCTCCTTACGTCTTGTGTGCAGACGGAGATATAGTGGTGGGTGACAGAGGAGCAAAAGGATAAAGAGTGGGAGGGAACAGAGAACGGCCAAAGAGACAAACAGAGAAATTAGGACAGTAAGAGATGATCTTAATAAAAAAAAAAAAAAAAAGGACACATAGGGTTAGTCCGCATTTGGTTGCTGTAAAAGAAAGTAATGCATACTTAAAGTACATCTCCTCCTCAGCCGCCTGCTTCTTCCCCATGGCTCCACCTGCCTCTCTGATGGACCCTCCACCGCCACCACCTTTTCCTGCACCTTTACCCAGCTCACCCAGCTGAGACAGGGAGGGGAAATTAAGTTTAGTACAGAAACAATTGCTCTGTGGAGAATCATTTTAAGAGACAGTGGCTTCAAATTACACAGTTAAAGTTGATTTCTTTCCTGGATTTTGTTAACTAGACTTGCCAAACGTAATATTCAGCTAGAAGCAGTTGAACTAGATGCAATTGACCCTATTCTGAAGGTCAATAGTGCAACAGTACACTTTGTCTGCTCAGTGATAATAGAGGCATTTGGAACAGACCAGAAACTGTTTGTGTCACAATGCAACCAAAACATCTGAGGACAAAACCAATAAATAGAACTGGATTCCTTTCCGAATAAGGTATTTTACCACGCAGCTACTGGTGTTATATTTAGACAAAACTTGCTGCGAGTTAAATTAATCCTTTGCAATTGAAGGCATTGTTGTATATCGGTCCTTAAAATTGAATTACTACAACATTCTTCAGACCTACAATCATGTCACCAACTGTTGTTTACCTACTTCCAGTTAGCTAAAATTAGGCCAATTCATCTAAAATGATTCTCACACAGCAGTACAACACTCAAATTGCGTGTTTCCAGGACGCATTTTACCTGGTCGGATGACATCCTCAGCTGTGAGGTGACAAAACTCCTGACGGTAGGCCTAAAAAATCTCGCCATGTTTGATACTCATGTGCGGAAACACTTCTGACTGGGGAGTGTGTCCTTGTCCTCAAAATACGCCACAGGACGGCGCCATTATGAGCCAGACGGGGGTGACGACACCAGCACCGAGTTGTTCTGTTAGCAAATCGAGGGATGCAACAATTCATATATGACCAAACACTACGCAAACGAATTTGATTTACATATAAGTAAGAAGCAATTGAATATATAGGTTTAAGGAAAAACACTGCGTCCCTTTTTCGAAATGGTACGGTCTCAAAAGTTTCGCACGTGCTCTACGTAGCTGCTGTCATCACGTTGATTTCAGGCGTTTCTTTTCTTTTTTATGAACATGTAGATTTTTACCAAATATTACCGTATACAGATCTGCAATTTGTCTGTTTTCTTAAAGCAATCAATATAGTAAAACTATTGAACTAATGAATCATCTGTTTATACAAATGCATGTCTCGAATCTATATTTAATTGTATGGATACTTTGTTCCTTTAATTTGTCAACAATACATTCGTCATTTTCTTTACATTATGATTTAAATAACTATCACGGACTATTTGTTTGTATTTCTTCATTATGTTCCTCATTATTTTTTCCAGCCTTTTGTATATTTTTTATGTTATTTGTTATAATTCAATTTCCAAATAAAGTTTTGGGGACAAAATTAAAATTCTGAAAGAAAAATAAAAACCTTGGATTTTTTTTGTTTATATCTTTAGCATATGTTGCAATAAAAGTTATTAAAAAATATTTCAGTTCAGATGCCTAGTCCTAAGCCCTTACAACATTTCTGTGGCACAAGTAGTGCATTATTAAAAAGTATGCCATGTCACATGACTTTGACCTATTACTGTAAATTGTCTTGGTAAGACCTAAAGGATGTCACTATGCTCCGTCATGTTTAGATACACATGCTTACTTTTTAATTTTCATAACTATTTAAACAAAATAAAACCATGAACCATAAGGAATGCTTTGAAGGATTTTATTCAATGCACTAAAGACAGAATGCAGTCCCCTCGCTGAACAAACCAAACACTGGCTTATGTGGTGAAAGGAACCTCGCGGCCCCCCTTCCCCAAGTCCCCTGTCAAGACTTTGCCTGTCAGGCAACTCTGGGCTCACTCTGGCCCAAAACCAAGAGAAGAAACTAAGAAACACAGCATCAACTTAAAATTTCAAACCACATTCAACATTTTTTCACAATTCACATCATACGCCATTACTCGAACTCATTTAAGTTACATATGTACAAGTATGGTTGGAACCTTGTCTGCAAACATATGCTTTAGAAAAAATAAAACAAGTTCCCTGCAGTGCATGTAAAAAATTATGTCTAACCTAAATTCAAAT